>JAGSMR010000099.1:812500-1412500 GCA_029286605.1 Sericinus montela
AATGCAAGTTAATATTAACACACAATGAACCAATTATCACCAGATTTTTCCCTCATGATCTTTTAGAAGCCTTTAAACTTGTTCTTATACAATATTTCGTAACAAAATGGTTACTGACCTTATGATGAGGTTCCACATTCAATACAACAGGAGGGATCATGGAGACGGCTTCTTGTCTGGAGACACCTCCTGCAGCTGTCTCAGCAACCAGAAAGTTGTGGAGTTTATACAAGGGTTCACTTCTACGAATGTCAGTTCTGGATAGACGAAGTTGCCATGCTAAACCACCTGGATACCTAATAACAAGAAAAACTTAAGATAGGATTATTTTTATTAAATATTATTATTTATCTTCATGCACAGTCCCTGACAGGGTAGCTAAAGAGAACAGATCGCCAAGTGTCACAATCCTTACATACCTCTTTTGCTTCTTTCAGATTCATCATTTTCTTCATACAAACATGTTGAGGTATCTGAGTACTCTTGACCTTGCCCTCTTCGAGCAATTTGCTCACGTGGTCTTCAAAAGTTAGTTTCGGCCTACCTCGACCCCTTTTAATATTAACTTTCACGCTATATATTTTCTTCACCATTCGGTCTTCGCTCATTCGCTCAACGTGCCCAAACCATCAAAGAACGCCCTTATCAATTTTTGTGACAAGGTCATCTTTCAAACCTGCCATATTGTGAATCTCTTTGTTTCGCTTTCAGTTAGCCATGGTAAGGCGGCCCAGAAGAGATCGCATCTCCACTGCATTCAGTCTGCTTTTATGCTTCTTCTGGCATACCCAGGTTTCGCTGCCATATAACAAAGTCGGTACCAACACTGCATTATGTATTGCAAGGTGTACACTTTTCACTATGCCTTGCCTTTTGACTAACTCAGTCAGGGCACCACTGACTTCATTTCCAGCTGTGTCATGCCTATCCACATCTAAATCACATCTTCCATCCCAGCTAAATGCACTGCCCAAGTATAAAATTGCATTCACCTGTTCTAGACATTCGTTATTTACCCATATTTCACACTTCATTCCTTCTTCATCCCTTTCAAATACCAAAATACAACTTAAGATAATGATTGTGAATAACAAAATTAGTTAATAATTATGTTAATGAATATGACCGATTACACACACCATGGTAAGTTAAATGGTTTTATCTCCTCTTCTTCTCCCTTTTCTTCAGTCCGTATCTTCATATTTAATATATCAGAAAAATATTCACTCTTAACAATGTTCAACAATGCATCAGCCTCACATTTCGAACCAGTTATACGGAAAGCTGTGGGCAAGTTTCCTTTCAGAGATGCCATAAAATCTGACCATTCCTCTTCAGGGCATACTTTTTGTATCTGAAAAATTTATAAAGAATTACCTAAATTGAAAATAATTAATAACAATTGTTATTTAAAAAATACTACCACGAAATTTTCTCTTAACACAACAATATTTTCAGATTCGAATTAAAATAATACGTAAATTAACAAAAATACCTTGTAATATTCTTCAAATGCAGCATTTTCTCTGACAATATCTTCATAATGTTTACGTGTATCAGTCGCAGGTTTTTCTTGAGGATTCTTTGCCTAAAACGTTAGACATTTGTCATAAAATTTGTTTAAATAAATAAGTATACTTTATTTCTTTGAAATTATTTTACCTGTTCTTTTCTTTCACGTTTTCGCTGTGCGAATTTATTCACATTCCGGTTTCTGCGGCCCATTCTTTTTAAATACACCCCGAGAGAAAGTAACCTTCTATTTATAAAATTACAAAAAAGAGGATAGTTTATCATAAAAAAATATAATCGAAGTATTTTTACACTGAATTTCAGCAGAGAATAATATCAAGCCAAATAAGTCAGGTTATTTACTGACATTAATCTCATTGACGTTTCTAAAAGTTAGGTTATGTTAGTGCTGCCCAAAGAGCATAAACGTAGTGATTATATAAAAATATATTGGATACTAATATAATACTGGATTTTCTATAAACAATATACGTATTATCTTATAATATTATTATTTATTATTACTAATAATTGAACATATAGTTTTATAATATTCTTCTTCCTTTAGAAGTATAAGAAGATATGTTAGAAAAAGAAATAGTAAAATAAAATAAATTTTACTATTTCTTTTTCTCATTAATTGTCTAGACCGCTGTATGGCATGTGTAAATGGCATGAATATTTATTTATTTTATTATTTCCTCTATTTTACTTTTATTATTTCCTTTACGGAAACAAAATTATGTTAATTTTTACAATACTTATCCTTTCAATGATAGTGATGTTAAAAATAACATTTTGTCCATCTCATCCAATGCCGTGGGTGATGACAATGTTAGCCGTAACATGATCTTACCTATCCTATAATTAGTTACTCCTATCCTCACCCATATCTTGAATAAATCCATCTCCACTTCAAAATTTCCTGATGTTTGGAAAGGTGCACTTGTGACGCCTCTCCCAAAAAAAGCTTTGCATTTTCCCGACTTTCGTCCTATCTCAATTCTCCCATTTTTATCCAAACTCCTAGAGAAACTAGTTTTTTTTCAGTTAAATCTCTTTCTAAATATAAATTGTATCCTGGATCCACGCCAATCTGGTTTCAGATCGGGTCATAGTACGACAACAGCGTTGGTTAAAGTTACTGATGACATTCGACGAGGTATGGATAACAAACAGCTCACTGTGTTAGTATTGCTTGATTTTAGCAATGCTAGGCAGCGTATTCGCATCGAAGATGAGTTCTCATCTTGGTGCGAATTACGGACTGGCGTGCCTCAAGGTGGTGTGCTGTCTCCTTTACGTTTTGCTAAATTCATTAATTCTATCTCTCAAAATATTACTTCTCTCTATCACATGTATGCAAACGATCTCCAAATCTACACTCAGTCAACTCTGTTAAATCTGCCTTCTGCTGTTGACACCATCAACAAAGACTTAGCGGCGATAAACTCTACTCGTTGGTCGTGGTATATATATAAATATATATATATATATATATATATATATATATATATATATATATATATATATATATATATATATATATATATATATATATATATATATATATATATATATATATGTATTATAAATATGTATGTCTATTTTATTATTATTTTTTATGTATCATTGTGGTATTTACTACTTATTAACTAAAAATTATTATAATCATAGAGCCCTACTCCTCGTGGCATGGTACCAAGAATGGCTAGACTTTACCGTTGAGCGAGAAAAGAACCAGACTTCTTGTCACCAGCGGCATAAATCATAGTATCAGTCGCGGATACAATTCCTTTAGAAACTGCATCGTGCGGGGATCCCACGGACTGATCGTCTCTACAGCAAATGGAACAAATATATAGTGTCCTTTCAAAGACTCATATTTACGCCTTTTATCCGATTCAGCTGCCTCTGATGCCACCCCGGCCCTTATCGAAGTACCCTTAATGTGAGAGGCCGCAAATGGGTCGAGGCAAGTAGCGTCCCACACAAAAGCTTTGCCTTTCTCCCAAGGGACCAAAGTCAAGCCGTCGGGTCTCTTACCATCCTCCTTAAGTATTCCACAAGGCTCTAGAACCGAGGGAATATTTATGAAAAGAAGAGCCCTTCGGATGATTTCATACAAGGAGCCGTGATGAGATAGTCTGTAGGCACTTTTTTGGCATGAAAGTGTGTGGAGGCCTTACTTGTCGACGTGGCTGCCACAAGGACATCCATGTGGTTGACAAATCGATGATCCCAATCTATGCTATGCTATCTTTCGCTACATTAATGTACCAAGGTTACTTGATGCTACTTGATACAAGGTTATTTCTTCTTATTTCTTAAGTTTATAGATCTGCTCGGCTCTAAGTTAGACGTATGACATTTGCTTGACACTGACAATGACAGGGAGAAAACAGTTTACAGTTCTTGATAATGGTTTTATTGGTTAACCAAAAATGTACTTTATTTCATATATTAATTAAGTCTTGCTTTATCATACTCTTTTTCCAGTAATGTGATAATGAATAAATATTCCACTTAAACTGAACAATAGAATCCTGTTTCTAATACTAATGCTCAACCTTCTTCTTACTAATATTTTATCAGTAACTAGATTGATAACACCGTATAACGCACTTGTTGTTTTATGACCAAATATTTTAAATTCGGTGTAACCTGTTATTCAGAACACATTTATTTATTATAATATTGGTTTTTACAAGAAAATAATAAGTAAGTATATTAGTTTTCTGTGAAGATTATCCAAATAATATGATGCTATGTGAATGCTAATAATTTGTTTCGAATTTCTCTTATTAAATGTAGTTTTTTTTTTTGCAAAATATTAGTACCTTTTTATCCATGTTTTGCAAAACAAGCACATGCTATTTATAGGAAGTATATCATTATAATTACATATGTTATTTCTTAGATTTTGAATAATGAATCCACCGAAAGGATTTCAGTTTGCTATTGACAGAGGAGGTACATTCACAGATGTGTATGCACGATGCCCAAATGGCAAAGTACGAGTTATGAAATTGCTATCGGTAGATCCACAGAATTATGATGATGCACCTAGGGAAGCTATACGAAGAATTTTACAAGAGGTTGGTATTTTGTCTTGCTTTTTCTCAGTGGTCTATCAAATCTAAAGTATAATTAAACATTCTATTTATCCATTAAATTTCAGGAGACAGGCGATGCATTAGACAAAGATGGAAAAGTTAATTCGTCACTGATTGAGACCATAAGAATGGGAACTACAGTAGCTACAAACGCATTGCTAGAAAGAAAGGGTGCTAAGATGGCACTCGCAATTAATAAAGGATTTAAAGACTTATTGTATATAGGGAATCAAGCCAGGCCACATATTTTTCAACTGGTAAGAATTTTTGCCATCATTATGCATATCATCAAAATGTTTTAGAATTTATATAATGTGAAGATCACTAAAAGGTTAAGTCACATTAGCTAAAAAGCAAGTGTTATCTTATACATACATTTGTTTTTATTTAAACATTAGTAATTAATTTTGTATTGATATAAAAAATATTTAAAGTTATTGAATACTCATGATTGTAGTCTCTTGGTGGAACTTCATATTTAAACACATTAAAATCCACTTTTACTTATTCCACTATTTATTTATTTCTTTTAAAATACCTGACCAGTTTTGCTTTTATGGCATTATCAAAGGTTTCATATTAATATTTTGTGGACTTAGTAGATAGTGGAATAAGCAAAAGTGAATTTAAATGTTAAACACATTGAATTTTTTTTAATGTTATAATAGTATTATTTATAAATTAATTTAAAAGGTATTTTTGTATAATCACATTTTGGTCTAATACACAACAGTATATGTTATATACTGTTGAGATTCATATATTAATGAAAAAGTAATATAAAATATTTTTTATAAACTGTCATTGCAGTAGCAATGGCAGTTTATAAAAAATATATAATAGTTTATAAACTATGGAACATAACTTTTTTTTTTGTTATGTACCATAGTTTTGCATTATATGATATGATTTTTGTTTTGATTGTTTTAAGTTGACAAAAATTATGACTTTTTTTAAAATTAAGCTTTGACTTTCTTTATCTCACTATACATAGTTACGATTTTTTGTCAATACACATACATTTTTAGATTGTAATTTTTTTGCAGATAAAAGTAGCCTAAATATTTACACTCATTATAAACTATCCCCATTCAAAATGTTACTCAAACTCATTAAGCCATTTCTCTATGTCTTTACTCTGATATTAAATTTTAAGATATTAATTGCATTCTATTAGAATACAGATTCACCCATAAAATTCAATCTCTTTGCCCTACACTGTTCTCTGTTTGGACTTTCCAATTCCCATGAGAACACAAAGATTAAAAGTATATAATGAACCCTTCTGGTATAGAAATGCAATGTTGTGTAAAAATTGCAAGTCAATTTTGAAACAATTATTTCTTCATTTTTCAAGTTATGTGGGCACAAATAAGCAGAAGCTAAATTTTTCTACATAAAGAGTATTGAATATTTTGAGTATTCCATGAATTACTATATTTCTTAAATGTTAAAGTATAATCTTTTATATAAATTATAAATATAAACATAGATAGCGACAACATCACTTATATTGTGCTGATCCCTAGCACTTGTGTTATGGAATCATTAACAATGAAGGTATAACAAACAGCCTTGAGAAAATGTGTTTTCTACATTGACCCATTGAACCCTGGAACGAGCTGGCAACAATTTGAAAACCAGTGTGTATGCCACATGCCCATGGAGGTTGTCATTTTATTAGGAATCAGTCCCACTTTTTATCATTTATGGTCACAGTGCAATAAGTATTCCATATTATATTAGATAGATAATATTTTCATTCAACATTCAACTCACTGGTACACCAATATACATTCTTTCAAGTAAAGGACAGAGCTTAAAGTCAATAAAATTCAGATTCACCTTGTCCATATTTGTACTGATATGAATCTACACATAGTGTTAATATTCTAAAATAAACATAAAGTTTACATTGTGATTAAATTGAAGAAGAGTTTGAAAACTTCATGTGTTATTTATTATCATATATGCTGTGGTTTTACCTGACTGCACTAGATTGTAATGAGAATGAATGTTGTATATGATGACCTCCGTGGAAGAGTGGCCTAAACACTGTTTTTCAAGGTGACACCATCTCGAGGTCCAGGACGAGTCAATGTAGAAAAAACACTTTTTCTACATTTTCTCAGGTCTGGGTGTTTGTGCTGCCTTTGTTGTTTCCGACTCCCATACCTTCAGTGCTTTAGCATCTTATATTGGGGTCCGAACAATGTATGTGAAGTTGTCACTATCTATACCTGTATTTATTTATTATTATTATAATATATGTAAAACAAAATTATACCAAAGAAATCTTTCTTTGATAAAATGGTATAATTTTGTATTATTATTTACATTGGAATTTTGTGATGAAAACTGCAATGAAACACCAGAGCATGGGGCTGCTGGTGTGTTGCCTACTCCTAAGAAATAAATTGACATAGAGAAAGGAAAGGTAGGAAAGTAGGATATCCTTGTTATGGATATCAGGCACAGTACAAAAGAAACCACACTTCATTTTTTTTTATAGAAAAGGGAGGTAAACGAGCAGGTGGCTCACGTGATGGTAAGTGATTACCGCCCATGAATACCCGCAATACCAGAGGCATAGCAGATGCGTTGCCGGCCTTAGAGTACCCGCCACCCCATAATAGGGGAGGGGGGTGTGTGGGCCTCCGGTTACCTGCACTCACCAGGCGAAACGCAGAAGTTTGTTAGACTTTGACTTCAAGCCGGTATTCTGTGAGGTCGTGGTACTTCCCCGGTCGAGCCGGCCCATTCATGCAACAACCAAAGCTGATGCGTGGCTCTACCACTGTAAAACATCATGCTTAAACTCACATCAGTATTCTGTTATACCCTGGTCATATCCGCGTGGAGCTGAACTTGACACATCAATAGATTTCTACGCACTGTAGACATATAGACATACCGACAAAGGGTATTAAATTTAATTATACGCTAACGTTAAAAATGTCGGGTTTTCTGTTTAAAGTAAAAAGGAGTCCATTTTTATTTACATTCAAATGAAGAAAAACTAATATCAATTTACAATTATGTCTACTATACACCATTAAATCACGCTGCTGCAGCATGTATTTTTATGGGAGGCCTGCAGCATCTTTATAATATCACTTTAAATATCAATATATCTCTACCACTTTCCAAAATATTTATTCGGTGGAAGTTGAGTCGAAAAGACTTAATTGTCGAGATCTCTGTCTACCCCTTTATTGGGAACGGTGTGGTGATATTTTTTTTTTCTCTACTACTGCTCCCAGCTGATATAAACTATTTAATTCATCACTATAGCACACTTACAAGTCAATTAATTCATCATTAATTCATCACTATAGCACACCCAATACAGGGGTAAACAGAGGTCTAGTCTAGACAATAAAGTCCTTTTGACACACCTTCCACCGAAGATATTTTCGGGACATAGTGACAGGTGGTGAACCCGTCGCCGTCTTTATGTGCAAGTCAACGATATAATTCGTACATAAGTTTTTGAAAAAGCCACTGGTAGAAGCCTGCGATCGATGGGATCGAACAGGGGTCACTTGATTCGAAATTCCGACCACCCAACCACTCGGTTATCGTGACTTATAATAAGTATATTACAAAGGTTCAATATTCCACAGAATATAAAACGTCCTGAAGTTCTGTACAAAGAAGTCGTTGAAGTGGACTGCAGGGTCATACCCGCATTGGAGGAGCGCTGTCAGATATATAAATCTAGATTAAACTGGAAGGAAGTCTATGGCACGACAGGACAGAAGATGCTTGTTACTAAAGAAGTGGACGAAGAAGCGGTGAGAAGGGATCTGAAGAAGTTGAGAGAGAAAGGGATAGAAAGTATCGCTGTTGTTCTCGCACACAGCTATACATATCATGATCATGAGCTGAAGGTCGGAAAAATTGCTATGGAGTTAGGTAAGTAGGTTTTGATACCCTTGAGGTATGTTGCCAGATACATATACTGCACTGCCATTAAGCCTTCTTGGCTTTTCTAGGCTTTGTGGTGGCGAGTTCTTCTACGTCGATGATGTCCAAGCCGTACATAAATCTTTGAAAAAACCTATTGGTACGAGTCGGTCACCTGGGGATCGAACTCGGGTTGCTTGACTCGAATTCCGATCACCAAGTCACTCGGCAATCGTGACTTAAAGTACTCCACCTAAGTACTACGTGAAAGTAGACGAAGCAAGAGGGGTATGCTAGGATCGTTAGTGGAATAGTGTGATTTGGTACCCTGTGGGGAAAAGTATAATAACTAAGTACCCAATGGGTAAAAGTCACGATAGTCGAGTGGTTGGGTAGTCGGAATTTCAAGTCAACAGACTCGAGTTCGATCCCCAGATGGCAGGCTCGTACCAATGGGTTTTTTCAAAAAAACTCATGTACGAATTTATCGTCGGCTTGAACATTGAGACGGCGACGTGCTCACCACCTGTCACGTTGTCCCGAAAATATCTTCGGTGGAAGGAGGGTCTAAGGGACTTAAGTGTCTAGACTCTAGACCTCTGTCTACCCCTGTCTTGGGAGTTGCGTGAAGGTATTTATTTATCTATGCGGAAAAGGGTACGGGTAGATGGTTATGAATGTTTACGATCTCCTGTCACAGTTCACACTAGTACCTTCACTACAATTTTGCAAAACGCAGTGCGATATAATTCAACCAATAATATACACTTTCAGGATTCAAACAGGTGTCTCTTTCCCACGCGGTGACGTCAATGGTTCGCATGGTGCCACGTGGTTTCACGGCATCCGCGGACGCGTACCTCACGCCTCACATCCGGCAGTACGTGAAGGGTTTCGCTGAAGGCTTCACAAACAATTTGAAAGGGTCAAATGTGCTTTTCATGCAGTCTGATGGTGGCTTGACGCCCATGAATTTGTGAGTATCTGTTTTAATACTGTTTAAAAAGTCGATAGCCGAGTTGTTGGGTGGACGGAATTTCGAGTCGAGGTACCCGAGTTCGATCCCCAGGTGGCAGTACCAATGAGTTTTTCAAAAAAAAACTTATATACGAATTTCATCGTTGGCTTGGACATAAAAGGCGGCGACGGGCTCACCACCTGTGACGTTGTCCCGAAAATATCTTCGGTGGAAAGTGTGTCAAAAGGACTTTATTGTCTAGACTAGACCTAGACTAGTATTGGGAATTGCGTGAAGATATTTATATTTTTTTTGTTTTAATATTATGTATGATATAATGATATCACCTGAAACTTTTGAATTAAAAGTTCTTTACATACACTTGACTTGGGGAGTAAGCTGGTGAATGTGTGACGGAAGCGTTACGAAAAGCGTGATCGGGTGAGACGAACGGAAGTTGAAAGGAAGACATAAGCTAGTGAAGATAGAAAGAGTGTTACGTTTCGTGTATTTCAAAAATATACTTTCTTACCTCATTTTCATTGTTGTATTTAACAGAGAAATGGTTTACAATTTTATAATGAATTCTAAATATTTTGTTTTTACAGATTTAACGGGTCCCGGGCGATACTATCCGGTCCTGCCGGCGGTGTGGTAGGGTACGCTATGACGTCATACCAGAAGGAGACCGGCCTGCCGGTCATAGGTAAAGAACTATTTCCCAATCATAATCTTTTTACACACAGACACATATTTCGCAATTACAATTGCATGCAATCATATTATGCAATTACAAGCCTTGCAATGAAGGTAGCAACAAATGATATAGAAGCGGTGTATCGAAATCAAGCGAAGAGATCAAGCATAAAAATATAATTTTGTAGTTTAGGTATAATAATATATGTTTTGTCAACTTTAGTGTCTCCTGTTCGGAACGTTATAGTTTCTAGAATATCTTTTTATTAATATTTTTAAGATCTCATACAGTTAATAATAGTTAATATTATAATTAACTACTCATTTGTGTTGATGAAATGTTCCACGATTATTCTACATTTTGAATTTAAATCTACGAAGTCAGGTTTCAAAATCCGCATAATGTAACCCATTGGGCTATTGGCCTTTAACTTAAGGGGATTCTATTATGAATTTGTATTTTAATAAAAATTATATGGGTGTTTACTCCTTAAGAATCGATGATTTTATGGCGAGTAAAATCAAACATTCTCCGTTTCGTTGTACGTAACTTCGTTCGTGCGCAATTTATCTCGCGCAGGTCCCTGCACAGAGGACTCCCGGCTACATGGTGACACTTGTTTATGTTTACATAGCTGTAATGTACTCTGTATATGTTTTCCTCAAAGAAGTAGTGTAGTTAACTAGCTGCTTTTATTTTTATTAGGACTTAGGACCGTTGATTAGGACAAACAGACAGACAGACAAAGAAAAATTTTAAAAATTGATTTTTTTAAGTACCGTAAAAAGTATCATATGCGACACTTACAAATACAGAAACATTTCTTTGAATAAAATTGAAATTTAAAAGTCACGATAGCGGTGTGGTTGGGTGGTCGGAATTTCGAGTCATGGGAACCGAGTTCGATACCCACCTGGGTATCGAACGCAGGCTCGTTCCGCTCGTACGTTCAAAAATTTTGTACGAATTATATCGTTGGCTTGGACATAAAGACGGCGACGGGCTCACCACCTGTTACGTTGTCCCGAAAATATCTTCGGTGGAAGGTAGGTCGAAAGGACTTAATTGTCTAGACTAGACCTTTGTCTACCCTGTATTGAGAATTGCAATTTTATTTATATCTATATAAATTAAATAAATTTATCATGCATGGTTTCACTAACATATAAAAATGCGTTCATTCTCATTCATTAACTAATCTATGTATGTTATATATATAACTCCTAAACACCAGTCGTAAATCGGAGTTGACAAACACACACACACACATTATTTTTTTTAATGAATCTCTTCCATCGCGCTAGGTTTCGACATGGGCGGCACTTCGACGGACGTGTCAAGGTACGCCGGTGCATTGGAACACGTTCATGAAGCAACCACGGCTGGGGTGACGATACAGGCGCCGCAATTAGGTGGGAATATATTTCCTTAGATATATAGAGTAACCATATCAGGCTATAGAAACTTGTAAATAAACTGAGACACGTCAGATCTATAGGTTAGACACTCGTTTCGAGTTTTTGATGGCCAGATTATCTTATGTTTTCAGGCATTTTACTAATACTAGGGTAGGTAGATGTCTAAATAATTCAATCCTTTTGACTATCGATTTGGGAAAAGTTGACAGGTGTCGGACCTTTCGCTGTATGGATAAATATTTAAATCGATACACACATCCATGACTCGATAAAATACATTAATATTCATTATACAAATTCTTGTCGATAATAAACTTCGGATGAAATGTGGGTCAGAAGGACTGAATTGTTACTACCCATGTATGCGTGCAGATAAGAAAATATTTCATTAATTTTAGGATCCCTAATAGACTCATCGCATGTCAAGTTGTCCCGAATAGGCTTGTGGGGAAGGTGGGTCGAAAGGAATCAAATTCAAATTGTTTATTTCCAAGAACATAGTACATCTGTAGGTTTTTACTTTTTCATTTATATCGATATGCTCTACTGTAATGGGCATGCAAAATTTAATAGAATTATCATTACTTATGGCATTAATAATTATTATTACAAGATATCATCACTTTGATGTTGTTAGTTTATTATACATTAATTTATTATTACTAGAGAGTAAACAATGTTGTTTATAGAAGTAATTATGAAAAATTACAAATAAAAAAAATATTATAAGACTTTGATGCCCTAATAGCATGTGCGTTACAGTTTGCTTATTATTTATAATTTGAATAAGCTTAGATGCTTAATTTACCACGATAGCTGAGTGGTTGGGATGGTCGAGTTCTAAACTTATTTACGAATTATGTCGTTGGCTTGGACATAAAGACGGCGACGGTCTCACCACCTGTTACGTTGTCCCGAAAATATCTTCGGCGGAAGTTGGGTCGAAGGGACTTAATTGTCTAGACTAGACCTTTGTCTACCCTGTATTGAGAATTGCAATTTTATTTATATCTATATAAATTAAATAAATTTATCATGCATGGTTTCACTAACATATAAAAATGCGTTCATTCTCATTCATTAACTAATCTATGTATGTTATATATATAACTCCTAAACACCAGTCGTAAATCGGAGTTGACAAACACACACACACACATTATTTTTTTTAATGAATCTCTTCCATCGCGCTAGGTTTCGACATGGGCGGCACTTCGACGGACGTGTCAAGGTACGCCGGTGCATTGGAACACGTTCATGAAGCAACCACGGCTGGGGTGACGATACAGGCGCCGCAATTAGGTGGGAATATATTTCCTTAGATATATAGAGTAACCATATCAGGCTATAGAAACTTGTAAATAAACTGAGACACGTCAGATCTATAGGTTAGACACTCGTTTCGAGTTTTTGATGGCCAGATTATCTTATGTTTTCAGGCATTTTACTAATACTAGGGTAGGTAGATGTCTAAATAATTCAATCCTTTTGACTATCGATTTGGGAAAAGTTGACAGGTGTCGGACCTTTCGCTGTATGGATAAATATTTAAATCGATACACACATCCATGACTCGATAAAATACATTAATATTCATTATACAAATTCTTGTCGATAATAAACTTCGGATGAAATGTGGGTCAGAAGGACTGAATTGTTACTACCCATGTATGCGTGCAGATAAGAAAATATTTCATTAATTTTAGGATCCCTAATAGACTCATCGCATGTCAAGTTGTCCCGAATAGGCTTGTGGGGAAGGTGGGTCGAAAGGAATCAAATTCAAATTGTTTATTTCCAAGAACATAGTACATCTGTAGGTTTTTACTTTTTCATTTATATCGATATGCTCTACTGTAATGGGCATGCAAAATTTAATAGAATTATCATTACTTATGGCATTAATAATTATTATTACAAGATATCATCACTTTGATGTTGTTAGTTTATTATACATTAATTTATTATTACTAGAGAGTAAACAATGTTGTTTATAGAAGTAATTATGAAAAATTACAAATAAAAAAAATATTATAAGACTTTGATGCCCTAATAGCATGTGCGTTACAGTTTGCTTATTATTTATAATTTGAATAAGCTTAGATGCTTAATTTACCACGATAGCTGAGTGGTTGGGATGGTCGAGTTCTAAACTTATTTACGAATTATGTCGTTGGCTTGGACATATAGACGGCGACGGACTCACCACCTGTCACGTTGTCCCGAAAATATCTTCGGCGGAAGTTGGGTCGAAGGGACTTAATTGTCTAGACTAGACCTCTGTCAATCCCTGTATTGGGAATTGCGTGAAGATATTTATTTATTTATCTAACAACCAGTCCTCAACTGTCCACACCTCTGCCTGTGCATACATTCAATCAGTTTAAAGTGGGTGGTTGTCTCGCAGACATCAACACCGTGGCGGCCGGGGGGGGCTCGATGCTGTTCTTCCGGTCGGGACTGCTGGTGGCGGGGCCCGAGTCAGCGGGCGCGCAGCCCGGACCCGCCTGCTACCGGAAGGGAGGGCCCCTCACCGTCACTGACGCTAATCTCTTGCTAGGTAGGTCGCTGGGTAATGCCCCCAGAATTGGGGTGGGGGTGTGGGCCTCCGGTTACCTGCACTCACCAGACGAAACGCAGAAGCTTGTTAGACTTGTACTTCACGCCGGTATTCTGTGAGGTCGTGGTACCACCCCGGTCGATCCGGCCCATTCATGCAACAAAAGCTGATGCGTGGCTCTACCACTGTAAATATCTATTAATATATAATCTATGAGAGTTTTATCGGGTCTGAGTGTTTGTGGTGCCTTCGTTGTTTCCGATTCCCATACCTCAAGTGCTTTAGCATCTTACATTGGGATCGGAGCAATGTATGTGTTGTTGTCCCTATCTATATAATTATAAAAAAAAACTCACATTGGTCCAAAGGAGGTAGGCTCGTACCAATATATTTTCAAAAACATATATGATTTATGTCGTTGGCTTCAACATAAAGACGGCGACAGGCTCACCACCTGTCCCGTAGTCCCAAATTAAGCTGCTGTGAAATGTGTGTTACATTGCGATCGAAGCAATGTATTTGATGTTATCCCTATCTATATATGTATCTATATATGTATACATACATGTATTTAAAATTTTTCATTGGACACAATAACGAATTTAGTATATATTTACCAGTTTGTACTTCTATGGTATCTTATATATTCTTAGGTCGTCTACTGCCTGAGTATTTCCCGAAGATATTCGGTCCGAACGAGAACGAGCCTCTGGACAAGCAGGCCACAATCAATGCATTCAAGAAGATTACGGATGAGATTAATACGTTTTTGAAACAAGATGGAGGCAAAGAGGTATGTTTAAAAACTAATTATTTAAATATGGGAATAACTTTATTGGTAAACAATTTTGCTTGCGTTGTTTTCATAAAGATACTAATGTATGTAATGTGTATTCTAGACTTCTCATAATTCATAATTGAGCACAATGAGTAATCCCCATCTCTCCCTCCCTATCCCTCCATCCCTTAACCATAAGTGGGTCACTATTACGCTATGGGGATGCTAATGGGATGCCCACTTTCAAAAATTATAGTGGTTGTCGTAATTCCTGTAAGGGTTAAAAAAACATTCATAAAAATTTATCGTATTTTATTATGCTGTAGAGTTTGAGTTTGGGTTTGAAATGGACGAACGAATTTCTTTTTGTTTTATAATTGTCATCTTGTGTAGCAAATAAACGATTGAGTTGAATTGGACATGTTACATAAATTGGCTGGATCTCCAGACGCACTGGAGACTGTTTCAGGTTACATAGTTCTGGGTGATGCTCCATCAGATGCCCAGACTCATGCTTCTGCTTCAATAGCATGTCATGCTATTGGCCTCATCGATAAATTACTTTACATAACACTTTTTGAAACACTACAACGATGAGCTTTAGTTTTATATAAATAAATATAAAAAAGATAGAGAAGAATAGGCTACGATGAAAGGACTGCACCAGTATTGGTGAGACCAGATGAAGATGTTTATTGATTTGAAAAAGTAGCCTCCTGCAGTAACGCCCACTGCTGGGCAAAGTCCTCTCAAGTATTGTTTGAGAGATGTTAGAGCAAGGCGAAGTCCGCCACTTTGCTTAAGTGCGTGTGGCGTAAATAATATTTTTTTTTATTATTTCTCAGACGGGCATGTTTCGTAGTAAATTCATCTCTTAAAATTTTAACTAATTCAGCAGTGCCGTGCCGGGGATCGAACTCTAATCAATCGCATGTAAAGCCAATACCAATTAAAGTCTATAAAATTTATAGATGTTTATTTTAAGTTGCACACGATACCGGCAATAAGTATAAAGGAAGAAATCATTATAAAGGAAGAAGATGTTGTAGTGTGGCTGTTGAAAAATGTTGCCACGCATGCATAAATACAGATAATCAAATGTAATTGTTTATGGTACATATACAAACATACAAAGACAAATATTATTTGATTACATATTTTAATTATAGTATTTTTAATTTAATTTCGTAATAAACAATTAAGTTAATAATATTTCTTTCAGATGACCATGGAAGAAGTAGCCATGGGTTTTATCGATGTCGCTAACGAAGCTATGTGTCGGCCGATTAGGTAAGATTAAGTGGTAAATCTTTGTACATGTAAGTGATGTTGCTAGGGAGGTCCTAGCCACCTAGGACCTAGGACTTGACCACTGTTTTTGGTTTAGTATATACACTAATCTTATTATGTAACGTTACATAATAAGATTAACGTTATTATGTAACGTTACAGTAGTCACGATAGCCGAGTGGTTGAATGTTCGGACTTCCGAGTCAAGAGACCCGAATTCAATTCTAGGTCCTAAGGCAAGACAAGGGCAAGCTCGTATCAATGAGGCTTTTCAAAACCTTATCTACAATTTGTGTCGTTTGTTTCAACGTAAAGATGGCGACGGGCTCACCACCCGTTATATTGTCCTCCCAAAAAAAAAAAAAATTGTCTTTGGTGAAAGGTGGGCCAAAAGGACTTACTTGTGTGCAACTCTGTTTGGCTCCGCATTGGAAATGGCGTGAAGATAAGGCTTTTCCCTTAGTCGCCTCTCACGACACCCACGGGAAGAAAGAGGGTGGTATCTTATGCCGTAACCACACAGCAAAAAAACAATGTATAAATAAATAAATAAATAAATACATAGACATGGACAATGAACAAAAAATCTTATGCATTACTCTGATCCCAAACTCAGCAGCTAAAGCACTTGTAATATGGAATCAGAAAAAACGAACGTAACACAAACACCCAACCCGTGAAAATTTTGCAAGTGTTGTCTGCATTGACCTGAGAGGGAATCAAAACCAAGGACCTCAGAGCTGGCGACACGATGAAAACCGGTGTGTACGCCACTCGTGCACGTAGGTCGCGAAAAAATTAACTACCATCTCCTTCCCTTTTTGTGTTACCAAATCCTTTACACAAAGACAGCAAAATACGGACATAATGCCTATTGGCATATCTGCCAGTGGCCTACGGTGTAGAAAAAGTGTTTCCTACATCGACCCGATCGGGTTCCGAACCCGGTCGGTTTTTCGGGGGCCTTAGAGTTGGCGACACTGATAATCCACTGGCGATCCGCGTATGTCGTCTATAAATTGCGCGTGCGCCAGGGCGCTGACGACGGCGCGCGGCTACGACGCGTGCGCGCACGCGCTCGCCTGCTTCGGCGGCGCCGGCGGGCAGCACGCCTGCGCCATCGCCAAGCAGCTGGGCATCGCCGCCGTGCTGCTGCACAAGTACGCCGGTCGGTATATCTTATATAAAGAAAAAGTTAACTCACGATAGCCGAGTGGTTGGGTGGTCGGAATCTCGAGTCGAGAGAACCGAGTTCGATCCTCAAGTGGCCGTACCAATGGGTTCTTATAAAAACCTATGTACGAATTGCATCGTTGGCTTGGACATAAAGGCGGTGACGGGCTCACCACCCGTTATATTGTCCTCCCAAAAAAAAAAAAAATTGTCTTTGGTGAAAGGTGGGCCAAAAGGACTTACTTGTGTGCAACTCTGTTTGGCTCCGCATTGGAAATGGCGTGAAGATAAGGCTTTTCCCTTAGTCGCCTCTCACGACACCCACGGGAAGAAAGAGGGTGGTATCTTATGCCGTAACCACACAGCAAAAAAACAATGTATAAATAAATAAATAAATAAATACATAGACATGGACAATGAACAAAAAATCTTATGCATTACTCTGATCCCAAACTCAGCAGCTAAAGCACTTGTAATATGGAATCAGAAAAAACGAACGTAACACAAACACCCAACCCGTGAAAATTTTGCAAGTGTTGTCTGCATTGACCTGAGAGGGAATCAAAACCAAGGACCTCAGAGCTGGCGACACGATGAAAACCGGTGTGTACGCCACTCGTGCACGTAGGTCGCGAAAAAATTAACTACCATATCCTTCCCTTTTTGTGTTACCAAATCCTTTACACAAAGACAGCAAAATACGGACATAATGCCTATTGGCATATCTGCCAGTGGCCTACGGTGTAGAAAAAGTGTTTCCTACATCGACCCGATCGAGTTCCGAACCCGGTCGGTTTTTCGGGGGCCTTAGAGTTGGCGACACTGATAATCCACTGGCGATCCGCGTATGTCGTCTATAAATTGCGCGTGCGCCAGGGCGCTGACGACGGCGCGCGGCTACGACGCGTGCGCGCACGCGCTCGCCTGCTTCGGCGGCGCCGGCGGGCAGCACGCCTGCGCCATCGCCAAGCAGCTGGGCATCGCCGCCGTGCTGCTGCACAAGTACGCCGGTCGGTATATCTTATATAAAGAAAAAGTTAACTCACGATAGCCGAGTGGTTGGGTGGTCGGAATCTCGAGTCGAGAGAACCGAGTTCGATCCTCAAGTGGCCGTACCAATGGGTTCTTATAAAAACCTATGTACGAATTGCATCGTTGGCTTGGACATAAAGGCGGCGACGGGCTCACCATCTGTCACGTTGTCCCGAAAGTATCTTCGGTGGAAGGTGGGTCGAAAGGACTTAATTGTCTAGACTAGACCTCTGTCTAGCCCTTTTTGGGAATTGCGTGAAGGTATATGTTATATAGTCGATATAATACATATAGTACATATATAGATAGGGACAACATCGCATACATTGCTCCGATCCCAATGTAAAATGCTAAAGCACTTGAGTTATGGGAAACGGAAACAACGAAGGCACCACAAACACCCAGACCCGAGAAAATGTAGTAAAAGTGGTTTTTCTACATTGACCCGACCGGGAATCGAACCCGGGACCTCGTTGGCGACACCTTGAAGTGCGGTGTTTACGCCACTCGTCCACGGAGGACGTCAATATGGTCGCGACAGCTGAGCGGTTGGGTGCTCGATCGAGTGAGATCGCATCGAGGCTCGCATCGATGCTTTGTTTCAAAACTCACGTACGATTTATATCGTTGGCTTGGAGACAAAGACGGTGACACACTCGCCGCCTGTCATCGGTGATGTGTGGGTCGGTAGGACTTAATTGACCTGGACCTCCGTCCATCCCAGTACTAGGAATGGCGTGCAGACATTCATTATTGACGTATTCGAAAAAAAAAAAACATAGCGACATCACATACATTGCTCTGAGCCAAAAAGTAAGTCGCTAAAAACGCGTGTTGTGAAATCGGAAACAATTCGTTACCCGTTCGAGAATCGAATCCGGGACCTCGAAAACTGGACTGACGACACATTGAAAAGCTACATACCGCTGATGTGAGTGGTGTGCTACAGGAGGAGGGTAGTTACCCGCCAGGTCGGATGTTCGTTACCTGACTAATACATCTCTTCCATCAGTATACTGTCGGTGTAAGTATACGCTTCTATTTGTAAGAACATCGGTTGCAAAACTTTCGAAATTTGTTTTTTTTTTTATTCGAAAAATGAGTAACTCTTGACCTCAATCGAGCACGACGGCATAGATGAGGTCTATGATGGAGCGAGTTTACCCATGAGAAGCTTGTACTCTGTACTCGCACTTCGAAGACGTTAAAGTTGTTTACTTTATTCTAAGGTTGTTTATTCAAGAAGTCACGATAGCCGAGTGGAAGGGTGGTCGGATTTTCGAGTCGAGAGACCCGAGTTCGATCCCCAGGAGGCAGTATCAATGGGTTTTTTCAAAACCTATGTACAATTCATATCGTTGGCTTGGACAAAAAGACGGCGACGGGCTCACCACCTGTCACGTTGTCCCGAAATATCTTTGGTGGAAGGTGGGTCGAAGGGACTTAATTGTCTAGACTAGACCTCTGTCTACTCCTGTATTGGGAATGGCTTGTTGTGGGGAAACCTGACAGGTGGTGAGCCCGACTTTGTTTCCAAGTAAATTAATCGTACATAAGTTTTTGGTGCGAGTCTACTACTGGGGATCGAATTCGAGTCACTTGAATCGAATTCCGATCACTCAACCTCTCGGCTATCGTAAGCGCATTCCAAAGACAGCTAAATGACGTCGGGGCAGTGAAGAGGCAATGTAATTGGCAGGTATACTGTCGGCATACGGCATGGCTCTGGCTCACGTGGTGCACGAGGCGCAGAAGCCGTGCGCTGCCGTCTACTGCCCGGAGCAGTTCGAGAGGCTCGACGAGCAGCTCGACGTACTGGCGGCCGTCTGTAGGGATAAGCTGCGGGCTCAGGTTTGTATACATCGTAATACTGAATTATACGTACCATACGCCCATCTTTTTGTGTTTTAAGTTAGAATTATAGAAGTGTACTTATTTCAATAGGCATTTTGTAAAATTAGTTGTAAGCAGTTTTACGTGATCACTTTATAATGAACGTTGTATTTCTCGTTCATTATAAAATGACAACTATCTCGCCATCTGTCGGTAATCAATTGCATTACCAAGCCATTTAAAATTTCCCTTTGTCGCCTCTTACGACACCCACAGAAACGGTGAGGGAAGGGGGGGGGGGTATTATTTATACGCGGGCATCTCACGTCAAATAGATAATACAATTTAAACAGAAATTTATAGAAATTGGATTATTAGTAGTAAGTATTATTTAAATTAATATTCCATAAAAGTGACGAAGACGAGTGTTTAATTGATCGGAATTCGAGTCAAGAGACCCGAGTTCGATCCTCAGGTGGTACCAATGGATTTTTTCAAAACCTTACGTACATTAAAGACGGCGACGTGCTCATCACCTGTCACGTTGCCCCAAAAATGTCTGCTGTAATAGGTGGACTCGGAATGACTTAATTGTCTTGACCTTTGTTTACAAAAAGTCACGATAGCCGAGTGGCTGGGTGATCGGAATTCGAGTCGAGAGACCCGAGTTCGATCCCCAGGAGGCAGACTCGTATCAATGGGTTTTTTCAAAACCTATGTACTATATATTATATCGTTGGCTTGGACATAAAGACGGCGACGGGCTCACCACCTGTCACGTTGTCCCGAAAATATCTTCGGTGGGTCGAAGGGGCTTAATTGTCTAGACTAGACCTATGTCTACCCCTGTAATGGGAATTGCGTGCGGATATTTATTTATTTATTTATTTACCCCTGTTTACCCTGGTATTGGGAATGGCGTGAAGATATTTTTGTTCAATATTCCAGGGTTTCGACGACACCCAGATAGTTCTGGAGCCATACCTACATTTGCGTTATGCGGGCACCGATTGCGCTCTGATGGTCGCCCCTATAATGGACACTCGCTCGCCTACGTCGTGCCGGCATGGCGACTTCTACACGGCTTTCGTTAATAGGTAAGTGGAGACAAACGGACAGACTGTATTCCTATCTATAAACTGATTTGCATATAAAATTCTGGTATAGAATTACAGGAAGAGAGTACAGATATTCTTCCTCCTTAGAGGACCTTCAGTACGAAATGGTCGAAGATGAAAGAGATAATCAGATGTTACAAGGCGGCTGTTTCATTTCATAATCGCTACGGTGAAAAGTGTGTGTGTATGTACGTATTTTTGATTATATTTGTATTACATATTACTATTGTGTGTATGTTCTTGTAATATATTGATTTTTTATAAGTAACTTTACAATTACTATGTATAAAACATATTTTTGCTAGTCAGTTATTTTAGTTTCATTTTAGTATACTACTTTTCTGTTCTTTCCCCTTTCTTTGTTTCGCCTGCTACAAAATTTCATCGCATCATAGGATTACTGGTAGAGAATGCTAACAGGCATTAAATCCGCCTTTGGTGTCTTTGTGTAAAGGATTTGCAAATGAAGAATAATAAAATAAATAAATAAAAAGTCGCTATTGATGGATGTAATGTATGTTACTTATATCGATGGATAATGACGATTTTACTTTTTTGATAGCATGTTGGATTCTAGCAATGAAAGATAATTTTTATTTTCTATGTACGATTGAATCGATAACCATCTGTATAAGACTTTTTGTCTATTGTAGAATACAAATTAAATAAGTTACATGAATGAAAATCTCAAAATAGACTCCGGTGGAATGTGGCTCGAAAGGACTACTGTCTAGACCTTTGGCTACCTCTGTATTAGGAACAGCGTGAATAAAAAATTATAAAAAGTAAAGTTTTCAAAGAAAACTATTGTCTGTCACACATTGGATTAATTACACGTATTTTTCGAGATGATTGTCTCTCCAATGTCCGGAGATTTACAAGTCTATCGCTTACTTACCTGTAACAAAACCCACAAAAGAGAAAGGAGATGGTAGATAATTCTTCACGACCTCCATGAACGAGTGGCGTACTCACCGGTTTTCAAGGTGTCGCCACCTCGAGGTCCCGGGTTCGATTCCCGGTCGGGTCAATGTAGAAAGACCACTGTTTCTACATCTTGTCGGGTCTGGGTGTTTGTGGTGCCTTCGTTGTTTCTGACTCCCATACCTCAAATGCTTTAGCATCTTACGTTGGGATAGGAGCAATGTATGTGCCAGCTCTGAGATTCTCGGTGGGTCAATGTAGAAAACACTTTTTCTAAATTTTTTCGGATCTAAGTGTTTGTGGTACCTTCGTTATTTCCGATTCCATAAAAAAAATGCTTTAGCTGCTTTCTTTATTATCAGAGCAATGTATGTGATGTTGTCCCTATCCATATATGTGTTTAATATTACATTTTGTTTATCTGCCTGTTACGTAGTCTGTTATAATGCATACGTTTCACATATTATGTTGACAGTTGAGTGTGCAAATTAAGTATCTGTCTCTCTTTTATTGTTTCACTCCGAACTTTATTTCAGATACAAGAACGAATTTGGGTTTGTACTGTCACAGAGGGATGTCATAGTTGATGACGTCCGCGTACGGGGGGTAGGCATGAGCCAAGTCGAGGAACAAGTAGCGCCACCTAGTGGAAAGGGGATAGAACCTGTGCCAGAGAAAGTAAGTGCTCTTGCGTTTTTAATTCCGATAGTATTCTAATGTGCTCATCTATTTCTAATATTGGGGTAGTCAGAGGTCTAGACTATAATGTGGTAAGCCTGGTCGCAGTCTTAGTGTCCAAGCCAACGATATATTTTGTACAAATGTTTTTAAATAGACGGCGACAGGCTCACTACATGTCACGTTATCCCAAAACAAATCTACGGCGGAAGGTGGGTTGAAGGGACTTATTTGTCTAGACTTCTGACTTCTGTGTGTGGTGTGAAGATATCTTTTTTTTATTATCCTTTTATCGACTCGAATATGAATGTCTGTACTCGAATCATGGATGCTCATATATGTCTTACCTACGTAGACCTACTTATTGTTCGGTTGGCTTGGACAATAAGACGACGATAGGTTCACCACCTGTCACGTTGTTCCAAATTGTCTTCGGTGAAAGTGAAAGGTGGGTGTCGAAAGGATTTAATTGTCTAGACCTCTGTCTACCCCAGTATTGGAAATATGTATGAAGATTTAATAATTAGATTTGTAACATAATAAATACCTAATGATGCTAAAGTAAGTTACTTAAACTTTTATACTATGGAATCATAAACAAAGAAGTTCAGTCCCGACCGGGACCTTAGACCTGGCGACACCATGAAAACTGGTGTGTGCGCCAATCGTCCACCGAGGTCATTAAAAAATGTAATATAATATTTATTTAGACCTGGGCGATTGGCGCAAACACCGGTTTTCAAGGTGTCGCCATCTCGAGGTCCCGGGTTCGATTCCCGGTCGGGTCAATGTAGAAAAACTACTTTTTCTACATCTTGCCGGATCTCGGTGCTTGTGGTGCCTTCGTTATTTCCGATTCCCATACCACAAGTGCTTTAGCATCTTACTTTGGGATCGGAGCAACGTATTTGATGTTGTCCCTATACGTATTATTATTTATTAATTATTTATTTATTTATTTAATATTCACAGAAGAGCGTTTCGAATACGCAAGACGTCTAAAATCAGCTGCGTTAGCACTGTCTGCTATTTATTTATTTTGGCGAGAGGATTAAACCGCTTTATTCCCGCAGACTGTGAAAGTGTACTTCGAAGGCGGTTACCAGGATACGGCAATACACCTGATGGAGAAACTGATGCCCGATCAAGTGATAACCGGGCCCGCCATCATTATGGACAGCCTCTCCACTATCCTCGTTGAACCAGGTATTGTCAATTAAGTATACCGCACGCCAGATCCGAGGAATGGGGGGAAGTGGTCTGCTATGCTTTATCCGAAGCTTATACCTCGTACTCTGCCAGTGCGAGAGTTGGACTTGACTGGAGAGAGAGATGGATACCAAAATCAAGATCCTTACTTTTCACATGTCATGTCTTCGGTGGAAGGAGGGTCGAAAGAACATAACTGTATAGACCCTGTATTGGAAATAGGGTGAAGATATTTTTCTTTTTCAATATAAGTCACTATTTTTTTCATTATTAAATCTACCGCAGTTTCGTAATGAGGTTCCTCTGATGGAGAAGTAATCGACAAAAGAAACTCCGTAGGTATCTTCTTTTTTAGCATTTTTAATACTATTTTAAAATTATAAACTTTTGTGGAGGTAGCAAAGGATAGTCACACGGAAGATCATACCATATTGCAAAGCAAAATGATAAGAGAGAAAGAAAAGAACATATCCAGGATTGCAGAGCTAACGTATCCACGTTAGCTCTGCAATCCTGGATATGTTCTTCAGTCGAGGAGGTCGATGGCTGCCACATACGTCTGGATGGATATACAGACGTATGTGGCAGCCATCGACCTCCTCGACTGTCTTAAAGGGAAGTGGACTCCCCGCCATACAATGCTCTCATTCTTTTTAATTCCGTAATCTGTCTATATCTTCACGCCGTTCCCAATACTGGGGTAGACAGAGGTAGTAGGTAGTAGGTGGGTAGTAGACCATTAAGTTCTTTCAACCCACTTTCCAACTTCAAGATATTTTTTTTATGTTAACGTGACCGATGGTGAGCCCGTCGCCATCTTTTTGTCGTACCAATGGGTTTTATCAAAGTTTTTGATAAAACCCATTGGTACGAGCGTTAGGGATCAAACTTAGGTCTCTTGACTTGACTATCATCCAACCACTCGGCTATTATGACTGTTCTATTATTCGGTTTTAGCAACTTTTAATTTTGTAATTGCAATATATTTTCGAACTGTTTAAATTATTTTACCTATACATACATATTTGTATGCATAGGTAAAATAATTTACAGGATTACACAGATAGGGACAACGTCACATACATTGCTCTGATCCCAAATTTAAAGCTAAGGCACGCGTGTTATTGAGTCTGAAGCAACGGAGGCACCGCTAATATCCAGACTCGAAAAACCCTGACGGAATCAAAACCCGGAGCCTCTGAGCTGGCGACAGTATGAAAATCGGTGTGTACGCCACTCATCCACCGAGCTCGTCTAATATTATACTATTTTACTACTATACTATAAAAAAAATATCTTCACGCAATTCCCAATACAGGGGTGGACAGAGGTCGAGTCTAGACAATTAAGTCCCTTCGACCCACCTTCCGCCGAAGATATTTTCGGGACAACGTGACAGGTGGTGAGCCCGTCGCCGTCTTTATGTCCAAGCCAACGATATTCGTACATAAGTTTTTGAAAAACCCATTGGTACGAGCCTACCAACTGGGGATCGAACTCGGGTCTATTGACTCGAAATTCCGACCACCCAACCACTCGGCTATCTAGACTACTATACTATACCATACTGTTTGCTCACAGACTGCCGAGCCGAGATCACGAAGTACGGTGACGTCCGGATCACGGTTGGGTCCGGACGCACGAGGAGGGTCACCGCGGAGCTGGACTCGGTGCAGCTCAGCATCTTCTCGCACCGCTTCATGTCCATCGCCGAGCAGATGGGCAGGTGGGTACCCTGGGTGAAGAGAGATCTTATTGCGTTTAGTTAGTAAAATCATTGTATCCCGTGTATTTCTCGTGACAACCCGATGGCTTAGTTGGTGGGGTCCCGGTTGGTCCTGATTTCGAGGTTAGGGGTTGCGGGTTCGATTCCCGCTTGGGGATAAGGTTTTTATTTCTTGAATATCAATGTTTGTATTCGATTCATGGACGTATAATATAAAAAGTCATGGTTGGATGATTGGAATTCGAGTCAAGAGATTTCGTGTTTGATCCCTAGGTAGCAGGCGCGTACCAATAGATTATATTAAAAATCTATGTACGATTTATATCGTAGACGGTAGATATAAAGACGGCGATGGGCTCATCACATGGGGTCGAAAGGTCCTAATTGTCTGGGACTCTATTTACCCCAGTATTGCCGTAAAGATATTTCTTTTTATATCAATATATATGTCTGTAAATATTGTACCGTAATCTTGGCCTCTAGGCCCATGGTTCATAATCTGTAACATTGTACAAATAAGCTTTGGTAAAAAGTGGATCGAAAGAACTTCATTGGCTAAACCATCAAAAACTTATGTACGAATCATATCGTGGGCTTGGACACAAAGACGGCGACGGGCTGGCCACCTGGTACGTTGTCCCGAAAATGTTCAGTGGAAGGGACTTAATTGTCTAGACTAGACCTCTGTCTACCCCTGGTTGGGAATCGCGTGAAGATATATACACTGTAACACACAGGGTGCTGCAGCGCACGGCCATCTCCGTAAACATCAAGGAGCGGCTGGACTTCTCGTGCGCGCTGTTCGGTCCGGACGGAGGGCTGGTCTCCAACGCGCCGCACATCCCCGTGCACCTGGGCGCCATGCAGGAGGCCGTGCAGTACCAGGTCAGCCACCACCACCACCACCACCACCACCACCACCACTACTTACTAGTAGGCGACAATGCTGTGTGGGGATGACGCTACAGGATTAAGATACAGTTAGTCCAGTTTTAGATACAGCATCCATAACGCGCAGACGAGGCTGCCTAAGGACTCGATTATTAAATATCATATATTATAAAATATTATAAATATCATGTAATATTTTAACAGTGGTAGAGCCACGCATCAGCTTTTGTTGTTGCATGAACGGGCCGGCTCGACCGGGGAAGTACCACGACCTCACAGAATACCGGCGTGAAGTAGAAGTCTAACTTCTGCGTTTCATCTGGTGAGTGCAGGTAACCGGTGGCCCACACACCCCGTTCTCCCAATTCTGGGGGGGGAGGGGGGACTCTAAGGCCGGCAACGCATCTGCTATGCCTCTGGTATTGCGGGTGTTCATGGTTCGGCGGTAATCACTTACCATCACGTGAGCCACCTGCTCGTTTGCCTCCCTTTTCTATAAAAAAAAATATCAAATAATTATTGTTAAAAAGAAACTCCTCTATATGTAATCATATTAACATCTGAAAGAATGATGAATGAATCTGAAAAAAGCTATGTAAGAGGATCTGTCACGTTTCTTGGCGATCTGTTCTTTCTGGCTACCCCGTCAGGGAGGGCATTAATATAAGAAAGTATAGTAACGTATATGTGTACTGAAATTTTCAGTTTCATTTTAATAATTATAATAATGTTTTTTTGTATGAAAAGCTTTTTTTTAAAACCAATAATATATGAAGGTCGGCCATCGTAACCACTCGGCTATCGTGACTTACGAGTGGTTGGGTGGTCGAAATTTCGAGTCAAGAGACCTGAGTACAAACCCCAGATGGCAGAATGGGTTTTTTCAAATACTTATGTATGAATTTATCGCAATGGCTTGGACACTGAGACGGCGACGGGCTCACTACGGGAAGGTGGGTCGTAGGGGCTTAATTGTCTAGACTAAACTTCTGTCTAACCCCTGTATTGGGAATTGCGTGAAGATATTTTTTTTTTTTGATAATACGTGAACCGTATCGAACTTTCATATACATTGAGCAGAAATCACGTTATTAAATAATAAATAAATAAATAGGGGACAACATTGATCTGATCACAAAGTAAGCAGCTAAAGCGCGCGTGTTTTGGAATCAGTAACAACGAAGGCGCCACAAACACTCTGATTCGAAATAACATAGAAAGAGTATATTCCAATACGGTTCAATGTAGAAAAAGCTTCTACATTGATCCGTATGGGAATAGAACTTAGGACCACAGAGCTGGCGACACCACGAAAACCGATGTGGACGTCACTCGTCCACGGAGGTCGAGGTTCCGGGTTCGATTTCCTGTCGGGTCTATGTAGAAAACTCTTTTTCTACAGTCTCGGGTCTGTGTCTTTGTGGTATCTTCGTTGTTTTGGATTCCACAACACGCGAGTTTTAGTAGCTAACTTTGGGATCAGATTTGTAAGTGATGCTGTCCCTATCTATGTATTTCTCTCCTGCTATGTAGTCCTCTCTATTTAAAAGTCACTTATCATCAGATATCATCTTTTAAAAAGTTTACTGGTGCATTTGTTATGTATTATATTGTATAAAAAAGTCACGATAGCCGAATGGTGGTAGGCACGTACCAATGGGTTTTTCAAAAAACTTACGTACGAATTACATCGTTGGCTTGGACATTAAGACGGCGGCGGGCTCACCACCTGTCACGTTGTCCGGAAAATGGCTTTGGTGGAATGTGGGTCGCAGGGACTCAATTATCTAGACTTGACCTCTTTCTACCCATGTATTGGGAATTGCGTAAAGATACTTATTTATTTATTTTTTTATATTTTTAACCTGTGTATACTTTTATGTATATCCTAATATATAAATATGATCACAGATGAAGGTCCGAGGCGATTCTCTGAAGCCGGGAGATGTGCTTCTTGCCAATCATCCCAAAGCGGGCGGCTCACATCTTCCCGATCTGACGGTTATCACACCGGTGTTTCACAAGTAAGTTGAGTAGTCAAGACAGTCGAGATTTTGGGTGATCGGGATTCGAGTCGATAGACCCCAAGTTCGAATTGGGCTCGTACTCTCGATTTATGTCGTTGGCTGACGACACATAAAGCTGGCACATAAAGACGGTGACGGGCTCACCACCTGTCACGTTGTCTCAAATTGTGTCTTCGGTGGAAGGTGGGTCTTGGTTGTTGATTATGAAGTTATGTTCAGTATGATTGTTTATTTGTATTTATGTTGAGTGCAACTAGCGGTACGTAAGTCTAGCGCTGGACGATCGTGGAGGGGATACTGTCGTTTTGCTTTGCTGCCCATGCGCAGCTATCCCTTTTTCGTTTCGTCGTTAATATATGGCGTCTGTGGCAAACAAAGGGGTGTTATACGTTTAACGTGTGTATATTCACGTCTGTGTTTGTCTTAAGCAAGAACACCTTTTAAATAAAACTGAATCTAAATACACGAGTCACGATAGCCGAGTGGTTGGGTGGTGGGAATTTGGAATCCAGAGACCCGAGTTCGATCTCCTGGTGTTAGTATCAATGGGTTTTTCAAAAACTTATGTACGAATTATATCGTTGGCTTGGACATAAAGACGGCGATGGGCTCACCACCTGCCACGTTGTCTCGAAAATTTCTTTGGTGGAAGGTGGGTCGAAGGGACTTAATTGTTTGTGTCGACGATTTGCAATAATCGCCATACATGGCAATAAAATTGGCGATCACTTTTTAACGGCATTCTAATTTCATAATCACTACGTAGATCGCAATCACGTCCGATATTCTTCGTTGCGTCGCGTGGCCACCACGCGGACATCGGCGGCCTGACCCCGGGTTCGATGCCGCCGCACTCCACCAGTCTAGCGCAAGAGGGCGCCGCCTTCAAATCCTTCCTGTTGGTCGACGGTGGTCATTTTAACGAGGAAAAATTGGTGGAAGGCAAGTCTTCTTTTTAAAAATATCAATTTGTAAATTTGTGCCTTCTTTTTTGTGTTGATATTTCTTCTTCTTTACAGCCTATCAAGAGTCCACTGCTGAACAAAGGCCTCCCCGAAAGCTTTCCACAGTGTGCGGTCCTCAGCCACCTGCATCCATCGACTCCCAGCAACATTTAGCAAGTCATCTCTGCATCTCGTGGAGGGTCGGACTACACAGTGTTTGCTTAAACGAATTCGCCACTTGATAACCTTTTCCCCCAACTTTTCATGTGTCGCAGAACTGATGGCACCAGGAAAAGAACCCGGATGCTCTGGTACGAGGAACTTAGCCGACAACCTCTCAGACTTGAAGGCACAGGTTGCTGCTAACCAAAGAGTAAGTATCGTTTTGAATATTTACAGTCTTTTTCTCGTTGGATCGTGTATAATTTTTTATAACTTTATAAAGTTATAATATTCCTTGTGAAATAAAATTTCATGTTCAGAAATAGCTAGAATGATAATAAACGTATTTGTATGTGTCTGTTTTCAGTTTTTAATTTCATATATATGTAGAGATGTTCCTGTATCTTTATGTATGTTACGATAGACACGACAGCCGAGTTGTTGGGTGGTCGGAATTTCGAGTCGAGAGACCCGAGTTCGATCCCCAGGTGGCAGTACCAATGAGTTTTTCAAAAAACTTATGTACGAACTTCATCGTTGGCTTGGACATAAATACATAAGTTTTTGAAAAACCCATTGGTACGAGCCTGCCACCTGGGGATCGAACTGGAATCTCTTCACTCTACTACAGTGCTTTCTTGTAATACTATAAGACTACACTCGGAAATTAGTGTTATTTAAGTAGCGATTATTATTATAATTATTTTATTTAGCGAGAGCGGTGTGCCATTCCTGTCGCGGTAATTTTTTAAAAAAAGTGTTGCGTCGAATATTTTGAGAAGTTGTTGCCTTGTATTCCATTCTTTTTCATTCTTCTTGAGGTGAAGGTAGGAAATAGAGGTAGGGGGAGATAGAGGGAGGAATATGGTGAGGGCATAAGGAAATATTGGCATATATTTTGGGTAATAAAAAAATATCTTCACGCAATTCCCAATACTGGGGTAGACTGAGGTCTAGTCTAGACAATTAAGCCCCTTCGCCGAAGATATTTTTCGGGACAACGTGACAGGCGGTGAGCCCGACGCCGTCTTTATGTCCAAGCTAACGATATAATTCGTACATAAGTTTTTTGAAAAACCCATTGGTACGAGCCTGCCACCTGGGGATCGAACTCGGGTCTCTGAACCCGAAATTCCGACCACCCAACCACTCCGTTATTTTGGGTAATGATATTCAAATTAACAAAAGTATCATAACATGTTTGCGTCAATAACTAGCAAGTTTACATATATGGAGGTTTCATTGAAGTGAATTGATTTGAGTGTTGAAAATTTTATGCTTTTAATTTTCAATCAAGTCACGATAGCCGAGTTGTTGGGTGGTCGGAATTTCGAGTCGAGAGACCCGAGTTCGATCCCCAGGTGGCAGTACCAATGAGTTTTCAAAAACTTATGTACGAATTTCATCGTTGGCTTGGACATAAAGACGGCGACAGGCTCTTCACCAGTCGCGTTGTCCAATAAAATTTCTTCGGTGATGTCTGGGTCGGACGGACTTAATTGTCTGGACCTGAGACTAACCCAGAATGGGAATGGCGCGAAATAATCATTTAGTTTTATTGCCATTTAAAAGCAAAATTATTAAGCATTAATCTGTGTATTGTCACTCTTTTCACTCTTTTTTATTGTAATTTTCATGTTGGATCATTGCCGACTAAATATATATTAGAACTAAATTGAATACAAAATATCACTCACTCATTCGTTCACTCGTTCACTCAGGGTATCCAGCTGGTGAGTGATCTGATGAAACAGTACAGGCTCGGCGTGGTGCAGGCCTACATGTCGCATATACAGAAGAACGCCGAGCTGGCGGTCAGGGACATGCTGAAGGTACTTCCTTAATCAAATCAAATCAAATCATTTGTCAAGTCACGATATAGCCGAGTGGTAGGGTGGTCGGAATTTCGAGTCAAGAGACACGAGTTCGATCCCCAGTTGCCTGGCTCGTACCAATGGGTTTTTCGAAAACTTATGTACGAATTATATCGTTGGCTTGGACATAAATACATAAGTTTTGAAAACCCATTGGTACGAGCCTGCCACCTGGGGATCGAACTGGAATCTCTTCACTCTACTACAGTGCTTTCTTGTAATACTATAAGACTACACTCGGAAATTAGTGTTATTTAAGTAGCGATTATTATTATAATTATTTTATTTAGCGAGGCAGTGTGCCATTCCTGTCGCGGTAATTTTTAAAAAGTGTTGCGTCGAATATTTTGAGAAGTTGTTGCCTTGTATTCCATTCTTTTTCATTCTTCTTGAGGTGAAGGTAGGAAATAGAGGTAGGGGGAGATAGAGGGAGGAATATGGTGAGGGCATAAGGAAATATTGGCATATATTTTGGGTAATAAAAAAATATCTTCACGCAATTCCCAATACTGGGGTAGACTGAGGTCTAGTCTAGACAATTAAGCCCCTTCGCCGAAGATATTTTTCGGGACAACGTGACAGGCGGTGAGCCCGACGCCGTCTTTACGTCCAAGCTAATGATATAATTCGTACATAAGTTTTTTGAAAAACCCATTGGTACGAGCCTGCCACCTGGGGATCGAACTCGGGTTTCTGAACCCGAAATTCCGACCACCCAACCACTCCGCTATTTTGGGTAATGATATTCAAATTAACAAAAGTATCATAACATGTTTGCGTCAATAACTAGCAAGTTTAGATATATGGAGGTTTCATTGAAGTGAATTGATTTGAGTGTTGAAAATTTTATGCTTTTAGTTTTCAATCAAGTCACGATAGCCGAGCGGTTGGGTGATCGGAATTCGCTTCAAGAAACCGAGTTCGATCCCCAGTTGCCTGGCTCGTACCAATGGGTTTTTCGAAAACTTATGTACGAATTATATCGTTGGCTTGGACATAAAGACGGCGACAGGCTCTTCACCAGTCGCGTTGTCCAATAAAAATTTCTTCGGTGATGTCTGGGTCGGACGGACTTAATTGTCTGGACCTGAGACTAACCCAGAATGGGAATGGCGCGAAATAATCATTTAGTTTTATTGCCATTTAAAAGCAAAATTATTAAGCATTAATCTGTGTATTGTCGCTCTTTTTCACTCTTTTTTATTGTAATTTTCATGTTGGATCATTGCCGACTAAATATATATTAGAACTAAATTGAATACAAAATATCACTCACTCATTCGTTCACTCGTTCACTCAGGGTATCCAGCTGGTGAGTGATCTGATAGAGCAGTACGGGCTCGGCGTGGTGCAGGCCTACATGTCGCATATACAGAAGAACGCCGAGCTGGCGGTCAGGGACATGCTGAAGGTACTTCCTTAATCAAATCAAATCAAATCATTTGTCAAGTCACGATATAGCCGAGTGGTAGGGTGGTCGGAATTTCGAGTCAAGAGACACGAGTTCGATCCCCAGTTGCCTGGCTCGTACCAATGGGTTTTTCGAAAACTTATGTACGAATTATATCGTTGGCTTGGACATAAAGACGGCGATGGGCTCACGATCTGTGACGCTGTCCCGAAAATATATTCGGCGGAAAGTGGGTCGAGGGGACTTAATTGTCTAGACTAGGTCTCTGTCTACCCCTGTATAGGGAATTGCGTGATGATAATTATAAATTGTTATTATTAAATCGAATCATTTATTACGTATAGATAGGGAAAACATCACATACAATGCTCCGATCCCAATGTAAGATGCTAAAGCACTTGTGGTATGGGATAATCGGAAACAACGAAGACACCACAAACATCCAGACCCGAGAAAATGTACAAAAAGTGTTTAATCTACATTGACCCGACCGGGAATCGAACCCGTGATCTCGAGATGGTGACGCCTTGAAAACCTGTGTTTACGCCCCTCGTCCACGGAGTGCGTCTATATCAGTAACATACATTACATCCATTGATCTTCCTTCCTTCTTTAACCTTGGATAAGAAACGGCGAAAGAAACCTCGCAGGTGTCCTCTTTTTAGCTTTTTATTTAAAATACATACATACAAAGGAAAAATTTATAATTTGAATATAATATATATTTCCTGTACATACGTGAGTGTAGTAGATTTATCTATAATTTAGTTATTTAATGAAATATCATTAATTGTTAAATATCTGTTATATTAGAAATTTCACCTTTCCTTGTTAATTGAGCAAATATTCATTTTAATACCCATAATAGTTTGTCAGGCAGAAATCGCTTAAAGCGATATGAATACGATTGTAGTTTTAAGGATTCTAAATTTATAACAATTAATTCTGTAATATTATGTGAAATAAAGAGTTATCCATCTATCTATATATAAAATATACATAAGGACAACGACACATAAATTGTAACCAGATTACAAACACCCGGACCTCAGAAAATGAAAATAAAGTGTGAATCTAACCAGGGTCTTCAGAGCTGATGAAACCATGAAAACCGGTGTGTACGCCACCCGACCACTGAGGTCGCCTTTTTTTTAGAGTAGGATGTGAACCTAACTAAGAGTCCAACATATGTGTAAATGACGACTGCACCCCATGGAGGGTTGTAAATGTGGGTTTTTCCCGAGGGTTAAGATTGATCATCTCTCGTAGCCCATGATCACACTTGCCGTCTGGACCCTTCAAACCGGAACACAACAGCTACACTGGTATCCGGATCTAAAAAAAATTTCTTCACGCTACTCCCAATACAAACAAAGGGGGTAAACAGAGGTCTAGAGAATTAAGTCTTTTTGAATCTCTTTTCACCGAAGCTTATTTGGGACAACGTGACAGGTGGTGAGCCCGTCGCCGACTTTATATCCAAGCTATAAATTGCACACAAGTTTTTGAAAACCCCATTGCTACAAGCCTGCCACTCAGAGATCGAGATCACGTCTCTCGATTCGAATCCCGACTACCAAACCGCTCGGCTGTCGTGACTTCTATTTCTGGCTCATTTTTCATTGTGAACGTACTAAATTTCACGATAACCGAGTCAGAGTCACGATAGCCGAGTGGTTGGGTGGTCGGAGTTTCGAGTCAAGAGACCCGAGTTCGATCCTCAGGTGGCAGTACCAATGAGTTTTTCAAAAACTTATGTACGAATTATGTCGTTGGCTTGGACATAAAGACGGCGACGGGCTCACCACCTGTCACGTTGTCCCGAAAATATCTTCAGTGAAAGGTGGGTTGAATGGACTTAATTGTCTAGACTAGACCTCTGTATTGGGAATTGCGTGAAGATATTTTATTTTAACGTACTAAATTTCTTCTTTATCTCCCTACTCTATAGGAAATAGCGAAGAAAGCCATCGAGAAGACCGGCTCTGCCGTGCTGAAGGCCACGGAGTACATGGACAACGGTACGCCCATCGTCCTCACCATTACCTTGGACAAGGATGAAGGCAGCGCCGTTTGTGACTTTACGTGAGTTCCATTCAAATCTGGTATAATCTTATGATAGTGTAAAAAATATCTTTACGCCATTTCTAATACTGGGAGAAAAAAAGTCACGATAGCCGAGTGGTTGGGTGGTCGGAATTTGGAGTCGAGAGACCCGAGTTCGATCCCCAGGTGGCAGGCTCGTATCAAAGCGTTTTTCGTACGAATTATATCGTTGGCTTGGACATATAGACTGTCACGTTGCTCACCACCTGTAACGTTGTCCGGAAAATATCTTCGGTGGAAGGTGGGTCGAAGGGACTTAATTGTCTAGACTAGTCCTCTGTCTACTCCTGTATTGGGAATTGTGTGACGAAATTTATTTATTTTTATTTATTTATTCTTTATTGAACATTACCATAATGTAAGATCATAAGGCGGACATAATGCTATGAGCATTCTCTACCTGTCAACCTTAGGAAGTGAGAAAACCTTGAAGGCGGTTACGTACAATAAAAAAAATATATTGTGTAAAAATATAACGCTATATTAATATCTATATATACAAGCGCAATACCTACATTCACATAAATACATATATACATACATACACAAACAAATACAAATATACAAAATATAAATATATAACTACGAAACAAAAGATTATAATTAATATGTTGATGATGACGACAAAACAGGAATTTGAGAATTTTGCCGAAAATGAGCCTTAATGTTATTTTTAAATGTGGTTTTATTGCAGGGCTCTCTTAACTTTTCTGGCAGGGCATTCCATAGACGCGCTGCTTGTATAGCAAATGACGAAGAAATGAAACCGGAACGGTGAAGGGGAATAGAGAGAGTCGCGTATCGTACTCAGGAATTGAAACTTACGTTCCAGATAATCTAGATAAATATTATCGAATAAAATTGAAAAAACCGTTAGTCCTTGTATGTCTTCGTTATCGAATAGGAGGCCATTTAAGCTGACAACGGATAAAACGGATACAGTTGTTAACTAGGCGGTCCAGCTTATCTAATTGATTCTCATTGGGATCAGTATAACACACATCAGCATAATCTATGATGGGCAAAATAAGAAACTGCACCAGAGTTACCTTTACCTTGACCGGGAGAAAGTTTCTGAGTCGATTCAAACCACTCAGTTTTGAGATTATTGAACCGCTTATTTTTGTATATGGGTAGACCAACTTAAGTTTGAGCCAAAGTAAATGCCCAGGTTTTTTATGTGTGGTGTGTATGGTATAATAGACCCATCAATCCTGACAGGTGAGACACAAGTACTATTGATCTTTGAAAGTTGTCGGATACTCCCCAATATTATGGCTTGACATTTATTAGGATTGACTTGTATGCCAAACCTACCAGCCGACCTACATAAATTGATTTTCTCAACTGCTTCGTTTATATTACGGGCGTCTGCGTGAGTGTAGATTTGCAGATCATCAGCATATAAATAGTAAGAGCAACTAAGGTGAGAAGATAGAAAATTAATAAAGATGGAGAATAATAATGGTGACAAAATTCCACCCTGGGGCACGCCAGACAGGACCAGATGCCATTCAGATACATCATTTCCTAATTTAACAGCCTGTTGACGGTCACAGAGGTAGGAAGAAAACCACTCAAGAACCAAGGGAGAAAAATTGAGTTTATGGAGCATAGCAAGGAGAATGTCGTGGTCAACCATGTTGAACGCATTAGAGAAGTCAATAAGGACAAGCACAGTGACATTTCTATTCTCCATAGTCTCTTGAATGTCCTCTGTAACTTTGAGAAGTGCAGTGGTTGTACTGTGACCAGGGCGAAAACCCGATTGAAATTCACTGAGAATGTTATTTTTATAAATCAAAGTATACACTTGTTTGTGCACGATAGGTTCTAGAAGTTTAGACAGAAATGTTAGAATAGAAATAGGTCTATAATTGTTGAGTTGAGAGGGGTTTACAACTTTAGGAAGAGGGATAACAAATGCTTTACGCCACGAAGAAAGAAATACCTTGACAACATAGAGAAATTAATAATGTGAGTCATGACTGGCAGGAATTGTTCGAAAACTAAATAAATCATTGCACGACTCAAATTATCACAGCCCACTGCATTGGATTTAATGGAATCAAATGTATTACGAACATCGTTATCAGAGACAGGCCATAATGAAAAAGTTTCCTGTACAGAATTGGCCAAGGAATAAATTTCTGAAATCGTTTGAGACTTCATGTTTGGACCGAGTATAGAACTCACTGAAAAATGTGAGTTCAGGGCATTAAGAGGGAAGGAAATGTTATGTTTCAAAGGAGATTGCGTACCTAAACCTATACAAGATATTTATATTTATTTATTTCTATAAATTTTTTTTTAAATGTGTAAAAGTCCCAGTATCGGGAATGGCGTGAAGATATTTCATCGCATTTATTGTATTTCGCTACACACTGCAGCGGCACGGGCGTGCAGGTGTGGGGCAACCTGAACGCGCCGCGCGCCATCGCGCTGTCGGCGCTCATCTACTGCCTGCGCTGCATGGTGGGGCACGACGTGCCGCTCAACCAGGTGGGGCGAATACCAAAAAAAAAAAATAAATAAATATCTTCACGCAATTCCCAATACAGGGGTAGACAGAGGTCAAGTCTAGACAATTAAGCCCCTTCGACCCACCTTCCACCGAAGATATTTTCGGGACAACGTGACAGGTTGTGAGCCCGTCGCCGCCTTTATTTCCAAGCCAACGATGAAATTCGTACATAAGTTTTTGAAAAACTCATTGGTACTGCCACCTGGGGATCGAACTCGGGTCCCTTGACTCGAAATTCCGACCACCCGACAACTCGGCTATCGTGACTATAAAAAAAAATAAACAAAAAACAAACAATCACACGAGGCACAGAAAATTTAAACACACTTAACCTATATTAAAATAGCCATGTTATTTAAAAAAAATCTATTGACACTGGCTGGAATCGAACCCAGCATGATTTGTATGCTTTAACATTTCGATAAAAATTGCCTCGATGTGGATAGCTGTCTTAGTAATGTTTAATATCTGTGAAGATGCGAACTTTGGTCTAGAAGTTGGAATAATTTCTGGCTGATGACGCAAAAACGTCCTAAGAGGCGTGAGTAAAAGAGAGAGATATATTATTATTATGTAATCTTAAAAATTTTTAATTAAGTCACGATAGCCGAGTGGTTGGGTGGTCGGAATTTCGAGTCGAGAGACCCGAGTTCGATCCCCAGGTGGCAGGCTCGTACCAATGGGTTTTTAAAAACCTATGTACGAATTACATCGTTGGCTTGGACATAAAGATGGCGACGGGCTCACCACCTGTCACGTTGTCCTGAAAATATCTTCGGTGGAAAGTGGGTCAAAAGGACTTAATTGTCTAGACTTGACCTCTGTCCAGCCCTGTATTGGGAATTGCGTGAAGATATTTTTTTTATTATTTATATATTTTCAAAAATTTCGACGTCTGTTTGGTGTACTGTATAAATAAATAAATAAATATCTTGACGCAATTCCCGATACATGGGTAGACAGAGCTCTAGTCTGGACAATTAAGTCCCTTCGACCCACCTACCACAGAAGATATTTTCGGGATAACGTGACAGGTCGTCAACCATTCGCCGGCTTTATGTCCAAGCCAACGACATAATTCGTACATAAGTTTTTAAAAAACCCATTGGTACGAGCCTGCCACCTGGGGATCGAACTCGGGTCTCTCGACTCGAAATTCCGACCACTCAACCATTCGGCTATCGTGTCGTAAAACAATCTACGTAATAGCCCACGTGAAACACTCAAACACCTATAAGGTGTACTGTATTGACAAATAAATATAGCCTTTTCAAAGCTTTACCATACGATGAATATCCGAAGAAACATTATTTCGTGGCGTGTCCACCTCCGTGGACTAGTGGCGTAAACACCGGTTTTGAAGGTGTCGCCAGCGTTCAGGTCCAGGGTTCGATTCCCGGACGGTTTAATGTAAGAAAACCACATTGTCACCTGTTCCGATGTTTGTGGTACCTCCGTTGTTTCCGATTCCATAACACTAGTGCTTTAGCTGCTTACTTTGGGATCAGAGCAATATATGTGATGTTGTCCCTATCTATCTATCTATCTATTTATTATAATTATTCTATGTCTCGGCGACGGGCCCTCCACCTGTCATGTTGTCCCGAAAATATCTTCGGCGGAAGGTGGGTCGAAGGGACTTAATTGTCTAGACTAGACCTCTTTCTACCCATGTTTTGGGAATTGCGTGAAGATACAAATTTATTTATTTTATTCTATGTCTGCAGGGTTGTCTGAATCCCGTGAAGGTGATAATCCCGTCGGAATCGATCCTCGACCCGTCCGAGACCGCGGCGGTGGTGGGCGGGAACGTGCTCACTTCGCAACGCATCGTAGACGTTGTGCTTAAGGCGTTCCAGGTGAGTTATTATTATTGAGTCCGTCGAATGAGTTGTTACAAGTCGGTTGTGTCACTTTGTTTAGTTCTGCGTGCATGTGTGTGTAAGCGTACATAATTGTGTGCTTCCTATACCCAAGTATCTACACAGTACGTATTGAGTGTACGTACTGTGTGTAAATAGTAATCAGGACAGCGATACTGAGTATCAACTTAAGGGCAGGGGAAATGAGTGTTGATGTCGTCTCCAGGATATGTCACATTTAGAAGAGGAACTTCACAGTCCAGTTGCTCCGAGTTGTAGCAGGAATTTAATGTTTTGCATAACAATCTATTCGACACACTTAATTTCTGGTTCTCAAAGCAAGACGAAAAATTCAATAGATTTATAAATAATTTGGAGGAGGTAAAATCGTCTCTGAAATTTATTAGTGATAAATATGATGACCTTGATAAAAGGACGATAGAATTCAACAAACGTATATCTATTCTCGACCAGCACCAACAGGTCTCTTAAAATACGTATTCCTCAATTGGAGACAAAACAAGCTGAAAATGAGCAGAAGTCACGAAATTATAATGTTGTGATAAGCAAAATGCCTGAAAAACGTGGTAAGAACTTAACATCTATAGGTGAGAATATCTCTAATATCTTAAAGAAACCTATATCAACTCAGAAATTGTAACAGTACATCGTGTTCCGCAGTTCAATCTCAGAAGTTCTCGCCCAAAAAATATTATCGTAAAATTTGTCAATCAAGCCACCCGTGACAACTTCATTTCAGCAGCGCGACTCATGATAGGTATTACACGCCGCTAAACAAAATGATTTAAATTTGTTGAAAAAGGGAGGTAAACGAGCAGGTGGCTCACGTGATGGTAAGTGATCACCGCCGCCCATGAACACCCGCAATACCAGAGGCATAGCAGATGCGTTGCCTCCCTTACAGTGCCCCCCCAGAATTGGGGGAGGGGAGGGTGTGGGCCAACCTGCACTCACCAGACGAAACGCATAAATTTGTTAGACTTTTACTTTACGCCGGTATTCTGTGAGGTCGTGGTACTTCCCCGGTCGAGCCGGCCCATTCGTGCAAAAGCAAAAGCTAATGCGCTGTAAAATTAAACACGGAACCATACTCATACGGGCGAAAGAAACCTCGGCCAGTTTTGCAGTACCAACTGAGCAGGATTTATCAAAGAAATTTAAACCACTTTAAACTGCAGTCCTCTTCAAACTAATTCTTTTAGGGCAATAGTCATTGATCTTCAGATACGAAGATTAGTGTTATCTTTTTCATATAGTACTTTAATAAACTGCATGCTCTCGATCTCACATTACTCTATGTGTTGTTTACAACTTGCAGATTGCGTTCATTAATTTCATTTGATTTAAAACGTACAATGACTATTTCTCGGATATTGACATATTTTTATTATCACCTGTGCAATTCAGAAATGATATAAATAAAAAAATTGGTGAATTTAAATTTGTAATTTAAACAAATTTAATAGCACATTGTAATTCATTTGTATATTTCTTGTTATCTTCTGCCTCTTGTTTCTATGGTGTCAATTATTTAATGTTTAGTAGTCACATTATAAGTGCTAAGAATACAGTTAAGAATTGGTAGGCATTTAATAGAACACAGTACCTATACATATAGTGCACTCACTAGTCATTATTACCGTGTAAAATAACAATTATCCCAATAAAGTGAAGATTTGACACAATGTTACTTTAATCTGTGGATAACGGTGCTCGTTACATAATTAATTCTTCGTTATAAGATTTAAATTTTTTTTGAGTAAGTTTTATTATATTTATTGTTCGTTATCCTAAATAAATAAAAAACATTGTTTGTTTTCACGCACAGTCCCTGACGGGGACAGAGCCAGATAGAACACATCGCCACGACTCTTATTCTCTTATTATATCTTATTATCTCTTATTATATCTCTTTCGCTTCTTTCAGATTCATATTTTTTTAAATTCATGAACGTATACCTACGTACTCTTGACCAGGAGACTGCTCAAAGAGGGAAGGCCCTCTTTTTTTTATAGGAAACGGGAGGCAAACGAGCAGGTGGCTCACGTGACGGTAAGTGATTACCGCCGCCCATGAACACCCGCAATACCAGAGGCTTAGCAGATGCGTTGCTTCCCTTAGAGTGCCCCCCTCCCCCCTAATTTGGGGAGGAGGGTGTGTGGGCCTCCGGTTACCTGCACTCACCAGACGAAACGCAGAAGTTTGTTAGACAGACCACGACCTCACAGAATACCGGCGTGAAGTAGAAACTTCACGCCGGTATTCTGTGAGGTCGTGGTACTTCCCCGATCGAGCCGGCCCATTCATGCAACAACAAAAGTTAATGCGTGGCTCTACCACTGAATTTTGAATTGAATTTTTAAAAAGTACGAATTACATCATTGGCTTGGACATAAAGACGGCGACGGGCTCACCACCTGTCACGTTGTCCCGAAAATATCTTCGGTGGAAGGAGGGTCGAAGGGACTTAATTGTCTAGACTAGACCTCTGTCTACCCCTGTATTGGGAATTGCGTGATGATTTTTTTTTCTGTCTACCCCAGATGTTTCATAGCTTTTGTACGTGAGATTTTATCTATCTTAATTAATATACAGGTGTGCGCCGCCTCTCAAGGCTGTATGAACAACTTGACCCTGGGAGAGGCCAGTTGGGGCTACTACGAGACCGTGGCAGGGGGCAGTGGGGCTGTGAGTAAACTATTAGTTTCACTTATGTGCGAAAGATTTTGTCTCTCTCTTAATACTATTTATAGACTTAATACTATTTATATACTAAGAATACCGGTGATAACATAGGTATATATGTTCGTGGAGTGTCAAGGACCCTGCACGAACATATATACGTATGTTATTTATTACTTTGGATATATTTTCTTCTATTAATTAACAATTTTGTTGACCTCCGTGGACAAGTGGACATCAGTTATCAAGGTGTCGCCTTCTCGAGGTCCCGGGTTGAGTCCCGGTCGGGTCAATGTAAAAAAAAAACACTTTTGCTACATTTTCCCGGGTCTTGTGTGTGTGTGCGTGTTTGTGGTGGCTTCGTTGTTTCCGATTCCCATACCTCAAGTGCTTTAGCATCTTACATTGGGATCGGAGCAATGTTGTAATGTTGCCCATATCTATATATGTTTTACTATATATGTATTTATTTATTTATAATATCAACTGACACGGGTGGTATTCGAACCCGCGACCTCTGCCGGTACCCAAACAGGTTTTAGTCTTTAATAAAATAAATTGATCGCGGAAAATTAAAAAATGAGTCGGGAAAATCTTATAAAAATGTCTGAAACCGATGGATTATATGAGAGAAGTTGCAAGACGACCCGTCAGTTTTATAAGTCTATGGATGAGCATAAGTAACGATTACAGATGAATTAACTCGTTTTAATTATACGTGGTAGCCTTGTGGTTACTGCGATTGATGGTAGACTGCGTGACGACTAATGTTAGTATATAATTATATCTGACAAACTCACCACTTGCCGCGTTGTATCAAATTAATTTTAGTGGAAGGTGAGTCGAAGGGACTAAATTGTGCAGACCTCTTGTAAGTATTGAGAAATATGTGAGAGTAACAAAATTAAGACGCGATTTTCTTTGGGAATGGTTGTAAAAGAAAACGTCGTGAGGAAACCTACCCGTCGTAGCAATAATAAAAAAATATTATTTCGAGGAAGTATGAAGTCTATAAGCAATGCCTGCTGCATAGTTGGCATTGTATAGTGGAGGAAGTTGTCTTGCTCTAATCTCTATCTAATGATGATAATTTTAATAAACTGGGTGAGACACAGTGGCACAGGCACCTCTGAGGCAACGAATCCCGCTTTTGTCATTTGATTTCTAAATATCACTTTTGTTTAATATTGTAATGAGTCTATTAAATAAAATTAAAAAAATCAACTGACACCAGTGGGATTCTTACCTTCGCCTTATTTTGGCAGAGGTTGCGTTTTAACCTTGTGCGTATAAATGGATTAAAAAAAATTCTTATCCACAGCTCATCCGCGCTGTAAATGCTTAAAATTAACAAAAATATACCTAATAAACAGTTCACATTGCAAGCCGGACTTGTATCCTATGCATGCAAAGGCTGGCACCAACACGCCAAGCCATTATGCTCCTCCTCCTCATACCCTCGTATGGTCAGGGCCCCGGCTGGCACGGCTGCGGCGGCGTGCACACACACATGACCAACACCAGAATAACCGACGTGGAGATTGTGGAGACGCGCTATCCGATACTCGTGGACAAGTTCTCTTTGCGCGATGGATCGGGGGGGAAGGGTGAGATGTAATTATAAATATATCTTCACGCAATTCCCAATACATGGCTAGACAGAGGTCTAGTCTAAACAATTAAATCCCTTCGACCCACCTTCCGCCGAAGATATTTTCGTGACAACGTGACAGGCGGTGAGCCCGTCGCCGTTCTTATGTCCAAGAGAGCAATATAATTCGTACGTAAGTTTTTGAAAAACCCATTGGTACGTGTCTGGCCATCTGGGGATCGAACTCGGGTCTCTTGACTCGAAATTCCGACCACCTAACCACTCGGCTATCGTGACTTATATATAATTAACACGACTATACGCGTTGTCCCAAGAAAAGTCTTCGGTGAAAGGTGGGATAATTGTGGTAAAAAAACTACGCTAACTAGGTGAACTCAATTGTCTAGACCTCTGTCCGCCCCAGTTTTGGAAAAGGCGTGAATGAAGGATTTCTAATATGATGGTACACAAACCAAGTCATATGTAGACTCAAATAATCAATTGATTTCTTGCACATTAAGTCACGATAGTCTAGAGGTTGTGTGATTGGGATTCGAGTACTCGTACCGTTGGTTTTTTTTTTTTTCAAAAACTTATGTTCGATTTATATCGTTTGCTTGGACGTTAAGACGGCGACGGGCTCACCATATGTCATTTCTCAAAAATATCTTCATTGGTAAGTGGGTCGAAAGTACTTAATTGTCTAGACTCTAGTCTACCCCTGTATAAAGAATGGCGTGAAGATATTTATTATTGTTTATTAGAGAGAGGGTCTATGTTCTGCTATGAACTTTTACAGGCCGTTATGAACGTTGTGTATATATATCTTTATGTGCAGGAATTCAACTTTGAATATCAGTGCACAATATGAGTTTGTGACTTTTCGATCAGATTGGTAACGATCGTAAACATGAGTAGAAATGAGTTGAGTCACGAGGTTTTTCATTTTTAAATGGAAAAGGGAGGCAAACGAGCAGGTGGCTCACGTGAAGGTAAGTGATTGCCGCCGCCCATGAACATCTGCAATACCGGAGGCATAGAGGACATGCGTTGCCAGTCTTAGAGTCCCAGAATTAGGTGAGGGGGTGTGTGGGCCACCGGTTACCTGCTCTCACCAGACGAAACGCCGAAGTTTGTTAGACTTCTACTTCACGCCGGTATTTAAATTGATTTCATATGAAAAATAAAGATATAATGATAAGATATGTACTCAAACCCACAGGACGGTGGGACGGCGGCGACGGGGTAAGCAGGGAGCTTACCTTCAGACGCACCGTGCAGCTGTCCGTGCTGACGGAGCGAAGAGCGTTCCAGCCTTACGGCATGAATGGTGGGATTTGATTTGTTACATGAACACACCCGCACACAAACATACTCACGCGCGCGCGCGCATGTACGCTCGCACGTACTCACACGCACGCACACAAACATATATACACACACAGCGCGCGCGCATGCACGCATACAAAGACGCGCGCACGTATTCACACATACACGCACAAGGACGCTCGCACGTACGCACACAAACATATATACACACACAGCGCGCGCGCATGCACGCATACAAAGACGCGCGCACGTATTCACACATACACACACACACACACGCACAAGGACGCTCGCACGTACTCACACATGTCTGTGTGCTCACGGATACGCGAACAAACGCTCACGAATGCCAATGCTTATGTAAAGTAGCCTGATTCTCCTAAATCCATTGGCCATTTAACCTATGTTTGTATGGTTAAGATAAAGAAATAGACATTTTTCATTTAAAAAAAAAAACAAGACTTTAAATGTCCATTTTATATATAGATAAATTAATATCGACGACCTCCTAGGACGAGTGGCGTACACACCGATTTTCATGGTGTCGTCTGCTCTGAGGTACCGTGTTCGATTCCCGGATAAGTCAATCTAGAGAACCAACTCCAGACACAAGCATTGCTGCTTAATTGGAGTGGTTAACAGGAATACTAGTAGCGTTATTCGGCATTGCTAGTTATCTTTTTTTAAAAAAAAAAAAAAAAACTTTCTACATTGTCTCGGATATGGGTGTTTGTGGTAGATTCGTTGTTTTTTATTCCGCAATACGAGTGCTTTAGCTACTTACTTTAGCATAATAGAAATGTATGTGATGTTTGTCCTTATCTTTCTATGTGTTTATTTATTTATGAGACCCTTATAATTGTATCTTATTATGCTGGCATGCAGGAGGTGAACCCGGGGAGAGAGGACTTAACTTGCTTCAGAGGACAGACGGGAGGATCATCAATCTCGGAGGGAAAGCATCCATAGAAGCCTATCCCGGGGTTAGTAGTGTTTATTGTTAAACTAAGACTAAGCGTAACAACTAATATCCATATAATTAGATTAATAGTTTTTACAAGGCGAATGTATTTTGATAAATCGATATTTAAGTTTATTAATAGAATACAAAAAAAAAACTAAAATATGAAAGTAGCAAAATTTTCTTTGTAACATTTTCTATTTTTTCCATCTTCCTTCGTTGCGCCTGCTACAAAATTTCATCACACCATATGATGGCTGGTAGAGAATGCCCACAGGCTTTTCCGCCTTTTGCTTTGTGATTCGCAATGAAGAATAAATAAATATGGGTGGGTTAAGATTATTAAGTCGTCGGGAAGTTGTTAGCTTAGCTTATTTGGGACAATGTAACAAGTGGTGAACCTGTCGCTATCTTAGAGTCCAAGGCAACGATACAACACGTACATTCGAGTCAAGAGATCCAAGTTCGAGGTGTAGTCGCAAGCTCATACTAATGCTTTTTTTTTTTTCAAAAACATATGTATGATTTATATCATATGCTTTTACGAAGTCCCAAAAATGTCATTAGCGTAATGTGGGTCGAAATTACTTAATTGTCTAGACCTCTGTCTGCGCCAGTATTAGGAATGGCGTTAAGATATTTGTTTTTAGTTTTATTTTCATGGATGGACAACCAATAAATAAGAACTACTTAGTCTGGTTTTTTCAACTCAATATAAATAATATTGAGTTGAAAAAACCAGACTTATTACTGTTTTGTACAATTATTATTATTTAATGCTTTTCAGGATAAATATATAATGAATTCTCCCGGGGGAGGTGGTTACGGACTTCCCGCAGACACTAATATTAAAGACGGACAAACAGACAAGCAGTACAGTGAATTCTTGGAAAGGGGGAGCGTGTACGAATACAGGAGCGCACAAGAGTCGGTATAAATAAATTACGCACAAATTATACGCAGCTCGTATATATATAAATATAGATATATGTATTTGGGGTAACTTACATGGTTCTGGAAATGTAACTAAAGACATACAGTTTATTTGAGGAAATAGTTTGTAGTATGAGATTACAAGAAATAATGAATACTTATATAATAAATTATATGATAAGCGGCATAAGTACCGAGTACATTGTGTGTCTAGCATAGAATTCGCATATTATCGCAGTATGTTTAAATTTTTCGTAAATAGCGAAAAGATGGCAATTTTCAACCTACGAACCAATTATAGAGCATATTTTGTTAAATAGTGACCTATGCCAATGCATGATGTTGTTTCTCTCTTTCATCTCACGCTTCTCTTTCTAAACAGAGCAAAATATTAACTTCATGCTTCGCCTCATATGTGCCGCTTTTTATATTTGTCTCCAAGACGTGACTCATATACAGTAGTCATATTAAAATAATATATTATTATGGCCTTATATTAATAGTGGAGTTGTTATATTCATTTAGTACTCACATAGAGTGAAAATATTACAACTAAATCTATTTTTAGAAATTTTTTAAATAATTATAAATAAAAAATACATGTATGTATTTAATACATAGTGCTACATAGACAATAAAACAGTATAATATATAAGTATAGGTACAAAGTACAAAATATAAAATTACAATTTACATTTGTAGTCTATAAGGTTTCATCACTCATATACATATACTTCAATATAAAAATATTTTTAGATGTTTATAATACATATATTTTGATTCTTTTTATTTATTTAAAGCATAATAATTATAAAATCGCACAAATCTGTGATAATATCACAAAATATAATGAACCAATCACAATGTTACCATTTCAACTTTATAAATTACATAAATACTGCTATGTAATTATATTCAATGTTTACAATTATACTATTTTTATTTGAATTTTAAATAATTTTGTTACAATTGTTACAACTATTATTATTATGTTCAAAATATATGTTATATGAAAAGTAACTTTCTTTTATTTTCACACAATTACCTATTACCGGGAACTCAATATGGCTATAGGCTCACTATCTGACACGTTATCACAAGCTGCGGTGAAAAACGGGTCGAAAGGACATATGTAATTGTCTGGATTATACCTAATCCCATATGAGAAATTGCTTAAATATAAACGAACATTCGCAGAAACCTAACATGCCTTTACTTCATTCTCTTTGAGGTCCTGAAATTAATCTGGTCGAACCTATAACATGTAGGAGCTAAAACCGCTTGTTATTACCGCATACTCTCGACTCTCTGAGATTTAAACCCAAGAATCTCAGTCAGCAGCCTGCAATCACTAAGTTATACATTCCTTGTTAGTAGAAATATCACCAACATTTTTGTCCGGATGCTCTTCAATTTCCAAAATCTTCAACTGCGCTGCATCTGTAACTTTAATTTCACAATGTCTACTGGAGAAGACATATCATATCTCCTCCAACGTCCCAAGTCCTACGCTTCTTCTGTAACTTTTACATCTTCCACTAGAGAAGAGATATCATACCTCCTCTGTCCGAACTCCATCTTCTGTCAAGTGCTGTGGTCTCCGGCAGCGGCTAGAGCCTCCCTGTTCTCGTAGGCCCAGAAGCCGTGCAGCTCCAGCAGTATGGAGACCGCAGTGTGGCCGTGGCCGCTCCGTATCAGGTCCTGCAGGGTTATCCGGGACGGGTGCTCAGGCCGGATCATGTCGAAGATCTCGTCTTTCACGTCGTCGAAGTTGACCGGCTCAGCACCGTGCGCGACCATTTGCTCCTGTATCGCCTATAGCAACAATGAAATCTAAATATAATATTAGTTATTAAATAAGAGTAAAGTCAGGATGGTCGAGTGGTTGGCTGGTCGGAATTTCCTTTTTTTCGATCCCCAGGTGGCAGGCTCGTACCAATGGCTTTTTCAAAAACTTATGTACGAATTACATCGTCAGCTTGGACATAACGACGGCGACGGGCTCACCACCTGTCACGTTGTCCCGAATAATATCTTCGTTGGAAGGTGGGTCGAAGGGACTCAATTTTCCAGACTAGACCTCTGTCCACCAATGGCGTGAGGATATTCATAATTATCGTCACAACAAAATGTGCAACCTTGAAGAAGTAATTGAGGGTGAAGGCGTCGAGGTAGCCCTGCGAGTTGATGTCGAGCACGCGGAACAGGTAGCCGAGCGCGGCCGGCTGCCGGCGGTTCTCCAGCGCCAGCACCAGGTCCAGGTAGCTCTTGTAGTCTATCTCGCCCTCGTACGTCAGGCACTGCTGGAACACACGCTGGAGGAAGGCGCGCGTTAGTGTCCCCGACCCGTAGCTGAAATACATGAATTAGTTAATGATAGTCACGATAGACGAGTGGATGGGTGGTCGGAATTTCGAGTCGAGGGACCCGAGTTCGATCCCCTGGTGGCAGGCTCGTACCAATGGGTTTTTTCAATAGCTATGTACGATTCATATCGTTGGCTTGGACATAAAGACGGCCGACCTGTCACATTGTCCCGAAAATATCTTCGGTGGAAGGTGGGTCAAAGGGACTTAATTGTCTAGACTAGACCTCTGTCTACCCCTGTATTTGGAATTGCGTGAAGAGTGCTGTTTTCTCCTTCTTGTTGTTCTCTGGTTGTTCTCCTGGTGGCTGGCTCATACCAATAGGTTATGTATAACTTATGTACGATTTACATTGTTTGCTTGGACATAAAGACGGCGACATACTCACTACGTCACGTTGTCCCAAAATGTCTTCAGAGAAAGGTGGATCGAAAGGACTTCATTGTCTAGACCCCTGTCTACCGCAGTATTGAGAATGGCGTGAAGATATTTATTTATTATTGTGGAAGACTCCTCTGCCTAGCAGACATCTGGTTCATTAGCAGTGTAACAACTGTTGTATTCCAGTTTGAAGGGTAGAGAGCCAGCCAGTGTGGAGAGCCAGCGTAATCACGTACTATAAAGTATTTTAGTCTTCAAGGGTGACAACGGGTATAGCCAATAATTTTAATAATTTTCTTGTCCAACTTAAGCCGCTGTAAAGATGAATATCCAGGCTCCTAGAATTGTAGCAGTAAGGGATTACAACACTATCCAATCCTACAGGTGGTTATGGGAGAAAGTCAATTCTTTAAATAAAACTTTAGCTTCCAATAATTATAGTCTATCTCTTCTTAGGATTTACACAATGACCTTATGATGAATCCTTGCAGTGGCAACAGGCTGTAGGCCGATACATGTGTGAGAGAGAAGATATTTTATGTGTTATTATAGCATTTATGAAAATAGAAAACAATAAAGGTGATTACATGCCACCTCGTAGCACACCAGAAGTGATATAGCACCATGATGAGTTTGTTTTATCAATAGGTATTGACCCATTGATCATAGAGCCAAGAGTTACCCAGTAGCCATTAGGGTACAAAAACATGTTGCTAGATGATTTAACCAGAATGTATAATACAGTATGCTTAAAGATAGAACATTAAATTATTATTATTTGATAATGTATTACCCAGCCAATTCGTCTATGCTAAGCATGCCATTGTGGTCTTTATCTAAATTAAGATACTGCCCATAAACGCGTAAAGCGGATGCAGCGCTAAACCAATTCTGTTCTTGTAACTCCATTGGTAAGTCTTCTTCGCGTAGCTGAAATTTAAATTATAATTGAATATGTAATTTGTTTGACGTTTGATGAAAAATTTTATATTTTGTTATTAAAATAAGAGAGTTCTAATAACAATGGTAAACATTAGTCAAAGTTATTAATTGAGATATATTTTTTCATTTCAATTATTGATAAATAAATACTCTGCCATGATTGTAATGAAAACGAAGGTTAATGGTGTATTTTAGTCACTTCAAAACACCTTTCAGAATAGCGGACCCCAAACAATGTCTATGATGGTATGTAATTAGCAGTCAAAAACAATGATACAAATTATAATACACTTAAAATCCTGTTCTACAATTTTGTCATTGATTACAGACTTTAGTCTAGGACCATTGACTTACAGTATCTATTGAAATACATCACAATCTGTATTATTAAAGCTTACCTCTAATAAGTCATCTAAAAATGAACATGAAAGAACATCTCTAATTCTCACACGGCCCACTCTCAATGGGTCCAGGAAGAATAAAAACTTCCTGGCGGCTGTACAGACATAGAAAGAGCTGAACGAGGATTCTAAACCATCCAAGGCAGCGAGCGATGGCACCAGTTCTGCTATGTAGCTTTCCAAATCCTGAAAGAAACATTAAATTATGTGAAATGTTAAATTAATTAATTAAAACTTATGATATATTCACACCATTCCCAATACTGGGATAGACTGAGGTCTAGACAATTATGTCCTTTCGACCTACTTTCCACCAAAGTCATTTTATGGCACATAGTCGATAGGTGGTGAGCCAGTCCGCATCTTTTATATCCAAGTCAATGATATAAATCATACATAAAAACCCATTGATACAAGACAACTACCTGGGGATGGAACTCAGGTCTTTTGACTCAAATTTCGATCACCCAACTACTTGGCTATAATGAATATTGGCTATGATGAATATAATATTATGCAAGTTTTATAAATTTTAAAGCATATGAGTTATGCTGAACTTTTAGTTATTAAATTAAGGAGGAAAACGGTACAGCAATAGTCGCGGATTCAAATCTCGCCCATTGGCAACCGACAGATAGCAGGATAAACATTGTAAAATATACCAGGCAAAATTCAGCTGATCTATGAGTTCAGCAGCATTTATGCTGAGAGTTGTCTGTTACAGTGATGATATGATCCAACTTGCTTGCCAACAAAGGTGTTTATGGCAAACCCTCTATGTCCTGCAGTGGACTTTTACAGGTTGTTATGATGATATTATGATGATGCATTGGACTAATTCATTAAACGTCAATAGAAGTCAAAATTTTTTTACTAACTCACATGTTCGGTAAGATATCCCTGTCCAGTAACATCATATAATGAAAGACCGATCCTAGTTTGCTGCAGCCATACTCTTCGCATGACATAGTTAAAGAGGGAGACACCGCGGACCTTCCCAACACCACCTTCAGCTGCTTGCAGACGTCCAAATATTTCTGCTGTGAAGTATTGTCTAGAAAAAGAGAAATATTAGGATATTACCATAAAACTGTTAATTTTTATTTTGGTATACATCTAAAGACACATATATATAGATAGGGACAACATCACGTACATTGCCCCGATCTCAACGTAAGTTGCTAAAGCACTTGTGGTATGGGAATAAGAAACAACACAGGCAACACAAATACCCAGACCTGAGAAAATGTAGAAAAAGTGGGTTTTCTACATTTACCCAACTGGGAATCTAACCCGGGAACTCGAGATGGCGACACCTTGAAAACCGGTGTTTACGCCACTCGTCCATAGAGGTCTTCTAAAATGTGGGATGTTTATATCTTAATTTTGTACTTGATTATAACAAAAACTGTGTAATCAGATACTCAATATAAAAAATTTAATTTGTTAATACATATATGAATGTAGCAGAGGCATAAAAGCTGATTGATTGGAAGATTGGAGTTTGAATCAGGATACTTGAGTTTGATGTCAAAGAGGAAGTCTTGTGCCAATGAGTTGTTGCTGAACTTATGTATGATTTGTATAACTGGCTTGAACACTAATATGGTATCTATGGCAGATGTAAAATGTATCTCACTACACAGCTTTTGTAATACATGAATATTAATCCAAGCTATAGACTCTGATCATGTCTAATTCACATACACATCAGTTAAGCCATTGTCATCATCAAAGAATAACAAGCATAAATACACTCCAAAGTTTTGCATTAATAATATCAGTGTTATAAAACTCACCTATACTTGGGCCCAGCCTCATCTCTAATCTTTTTGAACTGTGTATAATTAATTGTCAATTCGTCATTACTGGATGGGCTGTAGTTCCCATTAGACTTTTCTAACAAAGTCCATAAATGTTTGAGTTCACTGTTGTCCAACAGTTCTTTACTTTTCTTCTGTAGGAACTGAGCTCTGGTCTCTTCTCGTAACTTCTGCGCTAGAACTTCATCTGATCTTGGTAGTTTAAAGTAAAATTTAGGTATCTTTTTATAGGATTCTTGGTCACCTTCGAGTTTTGGTTTGTAGAGCTGTTTGAAAGTTTCAATTTCAGTCTTTGCACTTTCTTCTTTTGTTGTGATTGTATTTGTTTCTGAAAATTAAACAAAAATACTATTAATGGTACACTTGATTGCAAATCTACATTTGTATTCCCACAGTTGTCTTAAGATTGACAAAGTCTTTTCCAATGAGTATAATATGAGGTGGATAAGTGATAAGCATTGAAAATGGAAGGCTACCAAGAGGTGGCAGGTTAACCAGAGTCTTGCCCTGTAGTGGACTTTTATATTATTGGAACTTATTTGTGCTCTAGACACAATTATTCTGCTTTAAGTGATTAAGCAATAAAAAGGCTTTCATATAAAAACACCTCAGAATAAACTAGTCATATACAAAACTCTTATGTTGTAATTAATTATATTTGATTATAATGAGACTAACAAAGGATGTCATTTTAAGATAATTACTAGATTTTATTACGAATTGATATTTGAGCATTAGTCACATTGAATTTGTTTGTTGTTATTATTTCTCTTTTCTTAAGTTGTTTATTAATAACAAAAAGCATTAGTGTAACATATAACATCTCCTTATCAAATGTTAAAAATATTGTTTTAACCATAGCCATTGATTCCAGGCTTAGTATATTTAGAACCCAGCAAAACTTAGTCCAGTCCACGGCGAACTAAAATTTTATTAAATTTTAGATTTTATTTTAAATTTTATTAGTACCGGAAGTTTTTCTAATTTTTGTTTAGTTTAAAGATAAAATTTGAACTACTTACCATCAAGTTTTTTGATATAATTCCTAAGACGATTTTTTAATTTATTATTTAGCCCACTTCCAACAGGGTTTGTTTCAACATTGTTATTATCTTTGTCTTCATTAGTTTTATTTTCCGAATTACCGGTGGACATATTTTTGTTAATTGTAGTTATTTAAATAACTGGAAACTTTTTTAATGTCAACCTTCAACCCTTCAACTATGAGCATGCATGTTATTACTTTTTGATTATGACTTTAAAGGTTTCTGTTTCTGTATTTACTCTTATACTTTTATTTATTTCGATATAACTTTTCGGCCAAAACGTAGTGATTATATACTCTTTGATGAAAGCTGCGACATATAATGTTGCCAACTCCAAAAAATTAGCCCTAAAGCCGAAACAAAATGCCTTATATGGCTAGAATTACTTAAAAAAGAAATAAAATGAAAAATCCACTTAAAATAGAGTACATACTGTTGGCCGGTAATGCAGCAACATACCACAGTATATTATATTAATAGAACATATAAACATGTACTGTTTATATGTTTTATAAGGTTAATTAATAGGCTATTTTTTCAATTACTTTTGTGTCACCATATCCTTGTGTATCTTAATTAATTTTATATTGTATATCTTTTGTGTTGGTGTGAAATACTCTTTGTATTCTATGAACAAAAATTAAAAGGTATCAAAAATTCGGGCGCTTTTATGTTCAAGCCAACGAAATAACTCATAAATACATAAGTTATTTAAAAAAAAAACTCATTGTAAGAGCCTACCACCTGGGAACGACCTAGGGTCTCTTGACTCGAATTCCGATCACCCACCCACTGGGCAATCGTAACTAATTAACATTACACAATACATACTATATATACAATGCTCATCATATTCATATATACACATAAACATCTCTGACTCGAGCAAAAACATTCACATTCATCACACAAATATTTGCCCTAGCGAGATTCGGGAGCCCGCAACCCTTATCTTCGAAGGGAGACTTCGTATGTAAATAAAAATGTTGCGACATCTTACTAAAGTCTACACTCTACAACATCAACAGGTCAGCTGCTTATGCTGCTGATAATCTGGCCTAGAGGCGTACCTCTTTACCTGGGCAATGTTCAAGAGCGCTGCTGGGGAACCGGGGGAGCGGTCATAGGAACCGCTTTATACAAGCCGCGTCTTACATGTCTTATCTTGCTCAGGGTGTCGGACCCTGTAGTTCTGGTAAGAGAGGCCAACGCTCTGGCGGTCGAGCGTGTTGAATAAATGAATCTGAAAGCGATGCGAAGTTACTCGTGTGGGTTATTACCAGCACAGTTGAATACATCCTTCGCGACAAACTGACTACGAAATATAGAACGGGCTCGATCTTAAGGAAGCAGGCTATGATGTCAGTTAATATTGGATTGCCGCTTGGAAATCAGTCTTCGGTGGACTGTTCCAGCACATTGGTATGTGTAGTCCACAAGAGAGACCACACTGACATTGCAGTCGATTTAGCTTCCAAAAGTATGGACACAAGACGATTGATAATCAAGGCTTGGCAACGTTCTGCAACGTTTCCATCTTTTTGTACTGTGGTCGACTTTCAAGGGTACTTTTTTGTAAACCACGCATAGGTACGGCTAAAGACAACAGCATTATGATACGTCAGCTTCTATTGATCGTGGACTCCCTTGACGCAGCCGAAAAAGCTCCGCCTTTCCGATAATGATGCTACACACTAGCTTACATCTTATACTTGCACGAACCTGTCGCTTAACAATCGTCGTAAATTTTCGTGGATAAAAGGCTATATGGTAGATTAATAACATGGTAGATTAAAATAATTTTATTATGTATATTTTCTCGTGCACGGAAGCGTTCGGGTGACCTCCTCCTCTTCACGTCAAGTATACTAAAGTATTCAAACAGTGTTGACTTATGGATTTTACACGTGGCCCTTCATTGCGGGGAGAATAAGGAAACTCAGCGTGGCTCAGCGGGCTATGGGTAAACGCTATGCTCGGTGTAACTCGATGCATGATAGAATGCGTAACGAAAACATCCACAGCAGAATCAGAGTAACTGGCATAGTCGTAAGCATCAGCACGTAGAAGTGCAAATAGGCCGGCCATGCAGGTTGCAGAACTGACAATCGCTGGGGCTTCGGGCTCAGAAACGTCCTAGTTGCCTATTCCAGTTATTTTAACTCAAATATCCGCAATGTACAGACGCGACTCATTTACAATTTTGTAATAGTATTGATGTTAAATATGTTAATACGCTGATCATTCCGATAAACCAGTTGTCGACATCTTCTATCAGCGTGTAAAGATGTAGTTCCTGACGTCGTTTAAGTCAACGTTCATATTGGAGTTATAATTTCCTATGTAGTGAATAAACAAGTCTCTATTACTTTGCCTTAATATTGTACTGTGTCCAGAGGTTCCCAAACTTTTTCAGTTCGCTGCGCACTCAGAGGTTGAGTATTTTGTCATGGCAAATACTCGAAGTAGGCAAAAAATTTATAACACGACGTGGTCTGGAGCATGTGACTATGATACACTATGATTAAACACATTAAAATTGACTTTTACCTATTCCACATTTATTTCTATTAAAATACCTGACCAGTTTCGCCTTTATGGCATTAGCAAAGGTTTTTTATTACAATTATAATCTAAAGAGATCGAAAACGTATCTACTATTTTGTCTAAATAGACAATATGTTAATTTAAGATACTTTTTCAAAGTGAATTTTAGTGTGTTTAAAGATGAAGTTCCACCATGAGACAACAATCGTGAGTATTTAATATAAACTATCCTACTTACTTAATTACTACATAGTACTTTTTACGCCGCATTGATATATGAGCCGTAATCGCAGTAGCTTTTGAATATAATTTTGGTTTTGGATGTGGGGTCCAAATTTAATAAATTTGGACCTCACATCCAAAACTACACGGAAAATAAGAAACACCTGAATCACGGAAAACGAGTTCAATGAGACTTTCTTGACCAAAAGAAATGGGTAACAGGAACATATCAGTTGTAAAACGACCCCAGAACGCCAAGAAGCACATTTTGAGAAGCTCTGCTTTATTTAATAGATATACATTGTAACAGTATACTTTATGAATATCATGTTTATGTGATACTCTTTTTGTAGTTATTGCTTTATCTTATTACTTTAAATTATATAAACTTCTAAATATAAATTTATACATTGGCATTTCAGAAATTACCCCAATTGATTGATCACTTGGAAAATATTTTGTAGTAGATACTAGCAATAAGTAATAAATAAATAAATAAATATCTTCACGGAATTCCCAATGCAGGGGTAGACAGAGGTCTAGTCTAGACGATTAAGTCCCTTCGACCCACCTTCCACAGAAGATATTTTCGGGACAATGTGACAGGTGGCGAGCCGATATAATTTAACGATATAATTTGTAGATAAGATTTTGAAAAACCCATTGGTCCACCGAAGATATTTTTGGGACAAAGTCACAGATGGTGAGCCCTTCGCCGTCTTAATGTCCAAATAAGGATCTATTCTATTCTAATGTCCAAGCCAACGACATAATTGATACATAAGTTTTTTAAAAACCTATTGGTACGAGCCTGTCTCCTGCGGATCGAACTCGGGTCTCTTGACTCGAAAGTCTGACCACCCAGACAGAAGTGTGCAAAACCATGTTACTAAAAATTATAACTAGATATACATATATAAAAAAGAAATTTGTATAAAAGTATTTTTGGTTGGGAATTGTCATTGGGCATATTTGAAAGCGGATGTCTTCGTAAAAGCCTTCATGAATATTGAAATAAAACATTTTCTATGAAGTCTAGGAAATATATATATATATATATATATATATATATATATATATATATATATATATATATATATATATATATATATATATATATATATATATATATATATATATATATATATATATATATACAAGATTGGCTATATGCAAGATTATATATATATAGTTGAACATTGGTTTCTCGAAAACAACTTTAACGAATTCAAATTAATAGGTATAATATAAAATAGGTATAGTATAAAAATTAAATTACTATTTACTAACAATTTATGTATAGCGACAGTATTTACTAACCGAAGCTTAGTAAATACTGTCGCTGTATGACGTAGGTACATGTATCAATCTACACTTTTTTATGGGAGAACTGCGTGTATGGGAGAAAGTGATAAAGTGAGTATCAATATGAACAATATGAATAAGTGACTACTAACGACCATTCTCAATTGTACCACGGGAAGGTTTTCAGGTGCGAATCCAGTCATAAAAATTGAACTGGGACAGTCGAAGAAGAACAGAGAAAGGATAGTTGTATTGATCTCCATATACTAGACTAAATGCTGAAGCACAAGATGTTTTCACTTCATCGGTTTAGCTCTTCCGTAGTGTATGAGTCACTTGCAGTAAATAAACAGACAGACTGTATAAATATTAGTGTAGGAGATCTAAAACAATAATGATGCGTATTTTATAATGCCTGACGGAACTATTACAAGTGTGTATTTGTTCTTATATAATCGCGTAGTGTATAACATCTATGACGCAAACAATAGACGGCTTATTCAATAATTTACGGTTAGCTGAAAATATTTTTAATTAGCGAAAGAAATCATTTAGTTATGTAATGTGCACAACCAACGCACTATGTCGGATGAGCACTGATTAACTCGATACATCCCGACTGAATTTGAAAAAAAAAATACATTACGTACAAAACAGTTTTAATATGTTACTTTTAAATTCAATGGGGTTATAATTTTGTTGATAATAATCATCAACAGGTATTCAAAGACTAAATTATAAACCGATAATAATTTCAAGTGAGACATTAAAACTGTTGTGTACGAGTATGTTAAATATTTTTTTTAATCTATTTGGATTATATTTTTTTCTTTAAAAGAGAAGGTGGTGAAAGAGCAATATGCTTAGTACCTTATGAAAAGTGTCTACCGAGCTCATGTAGATCCACAATATTAGAGGATCTGCAGGTGATTTAGCTACATTTAAGAAAGTAATTGGGAAAGGAGGAGGGAACGGAGGGATGCGGGGTTGTGTGTGTGGAGACATTAGAAGCTCGCTGGTGTAAACACATCGTCATCCTACATCGCGCTGTCATAGTTCTTGCAATTATAAGCATATTGTATATATGTACCGATAGCACACTGGCGGAAGAGACATCCTTCCGAGGTCACGTACACCCGTCCTGGCGAGTAGCTACCCATTTCTAGCAGCACGTCTTTCGCTACACAGGCTTCTGGTTTTCGTACTAATCGGATAAAGAAATTGCACGAAATAGGGGCATAAGATTCAGGACCCAGCCTTGAACCCCAAAAAGCAATAGCGAATTTTTTTTTATAGAATAGGGAGGGAAACGAGCAGGTAGCTCACGTGATGATAAGTGATTACCGCCGCCCATGAACTCTTGCAAAACCAGAGGAATAGCAGTTGCGTTGCCAGCCTTTGAGAAAGGAATAGGCTCTTTTCTTGAAGGTCCGTAAGTCGTATCGGTCCGGAAAAACCGCTGACGGTAGCACATTCCATAAAGTGCAAGTGGGTGGCAGAAAATTCAGCGAAAAACGAACTGTGGTGGAATTCCAACAATCCAGATGGTGTTGATGGAATTTTAGACTATGTCGCTGTATTCCACAATCTCGTCATGTTTTGCTATGTTGATACATGGTTACTTTAGAATGTAAGGAAAATGAACGGTTTAGGGGGTGGGACTGCGGATAAACTTTATTTACCAAATGAAACACAAATGCTCGAGACGCTTTTAGCTGTCGATGGTAGTAGCCGGTAGAGGTTAGGAGTCTTGTCCAGGCTGAGTCAGCCAATTCATGCTGCTGTCAAAGATACCACTTGGCTCTACCACGTTGGCATGGATAACTTCACTTAATTATAATTTAAAAAATCAACTATCTGTTGTCCATAAAGTACGTTTACTAACAAAGTTATACTGTCGACTAACGTGGACGAGTGGCGTTTGCACCGATTCTCATGGTGTACTAGCTCTGAGGTCCCAGATTCGATTATTGGAAGGGACAATGTAGAAAACCTTTTTTGTACATTTTTTCGGGTTTGGGTGTATGTGGTACCTTTTTATATAACTACACTATGTACATACTTCAAAAAAAAAAACAAAAACATATTATTAATATTAGACAAAAACATACATTAGATAAATTTTAGTTAAATACAGTCATGTAGAGATAAAGAAATTACATAAGTTTATGTATAATTAGACACTGCGATCGTCACTCTGCTTACTAAAGGTAGCAATTATGTTAAGCCCTCATTACCCAAAGTCTTGTTGCCTGGCAGGATTTATATTCCAATCTAACTGATCTTAATTCTCCGTTCTATTTAAATCGTAACTAAGTACATTCTACTCTTTCCCGAGAACTCTACTTTTTCTCGTTTGCTTACCAAACAAAACCTTATATATAAGCATATTACGGATTTCTTAAGTTCTTCTTAGTTTAGGGAATACTTGTCTGGGACGATTTTTCTGATTTCAAGGCTGCTCCAATAACACTGCTTTAAAAGATTCTCAGAAAGCATTTAATGAACAGTAGCTAACACTTTCTGGATATATACTATAGACAGACTTGTCTGGGACACATTTCTGATACCAAGTCTCCTCCAATAAACTGATTCTAATTCTTCGTTCTATTTAGAGGTGAACTTTCAAGCTCTAAGTATATTCTTCTCTTTGCCGAGAACTCTAGTTTTTCTCGTTTATTAAACAAAAAAAACTTCATAGCACGAACTCCTTTACAGTTTTTTTTCACATTTTAGGTTATACTTTTGGAATGCTTTTCCTGATGAGGTGAATGTTGCTCCAATAAACCTTCGTTAAAAGGTTCTCAGATAGCATTTAATGAACATTAGTTAACATCTTCTGGAAAATGCGGCTACTCCCTATTATACTGCAAATAAAGTTTTGTGTTATTCATCTAACTTATAATAATAAATAAATAAATAAAAATAGATAAATATAAATAAATAAGCATAAATAAATGAATATAAATAACTGTCTTACTGTAACCCAATACAGGGTTAGACAGATGTCTAGTCTAGACAACTAAGTCCCTTCGACCCACATTCCACCGAAGATATTTTCGGGACACCATGACAGGTGGTGAGCCCGTCGCCGTCTTGATGTCCAAGCTAACGATATAATTCGTACATAAGTTTTTGAAAACCCCATTGGTACGAGCCTGCCACCAGGGGATCTAACTCGGGTCTCGTGACTCGATATTCCGACCACCCAACCACTCGGCTATCGTGACTTCACTTGTAATTATTTAATTTTTTATTATACTTATGGTTATATATAGACATGATTGTACTATAATAAAAGTATTTGTGTATTTATATTTATTTTTATACATATGACTGGTAGAGACATGGCCATAGGCATTAAGTCCGCTTTTTTAAATAAAGTGTTAACAATAAAGCTTAAATAAATACAAAATATATTTCATTTGACCTCATTAGCCTCCTAGGCTCCTGCTCTTTTCCAGGACATAATTGTATATATACCTATATTTTGTATCTTTACTTTGACGACCTTAGTAGACGTGGAGTGGCGCGTACGCCGGTTTTCTTGGCGTCGCTAGCTCTGTGGCCTAAGTTTCGATCTTTTTTACATTTCCTCGGGTCTGGGTGTTTACGGTACCTTCGTTGTTTCTGATTCCATAAGTCAAGAAATTAAGCTGCTTACTTTGGGATTAGAGCAATGTATGTGATGTTGTCTCTATCCCTGTATGTACGTATATACTTTGTAATTATTATATCTATAGTTTAATTAAGTGGAGCAAATGAAATAAGGGGACTTTGGGGTCTTAGGAGGAAGAGGGTATATACATTTGTTTTCAAGCTGGTATGTATACGATACATTTTTATTTATGTCGATTGATCATTCTAGTCACGATAACCGTGTGGTTGGGATGATGATGGGTTGGAATTCGAGTCAAGATACCCGTATTCGATCCCCGTGAGGTAGGCTCGTACCAACGAGTTTTTATCTAAACTTATGTATGATTTACATTGTTGGTTAGAGATAAAGACGGCGATAGACTATCTATCGCTTTGTCCCAAAATAAGCTCGAAAGGGCTAAATTGTTTAGCTAGCCCGGTATTGGGAAAGGCGTAAATATATGCCATGCCGGAGATCATATAGCAGAGTGATATTTCTTTTATTATTGTTTTTGTGGTATATGTACATCATCATCACATCAGCCTATCCGAAGTCCTCTGCTGAACGTAGGTCTCCCCCAGAGATTGCCACATAGAGCTGTCCTGTGCCATCTGCATCCATCGACTCCCCGCAACATTATGCAGGTCGTCGCTTCATCTTGCAGGGGGTCGTCCTACACTGCGTTTGCTTGTACGAGATTGCCACTCGAAAACCCTCCTTCCCCAATGGTTGTCAGTTCGACGAGCTATGTGGTCGGCCCATTGCCACTTCAACGTACAGATTACAGCTATATTGGTTACCCTGCTGCGGATGTCTTCATAACGATTTCAATCACGCTTTACATGCATCTCTATGATAGAGCAAAGAAAATTATGTCGTTCATCGGAATGCAATACCACCTGGGGATTCAAAGGTGAAACAGCATGAAGGCGTAGGCACCATACCACGCTAGTTTAAAAACACGTAGAAAGTGTACTTGTTTGAAATATTATCATAATGTAGAGACATTTCTGTGATGAAGGTTTCTATCTCTAGATTGAATTTATGATTAACATGTTTAGCGCTACAATGTTAAACCAACTTATACACCCCCGTAAACAAATAGCTTTGAAATAAAACACGGTAACTCAATTATCCCAAAAATTTTATTACATAATTTTAGTAAGAATTATACGTATGACAAAAGGCGAAGTAACGAAACGGCAGAACCGGACCATCCGTTGGGTGCGCAGGCGCAAGCCGCAGACTTACCGGACAAGTTCCGCTCTCAGTTATGCGCGAGACGTCTTGGGGTGTGGACGTCTTATCGGTCCCTTTCATGTGTCAAAATTGAACCGCGCGTTCGGTACTAGTGCTTTATTAATTGTGATTAAACAATTTTGCCGTGTTATCAAAAGGTTTTCTTTTTAAAGTGCTTGCGATGAAAGGATATTAAAATTCTCGGCGAATTTTGTAGGTAAGCAATGCAGCCAAGTTAAGAAGGGCTCTATGTTGTGTCTATACGTTTGACTAGCCATGCTCTTTTGAAAGGGTTTGTCGCCTTTTGCAAGGCAGCCAGCATTCACGGTTGTGGTCTTGTCATCGAACATTTGTCAATAGATTATTAAGTAATACAATTTCTTTTTTGTAGAAAATTGAACACAATTTAGGTCACAATTAACAGCTTGCTGCGTGTGCCGACAGAATGTCTTCGACCTTGTAATCTTTGTTATGGAATGCTAAACTGATGGAAATGTGAATGGTGCTAAGTCCTGTTAAACCAGATTCTGTACTTGACAATGTCTTACAATGACTACATAAAGTGCCACTTTATAAACCTTGCGCTAGAAACATTTCATTGCAATAGTTTGATATTTACTGGGTGAAAACATCGACTTTATGATATTACTCCATCTAGTTTCACCGGGTTGTGTTTGAAGTACACAATATTTTTTTTTAGTCTTGTAATAGATATAATTCTTTTCGGACCTTAATTACAGCTAAAATAAAAAATATATCTTCACGCCATCTACAATACAGGGGTAGACAGAGGTCTAGATAATTAAGTCCTTTCGACCCACCTTCCATCAAATACATTTTTTGGGGCAAACTAACAATATAGGTAGGTAAGTTTTAGAAATCACTCATTGGTACAAGCCTTGGGGATCGAACTCCGGTCTCGTGTCTCGAATTCCGATCACGCAAACACTCTGTACTGTGACTTTAGTTACCGTTATTTTCAAAATATTAGCATATCATAAATGAGTATTATTACGTGAGATGAGCCTCTGTTTTGATCATTACGGATGGACCGCCTATTAACTTTTCAAATGTTCTCTTATGCAATTTTAGCGCTTTTACTTATGTTTTATTTTTATGTTTTAATTTCAATCTGTCTGCGGGAATTTGATATCTAAAAAAAGTACATAAAATTTGTGAATTACCTAACTGAATAACTTTTCTGGTAGATCATTGATGTAATTGCCTATATTTATGGGATATATTTAGAATTAGGATTTTTCTGCTTACTAAGTTTAAGAAATTAAAACCTATATATGGCTTCTCTTATATTTTACAAAAAATTCCCAAGTATATAGAATGGAATAGAACCATCTACACGCGAGTTGGACTTGGTTTCTTAGAAATCTTACCGGTTTCTTATAATTACATTTAGACGCTGCAGATTCCTATATTGTTACATTGATTCGATACAGATTAAAATATTTATATATATGTACATAGATCTTAAAATTCAGTTGTACATAACGGTCTATACTAGTCCACTGAAGGATATAGGCCACCCCTGTGATTAGGACTTTTCATAATCGATATTTGCCCGTAGCGGGATTTGAATCCGCGACTCTTAGCTTCCATTCAGGATCACTACCAACTTGGCTATCGTGTCGTCAAATAAATTTAATGGAATTGAATAGCCTATTCTCTTGATGAGGTATCTATATATATGCAACTCAAATTCAGCAAAATATGATCCAGATATCGGATAATTGAGAAGATTTTCTCGTTGGCTAATTAACCAAATCTACTCGTGTTTATGTTTGTGTTCTTACATATAAAATGTAACAACACTGGCAATTTTTTTTAGACCTAAAATTTGAGATAGTCTAGTGGTTGGGTGATCGGATGTGATCGTGATTCGAGTCAATACAGACCCGAGGTCAATCCTCAGGAGATATGCACAAACGAGGAGGACATTTAAACAGTGGTAGAGCCACGCATCAGCTTTTGTTTTTTTGTTTGCATGGGCCAGCGCGAACGGGGAAGTACCACGACCACACAGAATACCGATGTGAAGTAGAACAAACTTACCAAATAAATAAACCAAAACCAAATATACCAAAACCTACCAAGAAACCCTGTACCCTGGTAAATCTCTACTCTATCGGTAGCTCTTGCAAATGCTTTTTCCATTAATGTAGGCTGTCGTATATATTTTTTTAATAATTGCAATGCTATTATACTACTACAAAGAAGTTGATAAGTTTCCAACAAAAACAATTTCGTAATAGGTGCGCGAAACGCACAAATATATTCAAAATATATTCGGGAAGTGATTGGCACTTATGGGTTAGATATTTTTCAACTTAAAGCCTAACAAAATTTTGCTTAAATTCGAAAAATATGAGACAAAATATGAGCAGGTTGTATTTCGGGTTACTTTACGAAATTTTTGTTATTTTGTGAGGAATTTTAACAAGCACTACACACAGAAATATTCTCCAACCATATGGTGGCGGATATTTTAGTTGGATTGTAACTTCGCAATCCTTTAGTCGTTAGTAAGTCTGAGTTTATATCAAAATTCAACCTTGCAGTGTAAGTGCCACATAAATGTTGCAATATAGTTAGCTCAAATTTGATCTGGTCGTTATATTTTGATCTTTTTAACTATTTAAAATGTTCTTAGTGGTCTCTTTTTTTATTAATAATGTAGTGGTGGAAGATGAAACAGATGCGGTTCTATTTTATACTTTACTAAAAAGAAAATCAATTCGTTATACAATTTCTTTTACTGAAATTGTAAAAGATTTATTCAGTGAGATATTAAATTTAATCGAGTGGCGTACACACTGATTGTCAAATATCGCCAGCTCTGAAGGCTGGCTTCGATTCCCGGAGGGGCCAAGGTAAAAAAGCACATTTTCTATATTGTATTGGGTCTGGGTGTTTGTAGTGCCTTCGTTGTTTCTGATTCCATAACACAAGTACTTAAGCTACTTACTTTGGGATCGGAGCAATGAGCATGATGCCCAATCTATCAATAATACCTCTGTAAAAGCACTTAGTAAATCCAGTATTAAAATCGCGATGAAGAACATTTCGATAGATTGCGCACGCTGAAAGAATGATTGCAGAAAAAAAATCTTCTCGCCATTCCCAATATATGGGTAGACGGAGGTCTAGACAATTAAGTCCTTTCGAACCACCTTCTACCGAAGACTTTTTTGGGACAACGTGACAGGTGGTGAACCCGTCGCCGTTTCTATATCCAAGCCAACGATATAAATCGTACATAAGTTTTGAATAAACTAATTCTCTCGAATTCCGATCACCCACTACCGCTATGGTGATGATTGTAGGAAGACTGGTGAAAAAAATGTGATCGAGGTAGAACTGATATTCAGATTCACTTTTGAAGACTACGTGAGCAAGTTACTACAAGTAACGTACAAGTAGTCCAAGAACGGAACACTACACGATCTGCTTTTTTGAGTTACCCCATCGTGAATGGTGCGTGAATATGTGTGCAATGTGTATGAATATGTGTGTATGTATGATATGTATGAATTTATGTAAGAATTTTACCGGTGCTGGCATCGGTTAGTGGATTATTCGCTTAATATCAGCTTATGCAGACTGATTTTATGACTCGTACAGCGTCTACTGATTCTCGAGTGTGACAAGTTATGCATAAATTTATTTTAAATCGGAAATCATAGTTTATAACGCTGATGTCATACGGGATTACTCAATGTTTTTGTGTTATTTTTTCTGGCGTATTGCCAGAAAAAATAACATAAAAACACTTTCGGGATACGATGGTAGCCTAATAGGGAGGTTTATTACTTTATTACCATAATACGTGAGTGTCTCAGATTCGATTCCGCTACTGAAATCATTAAATAGTTAATTTCAGTTTTAATTTCAAGTAATTTTTTGAAAAAAAAGAAAAAAAAAGTAGTTCAAACGTGTTGATTGGAATAATCCGAAACTCAGCGAAACCATATTTAAAAGCTCAAAGTTACTCAGCGCGGTATAGAAAGAGCTTTATAATCTATTTTTCTATATTATTCTATACAGCAAAGCCATTGTATCCTTTGCCACATAGTCGCATGGAAGAAATTGCTTCTAAGCGATGAGGTCGCTTAGCGTATGTATGTATTTATAACTGTTGTATGTATATTTTTTGTTTCTCTAAGTCATTACTGCATATCTGGGAAATAGTAAAAAAATCTTATCTTTCTTTCTTTGATCTTTTTCTTGTTTGTATTTGAGTTTGTGCTAATTCTGCCGACGGCGTTCGCGCCGTGTTTTTTTTTTACAAATAGTTATATTATTTTTCGAGATTTATTTATTTCAGAATCACATTGAAAACAAAAAGTATTTCTATTTTTTCTATTAGTCTTTCTTTTTTTCAGAATTCGTTGAACTATAAAGCAGTGAAAATGCTACAAATAGAGATATAGTACTTTCGCTTTTATTAGTATAGAAGGAAACAATTATAAATGATGCATGCACAGTAACATATTCTGAGATAACCGAATTTATTAATTAAAATGCAGAACTTTACATAATACAACTCGATTTCGTTCTTATCATCACAACTAAGGCTCATAAAAGTCATTGACCTACAAAACAATTCATTCAAAACAAAATAAAAGAAGTTTCCATTAAAAACAACTGAGAAAATAAAATGGTTTCCTATTCACGAAACTTGTTAATAAGCGAAATATTCAAATCAATTTTTCACGGAGAACAAGTTTGCAAAATAGTTCCACTTCCAGGCTAGAATCTGCGATGTTTTTGATTTATACTGAAATAAAATGTGAGTTATGATCTGCTCGCAGATGAAGCTCAAGTTAAGAGCCTGTAGAATATAAATGTTGATAAAGAAACATGTGCCGACACATGCGGTAGAAGTGAAAACTTCAGAAAATAAGCATCGATGTATTTTATGTTATTCTCTCGCAGATTAAATCTATATATGTAAGTTTAGTTCTCTGTTTAGTGTCGGCTCTTGGGTGTCATCTGCTTTAAAATCACAACGGTACCAACGAAGTTTTCACTTCAATATTACCGGCTTATATCCGTTACAGCAAGATAACAAACGCGAAGATACGCGATACTTAATTGTTGAACATGAGATCTTGGATTTGGAAAAACGCTGGTTCAAATGTTTGTCAAACATAATTATTGGTTTGCAAGTGTGATGAATATAATGATATATAATAAATAAATGAAAATCTTCACGCCATTCTCTATAATGGCGTAGATAGAAGTCTAGCCAATTAAGTATTTTCGACCCATCTTTCACCGAAGATATTTTTATCACGTTGTCCAAAAATAAGTTTTCGGTGGATTGGATTGGTTGGTGGATTGAAAATGTCATTGGCTGCCATGACTTATTCCTTAATCGCCTCTAACTTATTATATCACAAAGAAATAAACCAAAGCAAAGTTATTTCGAAATATTTGCAGGAAACTAAAAAAAAAACAGATCACGCAATTTATGTAATTTATAAAAAATGTAAATTCTTTGTAATAAAAATGTTTGTAGTAACCTAAGTTAAACCTCTATCTAGAATTTTCCACGAAACACTATCAAGTTTAAAAAAATAAAACTCTCCTTGGCGCGGTCCGAGTGTCCGAGTTATTTTGTGCATCATATCAGGTATATAATGCATAAAATGTAGTATAACTCGTATAAAAATAAATTCATCCTAAGCATAAGTAACAGAATTTACGTTATTTTATTAACTTTATTACAATATTTAAAAATTATATAAACACTAAAATGAATGAAGGGTGTGCTTTGATGGTTGATACGTTGAACGAACGATTGAAGACCGAATGGTGAAGAGAATATATTGTGCGAAGGTTATCATTAAAAGGGGACGAGATAGTACGAAACTAACTATAGAAGATTATGTGAGCAAATAGCTCGAATAGGGGAGGGTCACGAGTATTCGGATATCTGGAAGATCGTGTATAAAGAAATGAAAGAAGCAATAGAAGTATGTAAGGATCATGACAATTCGCAATCTGTTCTCTATGGCTATCTGAAGATATGAAAATACATTATTTCATTAATATTTGACATTGGTTAGTTTTTATGGGCAATAACTTAATTCTATATTGTTTGTTTATCTTTTTTTTTAATTTTTGATAGGTCAAAACATCTTCATTATTGCAGTCACAAAACCACTTCTGAACATAGGCTGTCTCCGAGATTGAGATTAAATGCGGACCTATATAAGTAATGTTTCCAGGTTATAATTCTTCCTCCTGTCGCCGGTACGCCAAATATATTTCATCCTTACATTAAACTTATTATAACCCGCAACTTTTCCTTTTTTTAAATTTGAGGAGTTAGTTATATCGTCCAATTTATCAATAATATAAATAAATACATACAATAGACAGGGATAACATCACATACATTGATCTGATCCCAAAGTTAGTAGCTACAACACATGTGCTACGCAATCTGAAACAACGAGGGTACCACAAACATGCACACTCGATATAATGCAGAATAAGTGGTTTTCTATATTGCCGTCTGAGATTCGAATCAGAGATCTCAGAGTTGTTGAACCGTTGAAAACCGTTGTGTACTCCATTCGACCTTTATTGTTTTGATTTGTATAGATAATCTAAAACAGAGCCAGGTATATTAAAAAATTATTGGTATAATTTACTAATACCAATAATTTTTCATTATCAATTATTAGTAGAAATCGGGTCAGTCTGAAGGATATTCGATTTAATCGGGAGGCATGTAATTGGGAAATAACTTAAGCGTTTACAATTTACATCTTGATCGTTTCTGATTTCTATTAATTATATAGCTTCCTTTCGTTGTCTGTGGTCTCCGCAAGTTTGGCCATGTTTTTGAGTATAGGTAGTGCGTAAATGGGCTTAGAAAAAGTAGAGCTTTCTGTTTGCGGGATTAGGAAGTATTTAAATTTGCAACCGGCATCCGAATTATGTCATAAATTGCCCTGAAGCCAGCGACGAGATTTAAATAACTTTGAGAGCTAGTTTCGCAGTTTTTGTTTCGCGTTTTACGCATTCACTGGCGTAATTTATGACTTCAATAATTTACATAGGTGTATGTTATACGTGAGCGGTGACACTATAATAATAATGACTGATTTACTTTTGACAAGATATTTATTTTCCTTTGTAGAAGAATAAAGATTTTGATCAAAAATAATTTAATTTAAATGCGTACGTGTGGAAAATAGGGGTTGAAGTTACAGTTACATTCGTAGATACGTAACGGCCTGTAATAGTCGTCAGGATATAGGGCCCTCCTGATTGGCAGGGTTCACTATAATCGTCACGCCAAGCAAGCAGATTCGCGATCGTGGAACTAGACACCTTGCATAATGTGCAAGTGTGCAAATGTGCAATAAAGCTCTTTCTGTCTTTCTTTCTTTTATTCTCTCATTCTTTTCTCTCTTGTTTTTTTCACTATTAAAACAGAAATAAAGTCAGCTGTCAAAACGACCATCGCGGGCAGTAGTTTTAGGTTTAAAAAATTTTATGCATCTTAAAACGTTATCTCATGACTGTAATTTCAAACGGAGTAGGTACAGAGAGAGAGAATATTAAAGATTTTATCTGAACAAACTGCTACATTTTATCCCGTAACTTAAAAGAAAACAAAAACGCAATAAGAAGTTGTGTTTTGTATATACGAGTATACAAACAGCAAGTAGATGTACCATGCCGGCAAAAAATCAGGAACTAATTAATTATATTATTTTTTAATAAATAATTAATCTTCTTTTATCTGTGGGTAATTTTATTACTCTGTAATGCCACTAAGAATGCGCTATTTTAGTTTTCAGACAGCGGATAATAAAATCTGTATTTCATTAAAAAAAATTTAGGCTGAGAATTTTGTTCTTTAGTCGGGTATTTCTTCAAAGCTATATCGAATTGATCACGAAGAATTGTAAAAAATTAAATGGTTATTCATTCGTAATCTAAACTGCATAGTCAAAAACGACTATTATTAAAGTCAGAGTCAATCGGTGTCGGTACCGACTAGTTTCGGACCTATCGCAGGTCCTTCATCAGGATGAGTGGGATGAGTTAGCAAACTCAGAGTTTCTGCTACTGCGAGAATTATTTATTTAGTTATTAGTAGTCAAGATAGCCGAGTGATGGCGTGATCGGAATTCGAGTCATGAGACCCGAGTTCGAACCCCAAGGCTCTTCTTACTAAGGGGTTTTTACAAAAAACTTATGTACGATTTATATCGTTGGCTTGGACATAAAGACGTGCTCAACACCTGTCACGATATCCCAAAAATATCTTCGGTAGAAGGTTCGTTGAAAGGACATAATTGTCCAGATTTCTGTCTAACCCTGTATCTTGAATGGCGTGAAGATATTTATTTATTTATAAATAAATAATATCTCGCGAAAGATTCGATAATTTATTTGAAATTGTGAGCTCATTTGATGTTTATGTCCTTTTTGATTACCTCAGTGGACGAGTGACGTGAGATATGTCGCCAGCAGAAAATATTGCTTTGATATTCGCATTTTTGGTCGGTAATAGTTGACATATTCAAGGGTTTGCACTTGGACGTCTCTTACGACATCCACGGGAAGTAAAACGCTTAAATTCTTACGCTGGCACCTCAAGCCATTTTCATAGAGCTTATTTGGGACAACGTTATAGGTGTTTAAATCGTAACGTAAAAAATAATAATAATAAATATCTTCACGCAATTCCCAATAAAGGGGTAGACAGGCGTCTAGTCTTGACAATTAAGTTCCTTCGACCCACCTTCCTTCGAAGATATTTTCAGGACAATGACAGGTGGTGCCCGTCGCCGTCTTTTATGTCCAAGCCAACGATATAATTCGAGCCTGCCATCTGGGGATCGAACTCGGGTCTCTTGACCCGTTCACCCAACCACTCGGCAATCGTGACTTTTGTAAATAAGTTTCGTAAAAACTCATTGTTACGACCCTTACATATGAGGTTCAAACTTGATACTCAGGATTCATTGAACCGTTGAAATGCAGTGTTGAGGGGTTTAATTAAAAACAACACCATGATCAGTACGATCCTATGCATTAATTCCACCGCGCAAATCACCAACTTCGTACCGTTAATCGTTTAAGTGGTGAATTAAAACGTTAGAATTACGCAATAAATCTAATTATTATGGCCTAGAATAAAACAAGTTGGTAACAGGATGCGCGTAAGGCCGAAACGTTAGCATTTCCCCCCCGCAGGAAGATGTGCAACGCGGGCCGAAACGGTTTTTTTTTGTTAATCTGTGGCACATAATGTAGATAGGTATCTTAATGTTATGCCATATGTTTTGGCGTATTTTTTTTTAAATAAATGAACGCGTTCCTGTGAACATGCAGTCTTGATTTTTTTTTTTTAATTGAAGTTTAAACTTTGGCTTTTGGATTTCGGTGTCTATTTTGGATTCCAAGATCAGTCACCGACATGTTAATATCTTTATGAAGTAGTTTTTTTTTTAAATATATATTTGCCCGCCTCTTGGGGGAAAACCAGAGCCGGAGAGTGACGATATCAGATCTCTTATGGACATCCACCATCTAAAATCCTCCTCTATATCTATCTATCTCTAAAGCGGTCTCCGCTGTTGATTCCTAGGCCTTTCAAGCTTCCTCAGATAAGACTTATAAGAGCGTAGCTTAAGGTTATAGAGGCCTATTATCTTAAGCTATATGTTGCGCGTATGATCTATATATTATCTATATATCTTTTTGAATGGGTTTTATTGCTCGGAGTGCTGACAGATTTAAAATCCAAAGTAATGTTAAAGAGGTCTGGGTCTGGGGCCCCAGGTTCGTTTCCCAGATGGGTCAATGTAGAAAAAAACATTTTTATATTATCTCGGGTCTGGATGTTAATGGTGCCTTAGTTTTTTTACCGATTCCATGTCACATTTGTGCTTTAGCTTCTTACTTTGGGATCGGAGCAATTTGTATAAGATACTACTATTAATTTGAAAATCCTATAAAAACCACTGTCATAGTCTTTAGTTTTCTGTCAATGCTGTCGTCTGTCGTCCCCACTGACATTTTATTTAGTTTTACTCTGGGATAAGGGTTAATAAATTAATAAGGGCTTTTCTCAAATATTTTCCGAGAGATATTAGATTACATACGTAACTGTACGTTACTAATTATACTTATGTGTACAATTTATGTAGTAAAATACATATAGTAAAATGAGGAAGAAGTTTTTAATAATTTTACAAAGCACAGTAAGACGTACTTGTCTTAAAGGTGAACAGCAGAATGGAGGTCAATAATGTGGCGCTGTATGCCGCAAGTAATATTTCATATGTGAGGTGAAATTAAATATTATCTAATCTGACTCTAGGGTTTAGATAAATACAGTGATTTAAATAATTTTAGTAAAGGATTTATGTTTATGTTAGATTCTCTCTACGATTTCATCTAAGCTTTGTGGCGAAATGATCGGAGGAGAATTAACAAATACTGGCAATTAATACTATTATTAATTGCCAGGAGTAAAAAATTAGGCAATATCTCACTCTGAACGAAAACCAAGCTGCAGATCTATTCCACAGGAATCGAGCGTTTTTTTCGAGATCAAATTCTCCTATAAGTTAATATAGGTTAAGGCTTTAATTTAGGGTTGCTATCGGCTTAAAGATCTGGCATCCCTTTCTTCTCTTATGTGTTATAAAAGGCGACTAAAAGAAAAACTTTGACAATATCATTGGCAACCGACAGATGGCTGGATAATCATCTCTAAAAAAAATACCAGATCTAAATAAGAACCGGTGAGCGACAGCAGCGTTTAAGGTTAGGGGTAAGGTGTCTGGTACTGTGATCGCCATTATACAGGTCATAAACCACCTGTGAACGAAATCTTTGATACTGGTATGATATTAAAGATATACTTATAGGTTATACCGATTCAGAAGGTTCCTGTTTTTGCGTAAGCATAGGGACTGGGGTCCAAATGGTGAGTTGATTAATAAATAAATATAAATATCTTCACGCAATTCCCAATACAGGGGTAGACAGAGGTCGAGTCTAGACAATTAAGTCCCTTCGACCCACCTTTCACCGAAGATATTTTCGGGACAACGTGACAGGTGGTGAGCCCATCGCCGCCTTTATGTCCAAGCCAACGATATTCGTACATAAGTTTTTGAAAAACTCATTGGTACGAGCCTACCAACTGGGGATCGAACTCGGGTCTATTGACTCGAAATTCCGACCACCCAACCACTCGGCTATCGTGAGTTGATTAATGATTTTTTTATTATGAATCTTTTCACTCGAAATGTCACAATAGCCGAGTGGTTGGGTGGTCGGAATTACGAGTCGAGAGACCCGAGTTCGATCCCCAGGTGGCAGACTCGTACCAATGGTTTTTTCAAAAACTTATGTACGAATTATGTCGTTGGCTTGGACATAAAGACGGCGATGGGTTCCACACCTGTCCCGTGGTCCCAAAAACATCTTCGGTGGAAAGTGGGTCATAGGGACTTAATTGTCTAGTCTAGTCTAGATGTTGTGTGTGTCTTAATTGTGTGTGTGTGTCTTAAGTGTGATGTCTTAATTGTCTTAATTGTTAAATTTGTTGTTTGTTGTGTGTGTCTTAATTGAGTGTGTGTCTCAAGTCTGATGTCTCTGTCTACCCCTGTATTGGGAATGGCGTGAAGATATTTATTTATTTTATTTATTTTTTACTCGGATTAGGGATATTCGTGAAGATAAGTAAGTAAGAAAAAACGATTGCATAGCGTAGACAGAATACCAGATAGTAAAGAACATAGAGAGTCGTAATCCTAAAGGTACAAAAAAGTTAATAGATACAGATAATAAAAGCAACGCAAACGAAGTATTATGTTTACAAAATTTTGTATAACCGTGTTGTTGGAACATAATTGCGAAATATAAAAAAATATACTTGTTCCGAAATAGAAATTTCATTGTGACCATATTTATTGTCGATAAAAATCGTAAAGTCCGGTTTTTTTGTAACAAGTGGGGCATTCACCTCGCTTCTGGCGTGACAAGTGCCGCGGATTATCATCTGTTGTTGTCATTATGGAAATAAGACACTGAGTGAAATGACTGGTTGTTTGTTAATCAGCTATTTGCTTACTAATGACCGTTACCAATAATTAATACTAAAACACCTTGTTTGTAAATATAGGTTACATTTTTTTTCAAATGTAGTAGATTTTTTTCCTGCCTAGCAATCGAAATTATCTATTTGTATATCAGTTTGAGTTGTAGATAGAAAGTCAGGGTTAACGAGCAATGAGATATTCCACCTTAATTCTCGACGGTAAGAACGCCTTCATTTGAAATGCTCCTGGAAACTTCTTTTCAATTGGTTTGCAGGTGATGTGGACTACAATAGTAGCTTACTATCAGGTTGTATGTTCGTTCATATCCCGGCCACTAAAGTACAAACCTTTTCAACGTACGAAAGCAAAAAATTTGGTGTAATTTTTATTCCAGTCTTTTCGTATCTGCCTGTCACCTAGGGTTTATAGCTTTCTAAAGGCAAGGCATCATAAATATAAACCATGGTGAGTTATTGCGTAAGCGTATGGCACAGCGAATGCGTCTATCGTTCAGCTTTTTAGAATTAAAAACGTAAACAATCACCTTCCACGTAACTTTGGTGTATGAAACCGGTCATTTACGTTAGTTTTGAAAATTAACGGAATCGCATCAGTGACTGCGACACGCTAAAGTCGTTTTTTCATTGATTACCCGCACGAGTTGTTTTAGTGAAGATAATATGCGAGAATTTATGACTTAACTGTAATTTAAATATTTGTTCAGCAACGTCGGATGACAATGAACTGTAAAATAATATATTGTGAATTATTTACTACTGCCTACTCTATAACTACCCGATAGTCTAGGTGGTAGTGACTCTGCCTTTGAAACTTTGGTTGTGGGTTCGAATCCCGAATAGGAGTTTTATATATTTATATTTTATGAATATCTTGCGTACAGGCGATCAATGGCCCGAATTTCAAAACTGATTTTTCTCACGGATATCTACTAAATATACATCCACGGCGCTCCATCTATCCGTGTGTGATTCTTGCATGCCTAAGCACCCATAAACGTTAAACAATAATGTGTCATATCAATGACAGTAACATTTACATCATAAACATTATGTGGTTGGGTGGTCGGAATTTCGAGTCAAGAGACCCGAGTTCGATCCCCAGGTGGTAGTACCAATGAGTTTTTTTTTTTAAAACTTATTTACGAATTATATCGTTAGCTTGGACACGAAGACGGCGACGGGCTCACCACCTGTTACGTTGTACCGAAAATGTCTTCGGTGGAAGGTGAGTCAAAGGGACTTAATTGTCTTGACTTGACCTCTGTCTACCCCTGTATTGGGAATAGCGTGAAGAATTTTTTTTTTAATTTATAAATCATCTACAGTTTGCTTACACCCACAACCGATTGGTAGCTTTTTATTTCCTGCAGGCTTCCGATACAAACAGTGTCGAACTCGGATCTCAGAAGGAGAACCACACCGACTAAAAACCATCCACGGTATGCTGTTGGCCCGGAGGCCTTTACAGCTTCATCTGTAGAGACCTGGGAGAGCGAAGGCCCGACGGTGAAAATCGATTGGTAGAGAATGCCGCTAGCCTTAGAAGCCTTTACATAACATAAATAAATCTTCTTCACGCAATTCCCAATACGGGGGTAGATAAAGGCCTAGTCTAGACAATAGAGCGGCAATAGCCTAATGGTTTAGGGTGCGGACTGCGAAACATGACGTTGCAGTTTCGAGCCCGCCATTCGACTATTGTCGTAAACCAACTCCAGACACAAGCATTGCAGCTTAATTGGAGTGGTTAACAGGAATACTAGTAATGTTATTCGGCATTGCTAGTATTCTTTAAGAAAATTAAGTCCCTTCGACCCACCTTCGACCGAAGAAACTTTCGGGACAACGTGACAGGTGATGAGCCCGGCGCTGTAAAATAAATATAATAAAAAAAATCTTCAGGCCATTCCAAATACTGGGGTTGACAGAAGTTCAGACAATTAAGTCCTTTCGACCTAGCATCCAACAAAGACATTTTTTGGGACAAAGTGACAAGTGGTGAGTCTGCGTGTTTTTCATGTCCAAGCCAACAATAGAAACCGCACATATTTTTAAAATTACGCATTAGTGCGAGCCTACCGCCTGGGGAACGAACTCGGGTCTCTTGACTCGCATTCCGATCACCCAACCACTGAACTATCGTGACTAATATTATTATCATGGAATTTTCATATTACTAAGTTTTATCGATCTTATAGACACTGTCCAACGAATAAAATTAACTATATGAAAATTATTTCTTCAACTGGTTAGGACCAAGGGGCAACGTCCACAAAAAAGGCACATATACATTACTTATAAATTTTATAAATAGATGAATAAATACAAACATACATATGGACAGCATCACACATATTGCTTTGATTTCAGAGCAAGCAGCTTAAGCATGTGTGCAATGGAATCAGAAACAACGAATGTAACCCAGACCCAAGACAATGTACAAAAAGTGATTCTCTACGTTGGCCCGTTCGCGAATCGAATCCGGGACATCAGAGCGAAACAATGAAAACCGTCATCTACGCTACTCCTCTACGGAGGTCGTCTATATAGTAATATGTATATAGTGATATTTATTTATTTTATTTTAATTTCGGTGGTTCTTTTCGCATAAAACAAAGACTGCTATTGTCTAAATATACAAAAACTTCTTTGGTGTTTAAATCACGAGTTAAATAACTAGTGTGTCAACATCATTATAGTAACCGTATCAGGCCAAGCATATTGCTGAGTATCGACCTATAGTTAATATTATAGTAAAACAGAGAATATTTCTTCTTTTTCTCCTTTTTAAATTAAAACACAGTAAGAAAATCGTCGCCCATTGAAGCCGCTGTCAGTTTGAAATCACATTCTACCGGTTTTTTTTTAATTCTGCTCTAGGGTTGAATTCGCAAGCAGTGGAATATTTTATATGTTATAAAATGGTGAACAGTGACGTTTAAAATGAATTCACGGCAATCTTTTTAATTAAAATTTCATTACATGAACTTTGACGACCAGAGACTTTCGTTGGTAGTGACGCTGCCTTCGAAGTTATAGGTAGAGGGTTCGAGTTCCGCTGGGGGAAAAGGTTTGTGATGAATGTTAATATTTGTACTCGGGTCATGGATGTTAAAAGTATATATGAATATGTATCTAAATAAGTATAGTGTTACATTGGCTTAGACACTGAGACGGCGATGGAATCACCACTTATCACGGTTTTTTTTTATTTAGGCCTGAAATAGAGGCATCTTGTGACTCGCTTCGTCTAGTGAGTGAAGTAACCTACACCCTTACTCTGCCTCCTTTCTCTCTTCTTCCTTTCTCAAAGGTTGCTAAGTACCGGCAGCCCCTTTAGCGAAGGCACTTAGCATCTTATGATTATTCGTTGGTCATCCTTTATAAAAAATATTTTGGTATTTTGGTCATTTTGCTGCCCTTCCCCGGTGTACTAAATTTAAGTAAGGTTTTTTCGAGAATATTATTCTGCGATATGCTAGTTGCTATTGCAATTTCTTGGCTATTCTTTATAGCCATTGCTATTCCTTGCGGGAAAAATTTTTATTTGTCTCACGACACTCACGGTAAAAAAGGCGATGTTCATTTTTATGACGATGCATCTCTACACTACAAATTGCTACTACTATATTAGTATATAGTAAGCGTACCCTGAGTAATAACATTTCTCAAAGGAAAGTGTCGCTTTCGAAATTGACAATATGATCGAGTGCAGTACACACTGCTATTCAAGATATCACCAATTCTGTGGTTTCGGGTTCGATTGCTAAACAGGTCATTGTAGAAAACCAGTAAATCCTATATTGTTTCTACTTCATAATAAAACTTAAAGCTTTACATAATGATTTAGCTACTTTATTTGGAATCAGAGCAATACATGTTATATTCCACATTAATTATACATAGATCATCAGCATCATACCATGCTATTGTTTACTAATTCGTACAGAAAATTCATCTAAAACGCTGTTTATTACATAGTTTTTGCAGAACATAGCGTGCAAGAGCTCTATTTACACGACAGCGCCTCGTGACGCGAAACACATTACTGTAATGGATTTCCGTAAAGAAACGTCTGATTCTTTTAAATGTTTAGATAAAACGTGGTAAACATTGATTCGGTATTATACAAACTTATGTCTATACTTTGTGATTGAAGCCTATAGGTACAAAGCGTTTTGCAATTTAACATCCGATAAAATCTTTTAAGAAATACTAACATAAGTATATATTCAGGTATAAATTAATGATATATCCGAATCTTCTATGCTTACTTGTGAAGTTTATTTGAAGTAGAGTAAAATCATCATTTAAATCATGATTTCAAATCAAATTAAAATCGTGAAATTATAATTTGTTTATGTACAAACAACAAAATCACATAATAATTAAAATAAAGTATTTGTTCAAGGTCACTACTTATTCCATCTTTCAGTAATCCTATAGAGGCATCTAAAATGGGAAACTTAGTGCCTAGATTTCTATACATAGACAGATAATTTCTATTTCTGACTGATAGTCCCTTCGTGAGTCTGGATTTTTTGACGATCTCCGTGGACGAGTGGCGCACGCACCGGTTGTCATGGTGTCGCCATTTCAGAGAACATCTTCAATTCCCGGTCGGGTCATTGTAGAAAACACTTTCTCTTAATTTTCTCGGGTCTGGGTGTTTGTACCTTCATTATTTCTGATTCCACACCACAAGTGCCTAAGCGCTAACTTTTGGATGTATATGATGTTGTTCTTTTCTATGTATGTATGTATTTATTTGTACATATATTTATTTTTAATTGAAAAAGAAACACAAAAATGAAAAGAACATCTTTCTCAGCTAAACTAAATTTCTTATTAATTTAAACTAAATATTGTAAAGTAAAAAAAAGGTACTTACTGATGTGATTGAAATATACATCAAGTATACATCAACTATATATTTGTATTATTTGAGGTGACAATTATAGTAATTCAGGTAAGTTTAGGCTCTTTTATCGTCATCATCTGTTCAAATACATTAAGTCGTTTACGCTACAGAGTGTGCCAAATAAAAAGTCATACATACTCTTTAAAATCATTACTCTTCTTCTAGACTGTCAGTTCAAAACAACAACTGACTTGCGTAAGCTCGTTTTTCACGTCTCCGTGAATATTTAGTGCGTGGAACCCGCGCTATGGTTAGACTTATCTCAAAAAAACATTTTTGTACTCGGCTCACATGTAAAAATTGTAAAGACCAGTTATTATATCTGACATTTCACATATAAATACCGTTACACCCGGCGGCAGAGTACAAAATCGTCCATCTAATTCCAGTCTTTGGACTTAACGTCCCATCTCAATTAATATTATAGAACGGCATCACATTATCATTTATGAAAGGCATTGGAAATTTATTCCGACCTCTCCCTCCACTGTTATTACAATAATATTCCCAGTCTTTTTGTTTAATTTAACAGACGTGTGTTCTGTCGATGTTCTTTTCTACTTTGTGTACTTTTTTCCAAGTGTGACTAGTTTATTTCCAATTGCCATTTTAAATTACATTATCTGAAATAATGAGATTTAAGAGCTCTATTAATTCGCTTCTCAAAGTATTATTTAAGCGTAATCGAATATAAGAATCGACAAACCAGTTGATTGCTTAATGAAATAGTTGCTATCATTTTCAAATCTTTATTTAAAATTCACTAACTGACAAATACATTTGGTAATATTAGGTGTTTAAGAATTGTAGTAAAAGATGATCTACATAGCTCTATCTATTTAGCTATTTTGGAGAAATTATATGTAGTAAGTATAGACTTCTCCTTCTTTACAGCTTATTAAGAGTCCATTTCTGAACATAGGCCTTAAAAATTTTCCACAAAGAAAATTCCTAGCCGCATCCATCGATTTCCCGCAACATTTTACAAGTCGTCCATCCATACTCCTCATTGTCTATCCCTCCATTTCGTGAGGAGTCACCCTACACCACATTTACCTAAAAAAGTTTAGGCTTACTTATGTGTAAAAAGAATTCTTTATATTTCTTTTATTTTAAGACTAGCTCTTCAATAGTTACGATAAGCAAATTTATAGAGAAACTGATAAATAAAGGACATCAGACAATTTTTTTTATAAATATAATGCAATTTTATTGATTTTTAAAGCATATTTAAGCTGAACTTTTATGTGATTAAATTAAAGAGAAACCAGTTAAAATATCAACTGACACGGGCGGGATTCGAACCCGCGACCACGCTCTTACCTCCGATTCACCGTGTTTTACACGCATCAGTTGAAATTTTAATTCCTTGTTATATTTATTATCCCTTTTGCCACGGATCGGCGAAGGTCGCAGGTTTGAAACCCGCCCGTGTCAGTTGAAATTTTCACTTTTTTCTCTTTAATTTGATTATAAATATAAGTTAATAATATAAATGTAAATATAACTTTGTCACTTTATTCAACCTTTGAACCACTTTTGATGAAGTTTTAATGGATAGTTTGATCCCTGCTCTGAAGCATAGGATAATTTTTGCATTCATATAAAAAAACGATACAATTTAGGGCTTTCGTTAATGACATATAGTCATTAATAATAGATAAAAGTCATGTCACCATTTATGTAACATGAGAAACATGTATGTAACATGGTGATATGACTTCATAAAACGTGAAGAGAAAAAAACAAACTAAAAGTTCTTTTAACGGAACCATAGACTATTGTTCAGCTCAACAAAGTACAGAGAAAGTTCTACCCGGACGTTACTTACCGAGTTCTTAACGCACCATTAATTCATTCGCATGTCAATGAAATGAAATTGAATGTGATTTCGTCGGTCTGTTGATAATTTGAGCCGTAATGTTAGTTTTCAATCGTAGCGGTGGTGTATTTCAAATACAATGTTTGTGATCTATTTTTTTATCTTCACGCAATTTCCCATTAATGAGCTACCTCATACTGTAGAGGTCAAGACGATGAAGTTTATGGAGGTTATTTGGGACAACGTGTTAGGTCTGACAGTCTATGACAGGCCGTCATGCCATGTATTTTTAAGTATATAATACCGTTAAATTTGATGTGTTCAATTTCGCGGTATTATATACTTAAAAATACATATATGTTTACATAGATAAATATTTATATATTCATAAATGTGAACATCCATGAATTTCGTACAAACATTCTTATTCATCGCAGAAATGTTAGCCCCAAGCGGGAGTCGAACACGCAACCTCTAGCTTCGAAGGCCGGCTTACGGTAACTAACAAAAAGGTTATATAGTCACAATAAATTATGGATCAAGGAATCTACGTTATACAGCCACAGCCGGCACTGCAGAGTTATTAGCTTAAAGAGAGAGAGAAAGAGGATAGACGTGAGCATAAACTGAATAGAAATAAACAGATACTTTTTAAAGTTATTGAAGCCAGATTTGCAAGTCAATTGGTGGTCACCCAAAATTACGTACCATAGAACGGTCTGCTTGATTTTGGTCTAGTATTTTTCAAGGTAGTTAAACCTAATTTTAACTACCTAATTTTAACTAACTTTATTTTAACTACTAAGGTAATTAAACCTAATTTTAAAGACTCTCCTCTTAGACGCCTCTCGAAACATGGCGATAAATTCCTACGCCTATACCACACGAAGGTATTTGTTCGCGAAAGCGAAATTGCACAATAATCTTTAGATCCGCAAGCACAAGTCCACAGTCGCAGTGGCTAATGACGGATGGCGATACGAGCCTGGGGCGTCGGGACATTCCTGAGCAAGTACGTCGGTACGGGTACATGCAGATTGTGTACTGCAGGTTGTATTTTTGTTACTCTCGTACCGCGAACGCGATCCAGGTAATGTAAAACAGACGGTTTTATTTTTATTTACCGGCTAATGCCCGGCGGGTAGACATATTTTGTTATAAAACTACATTTTTATGGGATTATGTTAAAATTGTTTAGAGTCCAACTAATGGTACTGCAATACGTGGATATCTGCAATTTTAATCTAAGGAAGGCGTGCTATCCTTGAGGACTTAGAAGGAATAACTTAGTATATGTGACTGTATGTATATTATTTATATAAATTAATCTCAAAGTTCTCCAAAACTCTTCTCAGTCATCGTATTAAATGACAATGTCTAGAATAAATATTGACGACTTCAATAAGAACGCATATATTTCTAGAATAGCCCAGCCAAGATATAATACAACTACAACTAAGTTACTCAATAAATATGTTACGATAAAGCAAACCTAATAAAACGTAATCGAATCAATTAAAACTTCATAGCACTCACAGGAAATCGCTGTCAACATAACCTAAAAACTTTCAATAAAAATGCACTAAACAAAAAAGAAGTTCCCACGGCAGTACGTTAAAGGCTGTCGGTCGAGTTTTTGCAAGAGGATGTACACTGTATCTTAATTAAATAACGGTTTAATTATCATCCCGGACAGGTAACGGTCATCATCGAAACTAGAGCCCAAATGAGTTGTATGTCGTCACGACAAGCGAACTGTATAATATTTCGTAATCATTCTAAACGAAATCCGGTATTCCTACAACTGGTTTAAGTTGGTGCACCTTTAAGTCGGTTACATCTCTGTGATGTATTACGTTGGGGGAAAATAAAAAGCACCTTTTACACAGAACATTATACTTTTTAAAAATAATATACAAAAATTATCTATGGAATTACGGACAAGGGATAAATGGTAACTGCAACCCACAGACATTTGTAACAAATCGATGCCTCCCGTTGCCATCATTCAGTCGTCATTACAGTTTCAGACATCTTGCAAGTCAGACGCCAGCTGCTTTTCAAGATGGTTATTCTGTTATTTGTTGGCAGCTATTGATATTGTCAAAGTGTCCTCTTAATTTCTTAATCGTTGCATTTCATTTGTAATATCATTGAAGGATAAGTTTTTTTTTATATAGAAAAGGGAGGCAAACGACCAGGTGGCTCACGTAGAGGCATAGCAGATGAGTTGCTTCCCTTAGAGTGCCCCCCCCCCCTCCCAGAATTGGGGGAGGGGGGGTGTGGGCCTCCGGTTACCTGCACTCACCGGACGAAACGCAAAAGTTTGTTAGACTTCTAACTTCACGCCGGTATTTTGTGAGGTCGTGGTACTTCCCCGGTCGAGCCGGCCCATTCATGCAACAACAAAAGCTGATGCGTGGCTTTACTGTTAAAAAAGTGTTGAGAATATCGCTGTCTTTATGTCTAAATCAACGATATAAATCGTACATAAGTTTTAAAAAAACACATTCGTACGAGCCGTCGGCATACTTTATATTAATTTTACATATTTTATCAAGTTTCAAGTCTAACTTGTTTATAGGATCGACTTCAGTCATATAGCGGCAGTTTCCTTTTTAATTAATCAATCTTCAGGGAATAGCGTTGATCAATTAAAAAGGGAATACAGGGGTAGATAGAGGTCTAGACAATTAAGACCTTTCGACTCACCTTCCACCAAAGACATTTTTTGGGACAGGGTGACAGTTGGTGGAGCCTATCGCCTTCTTTATGTCCAAGTTATAATCCAAATCAACCTACCACCTGGGGATCGAACTTGGGGTCTTTTGACTCGAAAATCGATCAGTCAGTTATCGTGCCTTCCTTTTTAATTAAAGCACAAAAGTTGATGAGTATCTAACTGAGCCTCGGATTTGTCTTAACATTTCTGTTACGCACGCGAACGCTTCTGTATCGTGACCTTTTTATTACCGAACACTGTATGGCGGTATTGTTTACTACGTTAACTGTGAATTATCACGCAATAATCTATGTTAATGTAATAAAGCTGAAGAGTACGTTTGTTTTTTTGTTTGAATCGTTTTATCAGCGAGACGGATATGAATTTTTATTTTTTATTACTTTTTATAGCGTAATACTTTACGAAGATTATAGCTTATAGCCTATAGTTGCAATAAAAATATCTTCACGCCATTCCCAGTACAGTCTAGACAATTAAGTCCATTCGACCCACCTTCCACCGAAGATATTTTTGGGACAACGTTACTGGTGGTGAGCCCGTCGACGTCTTTATGTCCAAGCCAACGATATGAATCGTACATAGGCTTTGAAAAAACCCATTGGTACGAGCCTGCCACCTGGGTTCGAACTCGGGTCTCTCGACTCGAATTCCGATCACCCTACCACTCGGCTATCGTGACTTTTTTAACGACGCCTATGGTTACGATACTTGGATGGAGTCAAATAAAAAGTGTTTCATTACAAGTTTTCACTTAGCGTTCAAAAAGAACGAAACTTATAACGTCGAAAGAATGGACTGCACAGCTAGTGATTGATAATTCGAAAAGTATAGTTAAAGTTATGAATCTGGTGGTGAAGTATTCGTGGAAGCATGTGTGGGAGGGAGGGCGTTACACGTTTTCAATCCAGATCATTTATTGTTTTTGCGTACTGATTTGCGTAACATAATTTAAACTGTTCTATCACAATGAATTTTCTTAAAGTGCATTGATAATGAAAGAATTCCATAGTCAGCTACTACCTAAAAATATAATCATGTGGCACTTCCGAAAGGTTTTAAAACTTCATAATAAAATGTTTTTTTTATTTATTAACATAAATCAAAAAAGTTCCCTTCTCACTCAGCCTTCTCACTGAAAAGGTTTTTACTCTATGACTATTCGAACAATTGATGCTTTGCAAGACAGGCCATTGTAATTTTTTTTCGGCACGTGCGACAGAAACATCTGCCTCGAGAGCGCGTGCCATTTCGGTTGCTATTTGTATTCGACATTAGAAATGAAATGCAATGAATTATTATTGATTAGCTGCAATTTTCAATTGTTGTTATTGTGTTATGCGTGATAGAGCTTAATTTTAACTGTAGCATGTTTTCAACAGTATTTCTTTAAATTTTAATTGTTTCCTTACAGCTGTTGTCGTCTACTGTCATCTGCTGTGATTTTGTAAGCGACGTCAGTTTCTTGTTGAACGTTCAATTTTGAAGGGCTAAGAGTTACGCGTTTTTTTATACCAACAAAATAAGCGCGTAATATGAAATAGGAGTATATAATTTCTACGTTTTAGATTTCCATAGTAAATTTAGTACTGGTCTCATTCATTCTATAAAATATCTAAACAAAACATCTGATGTAAAGAAGATGTAGTCACTAACACGTAATTGATATGCTTACATAATTTGGGAGAGAACGAATCAAAGGAGATAGACAATAAAAGAGATTGATAAGGTAAGGTAATTGCAACTTTAAATGTAAAGACGACGACGGGCTCGCTGGAAGGTGGGTCGAATAGACTTAATTGTCTATACTGAGGTAGGCAGAGGGTCTAGACAATTACGTCCTTTCAACGAAGACATTTTTTGGGACAAATATTACACTCCTTTCTGAATATAATATAACTCATGATAGCGAATCAATTTTAGGTCGATCGACGCATTTTAACAATTTCGGAAAAGAATTTAACGAATTTGCAGTTCATGATCTTCATGACCGTTACAATTTATTCCATTTTAATTTCAAGTGTTCAGGAAATAAAGGTCAATGTAAAAGTAACTGGCAACAAAAACACGGCAAATATGGCTATGTTAAGTTGATAAAGTTCACTGATCTTGGTGCCGTTTTAAGGGCCGTAACTTTTAGCGATAAGATTGAATATCGCGTAAACCGAAAGCAAGAATTGTGGATAAAATTGTAAGTTCAACGTACGAAACCAACGCTGCGTAAATAAATAGACGCGAGCAATTTTCAATGCAATTGTAAAAAACCGGGGCTTCGTATCTGTATGCTTTATTGGAGCTATTTTGCAGAATAGGGTGAAATAGTCACTATTGAAAAGGTTGTTAGTTTCTCAACGGTTTATCTGTTTTTGTTTATGCATTTTATATTTAAATAATAATCTATTCGATTGATTATAACATAAATATCATTACGCCGTTCCTAATACAGAGGTAGACAGAGGTTTAGACGATTAAGTACATTTCGACTAAACATCCATCGAAGGCGTTTTCTGGTACAACGTGACAGTTGGTGAGCCTGCTTGCTGTCTTTATGTCCCAACCAACGATGCAAATCGTATATAAGTTTTTGAAAAACCCATTGGTACGAGTGGGGATGGGAGTTGAACTCGGGTCTCTTGACTAGAATTTCGATCACCCACCCAGTCGGCTATCTTAAATTAGATAGATAGATAGATAATTCTTTATTGTACATAGTCAATAAAATTAATTAATACAATTTCGGAAACCTTACAACTACAAACGCTGGTCATATCGCTTTAAGCGATTTCTGCCTGACAAACCGGGTATTAAAGGTATATTAGCTCTATTAAATAGGATAGGTGCAATTTTAATACAACAAATATTTAACAATTAAAAATATTTCATTATAATAATAGGTAATATGTAGATAAATTTACTATATACAAATATATACACAAATACATACATAGAAATACAATATATATATGTATATATATACACACACATACACACATACATATATATACACGTATACATACATACACATACATACATATATATATAATTGTTAATATAAATTAATTTTACATTAACAACAAGAATAGCTATCATGTTAATTTTAATACTTAAGTCATGGAATTTGTTATTATTTCAACAGCGTTCTTCGTTGACTCTGTTCTGTGTAGGGTTGCGGATTCGTATTCTGCTAGTTTGTGTGATAAATATAACCGTTTGTTCTCCAGTTATCTACGTAAAATATATATAATACTTAAAATATATGTTTATATGCCTTTGAAAGTTTATTGTGCTGTTAAATTGGACGATAAGACGGCGGTAGGCTCGCCATACGTCAAGTCTCAAATAAGCTTCGGTGAAAAGTGGGTCGAAAGGATTAACCAGCCTGGACATCAATTAAGGATTAAACTCTGTAATAATTTTAAGCCTCTTTTGCTGAGTAAAAATATTTCTTTATCCACATCGACATCGACACTACTTTAATTCCGTCTCACCATCTGGGGGTACTAGATGAAGATTGTTACAGGTTACAGCCCTGAAATTTGTATGTTTGGTGTAAAATGTTGACTTTATAACGAATATTGAATACTGTCGTGTCAACCCACGCGTGCTATGGCTTTAATACCTTTAAGTGTAATCCAGCATGACTTCGCCATTCGAAATTTAAAATGATCCCTTGTGGGTGTTGGGTGTTGTAAGTAGCGGCTAAAGGAACAGCTTCGATTATAACTGAATTGGCAACATAGATCTTAAATTTGACTTGGTTCAAAATGTGCGATACTGGGATCGTTAATCCGCTTGTCAAGCGTGGTATATGAAAAATCCTCCTTACGGGAGAGGTCAAAGTCCTGCGGTGGACTTCTATGGGTTGTAGTAGTGCAATATAAAGATTTCAGTTGTGTGTGGGTGTGTGAGCGCTTGTATCTGTGTGCGTGAGATAGAGAACAGAGTTACCAGTGCAAGGTCACTGTCACAGTCCCTATTCGCCCGCTTGCATTAGCTGGTAAAATTTGACGAATCTTTGAAGAAAGAAAGATATGATGTCTACCTTGTGGTTTTTTCGAGAGGCCCATGTTAATATATTTTTAAACGGAATATTATTAAATTAGATCAATTTAACATTTGTATTGATATACTCGTGACTATTTATATTCGGCAGCGTCAAAAGTTGACGATCTCCATGGACGAGAGGCGTATATAGTGCTTTTCATGGTGTTGCCAGCTCAAAAGCCCCAAGTTCGATTTCCGGACGTGTCAATGTAGAAAACCGCTTTTTCTAAGTGTGAGTTCGGATCTGGCGTTTGTAGAACCGTTGTTTTGGATTCCATAACACCACTTAAGCTACTTTGGGGTCAGAGTAATGTATGTGATATGCTTTCTATCTATGAATACACACAGATATGAATACACACAGTATTTATTAACCAAAGACAAGAATAGCATAAACTAGCGAATACTGCTCATAAAGTTCATATTTATAAGTTTATTCTCCAATCGACATTATAAGTCACGATAGCCGAGTGGATTGGTGATTAGAACTCGAGTCAAGAGACCCAAGTTCGATCCACAGATGGGAAGGCCTGTACACATGGGGTTTTTCAATAATATCTGCACGATGTATATCGTTGGTTTGGACTTAAAGACGGCAGCGGGCTCACCACCTATCACGTTGTCCCAAAAACATCTTCGGTGGAAGGTGGGTGAAAAGGACTTAATTGTCTAGTCCTCTGTCTACCCTTGTAATAGGTAAGGCGTGAAGACATTTATTTTATTTTCCAATCCTCAGAACTGTTACGTGGATTCTGGTATTATGTAAAGTGTCACGGGATAAAAATAAAAAAAAGCACCTACGTTACATTCAAAAATCGAAGCTCATTCTGACTGCACATCTACACTGATCTGACTGCACCTAATTCTTCCACTACCATACATCCTCCGTATATAAGAGGAAACGGATAATCATGTTATAACAGTAGTTCGATGTAAACTAGCATTAGGTAGCACTAAAAAAGTCTTTGTACCGTAATGTAACGTATTAGTGCAAGTTGGGTAAGTGACTTTGTAATGAGGTCGCCATGTTAAAATATCATTATGACTGACTTTGCGAAATTCCGCGGAGATTTTGTCCATTAATTCGGGTCGAAGTTTCTATAGTGTTTCATTTTCTTTATCGATAGCTGTTCATGTTAATTTACTGTTATATGAAATTATAGTTTTATTTTGGATAATTGTACAGGTAACTTTAACTGAACGGATTGAATGGTCACTATAGTGGCGTGGTTGGAATATGCTCAATAGATACAATAAACTAGTTGTCACGATAGCCGAGTGGTAGGGTGATCGGAATTCGAACCATGAGACCCGATTTCAATCCCTAGGTGGTGTAGGCACGTACTAAAGGGTATTTTCAAAACTTATGTACGATTTATATCGCCGATTTGGATACTATACAATGCTATGGCAATGCTCTGTCAAAATAAAATAAATAAATACGTACATAGATAGGGACAGCATCACATACATTGTTGTGATCCCAATGTAAGTAGCAAAAGCATTTGTGTTGTGTAATCGGAAAAAAAAATAAAAGTGGTTTATACAATCACCACAGAGCTGGCGATACCATGAAAACCGGCATATATGCTACTCTTTCACGCATGTCGTCAAAAAGTAATTATTCAGTTTCGTTTACTTTATTTGTTCCATTGCATTAATTTAAATAAATAAAATAAATATAAATATCTTCACGCAATTCCCCATACAGGGGTAGACAGAGGTCAAGTCTGGAAAATTAAGTCCCTTTGACCCACCTTCCACCGAAAATATTTTCGGGACAACGTGACAGGTGGTGAGCCCGTCACCGCCTTTATGTCCAAGCCAACGATGAAATTCGTACATAAGTTTTTGAAAAACTCATTAGTACTGCCACCTGGGGATCGAACTCGGGTCTATGACTCGAAATTCCGACCACCCAACAACTCGGCTATCGTGACTTCGTAACGATGCTTCGTAACTGCATTTATTTATTAAACTTATTTAATACCTATCACGTTGTGCCAAAAATAACTTCGGTGGAAGGTGAGTCGAAACGACTTAATTGTCGATAGGCGAGTGGTTCTGTGATCGGAATTCGAGTCAAGAGATCCGAGTTCGATTCCCAAACCTTACGCCAATGGGTTTTTTCAAAAAACCTACGTACGATTTATATCATTGGCTTGGAAATAGAGGTGGCGACGGGTTCATTACCTTCGGTGGAAAGTAGGTCGAAAAGACATAATGGTCTAGACCTCAGCCTACCCCTGTATTGGGAATACCGTGAAGATATTTTTAACTTAGTTATAAGTAAAATAAAATTAAATATTTACACAAGTAAGTAAATAAATAATTATCTTCATGCCATTCCAGGGGTAGGCTGCCTATCGTAAATTATTTAAAATTTTTCTGACGTACAGGTGTAATGAGATTTCATTCCTACATTTCATTCATTCATTGTTTCAAAAGTAATTCAATTTGGGAAGCATGATGGCGATTGCAGTATCTGCTACTCAAAGCGGATAATATTTTTTAGCGCTGTTAACTGCACATGGCTGTGTATTTTAGGTCAAACATTTTAAATTACGCTTGGATCGGTATTAAATCTGTCCGCCATTTTTAATATGTTGTTAAATTTTACCCCGCTGCTAAATTGCAAATATTCTTTCTCCACTTTCTTCTCTGCTTTTTTGTAACCTGATATTTTTTGTATATTTTAATAAATTCGATAGAACTGTCAATATTATTTCGTTTATATTTCGAATGACAAAATAACGTTTTTTAAAAACAACCATGTAACCACATAGGCTATTTTATCATGAAATGCTTTATTTATTTAAGAAACTAAGAACTCCTTTCTTATTTATTTAATAAAATCGACGGCTTTATTATAGATATATATATCTTATTATTTTTGTTTATATGTCTTCACGCCATTTTCAATACAGGGGTCGACACAGACAATTAAGTCCTTTCGTTCCACCTTCCACCGAAAACATTTTTAGGACAACGTGACAGGTGGTGAGCCCGTATTGCGGAGTAGATTTATCATAACAAAATAAGCTAATTCCAGCTTTCAATTAAATTATTATTACAGTATCAGAACTAATAAAGAAGTAGATTTCATAAAACAAAGAATAAAAAAAAATTGGGCAATAAATTAAACTTGGAATTTAATTAAAGTTGGAATAAAATATCAAAAACAGCTGAAATATTTTTCTGTCATTCTGTTTTGCAGCATATTATTTTTTAATTTTATTTCTATATATTTTATAAGTCACGATAGCCGAGAGGTTGGGTGGTTGGAATTTCGAGTCAAGAGACCCGAGTTCAATCCTCAAGTGGCCGTACCAGTGAGTTTTTAAAAAAAAAACTTATATACGAATTTTATCGTTAGCTTGGACATAAAGCCGGCGACGGGCTCACCACCTGTCATGTTGTCCCGAAAATATCGTCGGTGGAAGGTGGGTCGAAGGGACTTAAATTTCTAGACTAGACCTCTGTCTACCCCTGTATTGGGGTATATATATATATATACATATATATATGTATATATATATATATATATATATATATATATATATATATACATATATATATGTATATATATATATATATATATATTTATATATATATATATATATATATATATATATATATATATATATATATATATATATATATATATATATATATATATATATATATATATATATATATATATATATATATATATATATATATATATATATATATATATATATATATGACTCCAACATGAAGAGAGAAAAGTATAAACACGAACGGGGTCAACGAAACGATTCGAACACATTAAGGGATTTAACGAAGCATGTTCGGCCTGAGTAAATCGTGGTTGAATAGCTACTGCGACACTGTATATATCTTTATATTATACGTTTATACGCCATTCTCTATACTAAGATAGACAGAGGTCTAGACAATTGAGTACTTTCGACCCGCCTTTCGCCACTACATTTTCTTGGACAACATATCAGGTTGTGAGCCTCATGCCGACGTATGTCCAAGCCTATGATGTAAACCAATCATAAATTTCATTGTTACTTGCGTAGGCACCAGGGGATTGAACTTGGATCTCCTGACTCGAATTCCGATCACCCAAGCAATCGGCTGTCGATGTTGGACATTGATTAACAAAGAAAAGTTATTTTGATAAAAGTACTTAGTGGACGTCGTTAATATGGAGTTCAGAGTGAACCTTAAGTACTTTTTAATTACTTTTGTAAAGTATATTCTTTACCGTTCGTCCTTTGCTCATTCCTTCGTCACAGATTACTACATGCCTTTATCCATTTTAGTTCAATAATAAGGTTTCAAATTTACTATATCATATGATAGGAGAATTTCTATTTAATTTATGTTTCTTACACATTAGTATAAATCCGTGCCATGACACAGACTTTTCGTTTAGGCTTTTCTATAAACTATTTGAAGGGTCTTATGGTCCCTATTTTTCTATTTTACACTTACAATGGCAAGGGAATTCCATTGTACTATTACCCTACTGAATTCCTTTAGAATTATAGTTGAAAATTAATTATTCAAAAGCATAACATTATTATAACTTTACATTTACAGACAAATATTTCATTGTAATTTATTGTCAAATAATCCGTTCAATAAATTGAGTAATCTCCAGTCGATACGCCATTGGTCAGAATCGGTCTGAGCAATGAATTATCGATTCGAATTGTTGCTTTGCTGTTATTTATTACGCGATGACAATGTACTAAACAAGTTCCATTGTTAAAATAAGTTCATTTGAATATCTGCAGTGGCTTACGAATTCGAAAAGCCTTATAATTCAAATTCGAAGTTATACTACGAAAAATTTATTGGAATACAAATCTAATACAGGGAGAGTCATCTCAACTATTTCTTACGTACATGCAATATCCCATACGGGGATAGGCAGAGGTCCAGACAAAGTTCGACCCACTATAGTTATTAAAGAACAAAATATCTACTTACATACATATATATCGGTCTGTTTTATTTCACTGCTGTGCTCATATGTTTTCCGTAAGGAAAGATTAGTAATAATGCCACGCTTAGCAAGTGAGTTAGCGAACGCAATACCAGACATCCTGTATCTCAGACACGGCTGTCGGTCACCGGTCTGCAAAGTTTTAGATCGGGTATTTTTGGAGATGGTATCGTTCGGATTAGTCGGTAGGCAATTGCATTTTGAAGTCTTGTCCCTCTGTCGTCTCTTACCACACCAATGAGAAGAAAGGGACATGTATGTATTATACCGTAACCACCAGGAAAAAACCTTTTGCGTGCGTGTTGAAAGGAGTACTTGTATAGGCTAGAAAAAGGCAGGCCTATTGAAAGTATTCGCAAATAGTTAAATGTATGGCATCTAAGCTGATTTTCAATCATCAATCAAAATCCAAGGTCAAAAAGTTTTTGTTTAAAGTGAAAAAAGGCTATATAACATTGGAACTGTTTAGTTGAACTATTTACTTAAACGAAAATATTTACTTATATATAGGTACGATACAATCTTTGGGGCTAGACTAGACTGTAAATGAAGTAACGACAAAGATGCTTCTTCTGACCACTTCTGGCCACAATTTTTTCTTTATGTCTTCATTGTCTTCACACAATTTTCTATACTAATACTCCAATTGAGTTCTTTTGACCCACGATTAATCGTAGTTTGTTTGACTGGAAATACTTCACTACCTGTATTTATAATATTATTTTATACAGTATCCATGAGGTATAAGCAGAAGAGGTTGTATTGAATATTTAATTTGTATTTCACATTAGTATGCATTCAATTTCTAGGTCATTGATACTTCTAAATATGTTCCTGACACAAATTTTATAAGGCGTAGAAAGGTAGCTTTGATGTCAATAGTAAGTGATTAAAGTTGAAGATAAAATAATGAATAAAGACGTAATGAATTAAATTCTAATGTCTAAGCAAATCTTTTTGCGGGAATTAATTTTAACATTTATTAAAAATTTTGAACATTTTTCAACACAAAACAACAGATAAAGGCAAAAAAAAAAGGATAATAATATGAAAATCTCGTGCACACTTTAAGTAATGTCTAAATGTGTCTGTCTGTGTCTCATGTCTAAAAATTAAATAAAAGTGAATTGTGTACAAGTGTTCAACAATGAATTTTTTAGTCTAAATTTGTGTCTATTTTTTCATAAAATATTATATAAACGAAGAAGTAAATCGATTCGCTTGCTTTCTCAATGAGAAAGAACAATAAGATCTTTATAGTACTATTTTTATGATACAATTTTCATTGAATTTTTTAGCAAGTAAATCATGCTTAACTGTTTTCTTTTTCCTAAATTAATGGATTGTATGACTATGTTTATGGGATTAATTAATAAACATTTAATTTACAACTCATTTCTTACCTGAATTACGTAATATTTTGCATGGTTGCCAACAAATGGTTGTTATATTTATATATGGAGTTATTATAATTTGACTTACAAGTCGTCTACTTTCCTCTCCGCTATTGTGTATATTGCGCAATCTCGTGGAAACTGAATCACGTGCGGTGTCTCTAGTGACGTTGAATTTAAACATTTAGACCAACTTAGAACTTATTTGGATTTTTACGACATAAAAAATTTATGGAAGTTTTTAGATCGCTTGCTTCATAAATGCTAATATGTAATACGAACAAGCCAACCCGATAACCGTTGTTAGTGACTCCGTCGTGATGCTATGTGTTGGGGGTTCGAATCCCGATATAGACATAAATATGAATGTTTGTACTCAAGTCACGGATATGTTCATATATGTTACCGATAGCATGGACACTAAGACCACATGTCACTTTGTCCCAAAATAACTTTGGTGAAAAGTGAGTCGAAAGGACTCCATTGTCTATACCTCTGCCGATCCTAGAATGGGAAATAGCGTGAAGAAATAGCGTGAGAGAAGTATTAAAAAACGAGCCAGTCTAGACGGATTAGTATTTTTATCCCACATATTTACAGAGCTTATTTGGAACAACGTGACTAGTGGTGAGACAACAATACAAATCTCAGGTAATTTTCGAAAAAAGCCAATGGAGCCTTGCTTATTGGAATGTAGCTCGAATTCTCCTGATTCAAATTTCGCTTTATTTTAATTGTTTAATGTCCGCGTAAATGCAAGAAATTATTAAAAAATATTTATTTAATTATTTTTTATTTACAGGTACGATTCATGGTATTTATTGGTCGGACATATCAAATACTCTGTATGGTAATTTTATACTTCTATATCACCTTTCTTTTAATAATTACTTAATTTTATAGTGTATATATTTTTATACGTCTATATCGTTATTATATTTTTCTGAGGCGCTTGTGTGGTAATGCCTTTTATTACTTTATTACAGTTTTAAAATATAGCATAGTTTTCTCTCCCTAAAATATTAAACATGGGGATCCGTGGGCAGTATTAGCACTATTGTTGTTATTGACCTCTGTGCATGAGTGGCGTAAACACCGGTACTCAAGGTGTCGCCATCTCGAGGTTCCGGGTTCGATTCCTGGATGGGTCAATGTAGAAAAACCAACCGTCATCATGGTGACCCGGATTCGATGTCCGGACGGACAGAAAATGCTTTTTCTGCATTTTTTCGGGTCTGGGCGTTTTGTAGTGCCTTCGTTGTTTCCGATTCCCATACCACAAATGCTTTAGCTACTTACATTGGGAACGGAGCAATGTATGTGATGTTGTCCCTATCTAGGTATGTATATGTATTTATTATTATTATCATAATTTTATTCTTTAATTTTTGTTTAGTTCTGTTTTTGTAGTCGATTGCTACAAAATATTACCAAATATTAGGCTAGACATTGATGTGAAGCTTTAGGCCTAAATATACCGTGTGGTACCGTGTAACAATATTGCCTTTTCATTTTTTCCCCTGGGGGTCGTAAGAGGTGACTAAGGGAAACTGCCTTGAATATCGTTATGGCAATCGATAGACGGCGGGATAATAATCTCTAAAATTATCAGATCTAAATAATCGCAGATGGGCAGCGGCGTCTGAGGTGCGAGTGGTCTAGTACTGCGATCGTCAATCCGCTTATCAAGCGTGGCGATTATGCCAAATCATGTCTATGGCAGAGCCCTATGTCCTGCAGTGGACTTTAACAGGCCGATATGTATATCGTGGACAAAATGGTCTACACAAGCTATTTTTGTCGTCTGTTTTTGTCGTCACGTCGGGAGATAAGACGAAGTAGATAAGAAAGTAATAAGCTTCACAGTAAACTTAATGGCCCGAAAATGTCCACTGCTAGCTTTACCAGTAAGGAGTAATTATAACTGGGTGTGTCAGAAGAAGCATTAAAGCAAGTTGAATGCAGTAGAGATACGATCTCTTTGTAAAATGTGCGGTGATACCTAGGCGACGGAAAACGAAACGAAGAGATTCGCTGTATGACAGGTTTGAAAGATTATCTTATCATCTAGAATACATAAGAGCGTGCTTTTGAGGTTTGGGCATAAATAGTAAAGAAAATATAGCGCGAAAGTTAACATTAAAAGGGGTCGTGGTAGGCCGAGACTAACTTTTGAAGACCATGTGAACAAATTGCTGAAAAAGGGGAGAGTCAATAATACTCGCATACCTAGACGTGCGAGTGTGTAAATGAAGAATTTGAAAGAAGAGAAAGGGGTATGTAGGTGTAACCATCCACACTTGGCGACACTTCTTGACTACCATGTCAGTAACTATGCGTGAAGATATATATAAGGCGGATTTGCCGTAATCCTTACGTTGGGCTACCTGATTTACCATAGCAGCACCAGGCACCACTGGTCTGCATAGTTGAGTGAGTTCACCCGTGGTCTACTCTTTCCCTTACTCCATTCTATTTTTTCATTCTGGCAACTCCTTCGATGTGGCGTAACCATGCAAATCATCATGACAACGTCACCATTAACATTCAAAATCTGTTTTTTTTTATAGTTCATATAGTCCCTACTAAAGACGGCGACGGGTTTACCACCTGTCACGTTGTCCCGAAAATATCTTCGGTGGAAGGTGGGTCGAAGGGACTTAATTGTCTAGACTAAACCTCTGTCTACTCCTGTTGGGATTTGCGAGAAGATATTTATTTTTATTTATTTTTTATATAGTCCCTCACTATTATTTATTTATTTATCTTCACGCACAATCCCTGACGGGGTAGCCAGAGAGAACAGATCGCCAAGTGTCACGATCCCTACATACTTCTTTCGCTTCTTTCAGATTCATCATCTTCTTCATACATGCACGTCTAGGTATCCGAGTACTCTTGACCCTCCTCTCTTCGAGCAATTTGCTCACATGGTCTTCGAAAGTTAATCTCGGTCTACCTCGACACCTTTTAATATTAACTTTCGCGCTATATATTTTCTTCACCATTCGGTCTTCACTCATTCGCTCAACGTGCCCAAACCATCGAAGCACGCCCTTATCCATTTTTGAGACAAGGTCATCTTTCAAACCTGCCATATTGCGAATCTCTTCGTTTCGCTTTCGGTCGGCCATGGTAAGGCCGCACATTTTACGAAGAGATCGCATCTCCACTGCATTCAACCTGCTTATATGCTTCTTCTGGCATACCCAGGTTTCGCTGCCATATAACAAAGTCGGTACCAACACTGCGTTATGTATTGCAAGGCGTGCACTTTTCACAACGCCTTGCCTTTTGATTAACGCAGTCAGGGCACCATTGACTTTGTTCCCGGCAGCGACACGCCTGTCCACATCTAAATCACATCTTCCATCCCGGCTAAACGCACTCCCCAAGTATACAATTTCATTCACCTGTTCTAGACATTCCTGATTTACTCAAATTTAAATACTCACTAGGAGTATTAATAAAAATGGATATTCTAAAGCTGGATTTATCGAATATTGCTTAGGTGCCAATTTGGTGTGCGCATAACTATAGACAGCTTCCTACGCGAAGCAATCTCTCCGTTTCATGGCTTATTTATGCCTTAAATGTTTGATTATTGCATGCTTAATATTTTAAACAAGCCGACTGTGATGTAACAACATTTTATAACAACTATTCCGAATTTAAATATTATTTATAACGTTAACCTATTTCCTGTTTCCGTTTCAATTTTAAATGTTATCGATGGCATTTAGAGTAAACAGGTTTTTATGAAATGTATGAATTAGGATAGGCGTAGGTGATTTTGAATACTTGTTTGTTAAATGTTTATAACCGAGTTTTGGGATTTAATAAAACTCTAGGAAACTTGGTAAATTTTCAACGATGAAAGTAGACTTGTACTTTGAAACATAAGGTTACACACACTATCATTCGAAATAGCAAACATTGTTTATAATTTTATTACTCTTTTTTACCCCACACTCAAAAATTTTAGTAAAATATCCCCTTCCATAGGTTATCAATTACAACATGCAATAGTTTCATAACCGGGTCTTAAGATTTAAGAAGAAATATGTGGAATAGAAGAACAGAAGATATTATGTAATTTTCTTAACGCTGCCCATTCGATTCATTTGTCATACTAACTACTTTAATCCTCTAATCTAAAATACCAAGTATTAAGAATTTTATCCCCCCTCTCTTCCCGTGGTTGTCATAAGAGGAGATTGCGAGAAGAGCCTTGTAATGGCTACCGATATGAGGCCGGATAAGCATCTCGAAAAATACCATAACAAAATTGAACAGACCGGCGACGAGTAACAGCGTCTATGTTGCCAGGCGTCTGGTACTGTGATCGCCATCTATGTGGCGATTATTGCAAATCCTTCTTAAGTTAAATGCCTAGTATATTAAGTGGATTTTTATAGGTCTGTAAGTAAATACACAACTAATTTGATTGTTAAGTAACATATAATAGAAACACAGTTACATAAATATAAGCGAGGTTCACATGGAAATGCTCAACAATAAGCTACGACGCAATATAGCGCAAAAACCCTTAAATTAGGCTAAAACAATGGGAGCATCGGATCGTGGGATTTAAGATTCGAATACACGCAGAATACACCATGAAGGCAGGTGAAGTAATACTTACGTGACTTGGCGAGTACATCTACGGTACTTGGAAATATTTACATAACTTTCACTACACGTACTGATAGAAATGGCAAACTTCTAGGCCAAAGCAATTACCTTAACAGAAGTGATAAGGAGTTCGTTGTCTCTTTTACCACACCATTATACATACGTACTTGTGTCGATGTCATGTTAATTGTTGCGTTTATTAATTTTTGGGAATGTCTTTTTTTTACTTTCAATAAAAAAATTGACGCACAAATTGCGCATATTTACACACACCTATTCCAGTTTACACACACTGATTAAATATGTTAAAATACACGTTAGTTGCACAGAAGGTACTTTGAGGAAGCCCTGTTATTTTTAGCTTGTATTTACTGCTGGCAATGGATTCCGCTGTAAAACTGTAGGTTTTGCGTTAGATTTTTTTATATCTTTACGCAATTCCCGATACTGGAGGAGACAGAGGTCCAGATGAACAAAGAAGTCCCATCAATCTATTTTTTAATTACGTTTATTAAGTGTATATCGAAGTTGTTTGATCTTTCTGGGCAGTTATAAAACTGTTTAAAAATAAAAGTTATTTTCATTATGTAATTCTTACTAGTGTTGTTTGCTCCCACTCGATAAAATGCAGATTAAATGAACCGAAACGAATGAATAACCGTAGGTGGCTCCATGATTAATCGATACCAGTTCGAAATTTAAATACATTAATTTCTTTTTTGAAATTGGTATAAGCAAATTCAGTAGTTACTGTTTCGTAATGTTTTACAAAGCCAATATTAATCAGTAGCAAATATAAATAATAAGATAATAAATTATAAACATACATCATATTTTGATTAGTTTTCATTAATATTTTTCATCTTCACGCCATTCTCAATACAGGGGTTGATAGAGGTCTAGACAATTAAGGCGTTTCGACCCACTTTCTACTGAAGATATTTTTGGGACATCGTGACAGGTGGTGAGCCCGTCGCTGTCTTCAAGCCAACGGTATAATTGGTGCGTAAGGTTTTGAAAAACCTGTTGGTACGAGCCTGCCACCTGGGGATCGAACTATGGATATGAACTATATATAGACAATAGCGAACAGAAGAGTCATAATTTTTGTGTGTTTTGTGTAAGAAATCGTCAATTCGTGGGAAGCCTTCACCCTATAGTACACTATCAAAAATATTTTACGTACTAAAGATTAAATTTAGGTGCTATAACAATGAGAAATCTACAAGACATGAATTATTTTTAGACTTCCCCTTACCAATTCTTTTCTACATGAAGGTAGAGTAAATCCTTACATCCGCTGTAATTTGCTAATGAAAACGATTAAAAATATCGACATAATAACGGAGCAACATCACTTTTTTTAACATTTATACTAATGTTATTTGACTCCTCGATTGTTTTTCGCTTTCGTCGCCAGAAAAGGCGAAAGGTGTCACTTGAATGTAATCGAGATGGTTCGTACCATTGTTTATTGTTGTCTATGAGCGAATGATAAACATCTGTAATTTCCATATCGAATACCACTAGAAGTGGTTTGCAATAACCATAGATTCCCACCATAAGCTACTGAATATGAAACATTACATAATTTGTAATATTTTATCTTTTTTTTTATACGCGAGCCAGAAGCTTGCGAAACAATAAACGGTATCTTTTGTGACCATAGCTAAATAATGAATTTGCACTCGACTTTTATTGCTGTAGTTCTTAAGACTCTGTCCATTCTTAAGGCTTACCATACTGCTTCGGGCCCTAAAAATCTCTTTCCAGTAGAGTTAGGAGTTCGCTCTAAAGTTTTGCGACAACCTTTCGTCCGTTTCCATTTTACACCTTTCATGCACTTCTTCAATCGTACCTTTCGTGTGAACCTTCTGCAGCTTATTTCTTTCTTTTAGCTTCTTAGTCTAAACCATGATTTCATCTTCGGGTCAGCTGGTGACCTTCGCTTTGGGGGGACTCCCTAACCCTCGTTGGCAAGGTAAAAGGGCTGGCAGGGGTCGAGACGAGCACGGTTTTATCCCCAAATCTAGTTTTGTTGTCCCGATCAATTTTTTTCAATTATTTCTGGACATTTTCCTTAAATACATATCTGGATGTGAAATGTAAGACACTTTTCATTAAACACACCAGACATTGTCTGTCTGGTCCGCTAATATTATATAGACAACAATTTTATGGAACTCATAACGCTTACTGTTCTGACGAGCTACATAAAACTGTTCTATGTTATGTGGAGAAAGTACTTAACTTGTAATTAATACTGATGGCATTTAAAGCGCTATACTTTGTTGTACGTATTGTTTAATTTTAATATAACTGTTAGTTTTAACTAACTTAAAGTTTAAACTACGTAGTGTTTACCACTTTGCAGTTACTCCAAAGGCGTACAGTACAGTACCTAATTTAATAAATGTACTGATGAACATGTCTCGAAACTATGAATAAATGATATTGAATGTCGGAATGCTTTTCACGGAAGATTTTGCTCTATACTATCCAAGCTGGGCAATGTAATTAGTGGGCGCTATGCCTTTACCAGTGTTGCCAGACGTTCTAATTTTTTTATGGACGTCGCGATTTATAATTTAAAATAAATTACACGTACAGGACTGGATTTCACTTTTAGAGCTTTACTCTTTAATGGTTTTTCCCTCTTCTAAATGTAGATGTATTAGCTGAGGTTTATAATATAAATATGTAATACTTACATATTTAATTTATATTGTCAGAAATTTTGTATCGTTTTTATAGTTAAACAGCTTAATGGACATTGATAAAATTTTATAATATTTTTTTATCATAATCATGAACTCTTAAATGTTTATTTTATGTAACATTATATATTTGTCATGATAATTTAATAATTATTTGATTTTTACACATATGAACTCGCTGGGAATGGTCAGTAATAGAATTGTATTCCCGCCTGTTTACTATTTTAAGATTTACCATTTTTAACAGGTTAAAAAGATTCAAGCAAATGTTAATTTATGAAATTGTTTAGATATAATGTCACTTTGGCACTGTTGTCATACAGAGCTCAGAGTCTGAGGAAAGGAAATCAGCAGGATGTATTAAAGTAGTGATATTAGTTGCTTACATCATTATATTACTTTCGACGACATATAACGACTCTCAGGCTAGATTTACGGGTCTGTATCGAGTACAAGGAAGCACTTCGTCGATTTCCGGTGTTGGCACGAAGTCGCTCGATATAGCACGAGCCTTTTGACCTCGCTCTCTAAAGCTTTTCTCATCTATATTCATTTATAAAACTTTCATGTGTATTTTAATCGGATTTAAATTCAAATCAATATATATATATATATATATATATATATATATATATATATATATATATATATATATATATATATATATATATATATATATATATAAATATATATATATATATATATATATATATATATATATATATATATATATATATATATATATATATATATATATATATATATATATATATATATATATATATATATATATATATATATATATATATATATATATATATATATATATACATATATATATATATATATATATATATATATATATATATATATATATATATATATATATATATATATATATATATATATATATATATATATATATATATATATAGTTGCGATATTCACTCGTTATGCTTTGTATTTAGGTCCCATGAATATTACCCATTATGTTGAACGTGTGGGAATCTTAATTGGAACTTAATTGTCTAGACTAGACCTCTAACTACCCCAATATTGGGAATTGCGTAAAGATATGTTATATAATATGTTATATTATTATATACTTTGTGATATTTATATTTATTATTTTATTACTTTGTAATTTCTACATTGATGGTCTCTTGATTAAAGTGTCTAACTGGCTGACTTACCTTTACGTTAGTGTCATGCATACATAGATAGGGACAACATCACATACATTGCTCTAATCCTAAAGTACACAACTCAAACAGTTGTGTTATATCGGAAATAATAAACGTACCAAAAACACTCAGACCCGAGACAATGTAGAAGCGTGGTTTTTCTATAGTGCCCCATCCGCAACCGAACCCGGGATCAAAATTAATTTAACTTAATTGTCTACACCTCTGTCTTCCCCTGTATTGGGAATAACACGAAGATGTTTTTATTATTCTATTATTAATATAATAAAACTAGAGAATAACACTATGAAACTTTACTATATTAGTTATATTACTATATTATGAAGATTACATAGGCCTATGCTAAGCATTGAACTTTTTATAGTTTGTGGAAGAAGAAGTACTACGTTTATTTCCTTCTATATTCTTCTATCAATTTGCAGCTCATTACCGTCTATTTTACTGACGTCTTATTGTCACTACTTTTTTGTGTTTTTTTAAATATGCATACTATAAAGTATCATTACATTTTATTTAATGTAGATTTGCAGTATTATCTGGATGACCATAACACCACGGAATCAAGCTATACTATTGATCTGGCAGACATTAAAACATCAGCGGAGTGGATGAAGATCGCGATTGGCTTGAGTGTAAAATAAATCATGTATTAGCAACGATGCTACATTATACAACGATGGTTTTATATGGTTTTTTATATGCTGTAATGCTGACTCATGTTTAATACCATAGTCCCTCAGTAACGAAACTACTCTCTAAAGCGCAAATAAGGGCGCAGCAAGGAAAGGGAAAGGAGCAAGAGATTCTTTTGCGTCTACTTCCATCTTCCACATTCCCTTATGGAAGGCAGTACCAATGGGTTTTTCAAAAACTTATGTACGAATAACGTTTGCTTGGACATAAAGACGGCGTCGGGTTCACCACCTGTCACGTTACCTCGAAAATCTCTTCGGTGGAAGATGGGTCGAAGGGACTTATTGTCTAGATTAAACTTCTGTCTACCCCTGTATTGGGAATTGCATGAAGATTTTTTTAATTTTATAATTATTTTAATAGCGTAAAGCTTTGAAATATCTAATTGAAGCTTGGCAACGTCCTTCTGACCTACCAAACACCTACAGCGACACTTGCGGCCGCATACCGAGTTTCCTACTTCGCAACGCGATTGTTTTTAAATCCTAACAATAAACAATTACGCACACCGCGCCGATTCCCACACGTTCAACATAATAATTGTACGAAAATCCTTGATTTTTACTCACCGAGGCTTCTGATACCGATCTAGAGGTTGCGTAGGAATGAAGAATGGACTCACCATTGCTAATTGCTTTTGTCTTTGTAAATTAATTTATATGGTTGACACTGGATACCTTGAATGTACAGTCGACTTCAAAGTACCAAGCCAAGAGTACTGATAATGTACAATCAACATCTAAAGTGTACTTGAATAAAAAGTTTTTCTAGTAGTTATCAATGATTAATAGAGACAGTAAGTAAAAACAAATTGGATATTAATTTATAGTTACGACACTTTTAATGTTGACTGTACGCGTAATTGCAAAGCGTTTATTCAGCGAAACTAATTTTCATTATTAGTTTACTGTAGGTGTACTTAATGGTGACTGGCTTGAACAACAACTGCGTATGAACAAGTTGCCCATAAAAGTTTGAAATATGATTGAATAAAACGTGATTATTTCCTTTAAACTTCTACGCTACGGTACATATTACAGTATTCCAATAATAGAAGTAAAGACAATATTCGGAAAGGTTTTAGAGAAATGCTTATAAACTGGACACAATTTCCGATTGTTTGGGTTGATCGGGTCAAGAGACCCAAGTTCGATCCTCAGGTGGTAGGCTCGTACCAATAGGTTTTTCAATACTTACATGGAAATTTCTCGCGAAAGGTCAGCCAAAAGGACTTAATTCTCTGGGTGTCTATCTCCCTTGTATTGGGAATGGCGTGTGTAATGGGTAATATTCATGGGACCTAAATACAAAGCATAACAGTGAATATCGCAACTATATATATATATATATATATATATATATATATATATATATATATATATAGTATATATATATATATATATATATATATATATATATATATATATATATATATATATATATATATATATATATATAGTATATATATATATATATATATATATATATATATATATATATATATATATATATATATATATATATATATAGTTGCGATATTCACTCGTTATGCTTTGTATTTAGGTCCCATGAATATTACCCATTACACACGATATTCACCATTTGATACTTCTTCGGAAAGCTTTCCATTTTTTGGATTATAAGAAAAAAAGCATGCTCACGCCATTCCCAATACAAGGGAGATAGACACCCAGAGAATTAAGTCCTTTTGGCTGACCTTTCGCGAGAAATTTCCATGTAAGTATTGAAAAACCTATTGGTACGAGCCTACCACCTGAGGATCGAACTTGGGTCTCTTGACCCGATCAACCCAAACAATCGGAAATTGTGTCCAGTTTATAAGCATTTCTCTAAAACCTTTCCGAATATTGTCTTTACTTCTATTATTGGAATACTGTAATATGTACCGTAGCGTAGAAGTTTAAAGGAAATAATCACGTTTTATTCAATCATATTTCAAACTTTTATGGGCAACTTGTTCATACGCAGTTGTTGTTCAAGCCAGTCACCATTAAGTACACCTACAGTAAACTAATAATGAAAATTAGTTTCGCTGAATAAACGCTTTGCAATTACGCGTACAGTCAACATTAAAAGTGTCGTAACTATAAATTAATATCCAATTTGTTTTTACTTACTGTCTCTATTAATCATTGATAACTACTAGAAAAACTTTTTATTCAAGTACACTTTAGATGTTGATTGTACATTATCAGTACTCTTGGCTTGGTACTTTGAAGTCGACTGTACATTCAAGGTATCCAGTGTCAACCATATAAATTAATTTACAAAGACAAAAGCAATTAGCAATGGTGAGTCCATTCTTCATTCCTACGCAACCTCTAGATCGGTATCAGAAGCCTCGGTGAGTAAAAATCAAGGATTTTCGTACAATTATTATGTTGAACGTGTGGGAATCGGCGCGGTGTGCGTAATTGTTTATTGTTAGGATTTAAAAACAATCGCGTTGCGAAGTAGGAAACTCGGTATGCGGCCGCAAGTGTCGCTGTAGGTGTTTGGTAGGTCAGAAGGACGTTGCCAAGCTTCAATTAGATATTTCAAAGCTTTACGCTATTAAAATAATTATAAAATTAAAAAAATCTTCATGCAATTCCCAATACAGGGGTAGACAGAAGTTTAATCTAGACAATAAGTCCCTTCGACCCATCTTCCACCGAAGAGATTTTCGAGGTAACGTGACAGGTGGTGAACCCGACGCCGTCTTTATGTCCAAGCAAACGTTATTCGTACATAAGTTTTTGAAAAACCCATTGGTACTGCCTTCCATAAGGGGAATGTGGAAGATGGAAGTAGACGCAAAAGAATCTCTTGCTCCTTTCCCCTTTCCTTGCTGCGCCCTTATTTGCGCTTTAGAGAGTAGTTTCGTTACTGAGGGACTATGGTATTAAACATGAGTCAGCATTACAGCATATAAAAAACCATATAAAACCATCGTTGTATAATGTAGCATCGTTGCTAATACATGATTTATTTTACACTCAAGCCAATCGCGATCTTCATCCACTCCGCTGATGTTTTAATGTCTGCCAGATCAATAGTATAGCTTGATTCCGTGGTGTTATGGTCATCCAGATAATACTGCAAATCTACATTAAATAAAATGTAATGATACTTTATAGTATGCATATTTAAAAAAACACAAAAAAGTAGTGACAATAAGACGTCAGTAAAATAGACGGTAATGAGCTGCAAATTGATAGAAGAATATAGAAGGAAATAAACGTAGTACTTCTTCTTCCACAAACTATAAAAAGTTCAATGCTTAGCATAGGCCTATGTAATCTTCATAATATAGTAATATAACTAATATAGTAAAGTTTCATAGTGTTATTCTCTAGTTTTATTATATTAATAATAGAATAATAAAAACATCTTCGTGTTATTCCCAATACAGGGGAAGACAGAGGTGTAGACAATTAAGTTAAATTAATTTTGATCCCGGGTTCGGTTGCGGATGGGGCACTATAGAAAAACCACGCTTCTACATTGTCTCGGGTCTGAGTGTTTTTGGTACGTTTATTATTTCCGATATAACACAACTGTTTGAGTTGTGTACTTTAGGATTAGAGCAATGTATGTGATGTTGTCCCTATCTATGTATGCATGACACTAACGTAAAGGTAAGTCAGCCAGTTAGACACTTTAATCAAGAGACCATCAATGTAGAAATTACAAAGTAATAAAATAATAAATATAAATATCACAAAGTATATAATAATATAACATATTATATAACATATCTTTACGCAATTCCCAATATAGGGGTAGTTAGAGGTCTAGTCTAGACAATTAAGTCTCTTTGACATTTGACACCGTTTTTATGTCCAAGCTAACGATGTAATTCGTACATAAGTTTTTGATAAACCCATTGGTATGAGCCTGCTAGCTGGGGATCGAACTCGGGTCTCTCGACTTGAAATTCCGACCACCCAACCACTCCGCTATCGTGACTCTCATCAAAGTATATAAAGTATACTTAAACTTTAATTACCGTAAATACGCACGCTATTAGTAAAGTATCTTTCTTAAATGGCACTATAAAATTGCAAGTAATTTATATGCAAAACACACCATCCGGTGAATCAATAGTACATTCGAAGCCCTCCGGACTAACAAGCTGCCATGTTTGCGGTCCATACAGACGTGTAGTGCATCAAGCCGACCTCGGGTGGGGCAAAACAAGTCATAAGCTTCTGCGGCCCATATACGGCCTTGATACCTGAGAGGTTGCGTGCTTGATTTACTTTTAATATTACAAAACGCAAGCGAAAACCTTCCTTGTGTTGTAAACTATTTGGTTACGTTTATTTACTTTTTTTATCTGCACGCAATTTCGACCCACTTTTCACCGAAGCTAACCAGAACGTTACAAAAAAATATCTTCCCGCAACTCCCAATACAGGGGTAGACAGAGGTCTAGTCTAGACAATTAAGTCCCTTCGACCCACCTTCCACCGAAGATATTTTCGGGACAACGTGACAGGTGGTGAGCCCGTCGCCGTCTTTATGTTCAAGCCGACAATATGATTCGTACATACGTTTTTGAAAAACCCATTGGTGCGAGCCAACCACCTGGGGATCAAACTCGGGTCTCTTGACTCAAATTACGACCACCCAACCTCTAGGCTATCGTGACTTTAACCAGAACGTTCTAAGGCTTTAATCTATTCATATAAGTAAAAATGAAGAGTCTGTTTGTAATTCCAAATTTACAGCTTTTCGCTAAATGCTTTTGAAAGTACATAAGATATGTCTGTAAAATACAGTTTTTTTTTTAATTTTTCTCTGTCTGTCTGTCTATCTGTACCGGGTAATCTCTGAAACGGCTGGACCACTTTTAACGAGTCTTTCACTGGCAGACAGCTAATGTTATAAGGAGCATGCATAGGCTTATTTTATTTTAGTAAAATAAATAATTATGGTTCCGATTAAGTGTTAAACGGCGGGCAAAGCCGCGGGGGAGCGGGCAGCTAGTGGTGTAATATAGTTACAGACATACATGTATGTTTATTTGGATATATATTCATATGTACATATAACGGGTAAACAAATATTTATATTCATCACACAAAAGTTTGTCCCTAGTGAGGTTCGAACCCACAACCCTGAGATTCGAAGGCAGCGTTACCAACAACTCGGCTATGAGGTCGTAATGTTTTTATTTACTTTATAAGTTCTGAAATTCGTCAAGAATACCAACAAATTCACTTAGTGTTAAAGCGTTAACGGTACATCTATACATACAAAACTGCTGGAACGCATGCATGAAAATCTATCTGAATCGGTTGGACCGATTTGAACGGGACTTGCACTGGCAGATAGCTAACATTATAAGGAGTAACTTAGCCTACTTTTATTTTAGAACAATAATTAGAATTCCGCGTAAAGAGTTAAACCGCGGGCAGTGGGAAGCAGCTTATATATAATAAGATTGAGATACCCTATCTAGATAAATTTTTAATTTCAAATACTATCTAAATACAAAATATTGATTAAATCGTTAGAAGGACTTTCGAGGTACCAATATAGTATAATATATAGGATTATTCGATTACTGTTTGAGAAATGAGATACTAAATATATACACTCTCTTAATATAAACCAAACACCACCTTGTCGACCTCAGCTTACCTTATTCGTCAGAGATGACACTTGCCTTTAAGTAGCATACTAAACAGTAACAATGTATGTATGTGTGCATTTTAAATTGATATTCTTCTTCTTCAAGTGCTTCTCCGACTACCGAAATGTGGCAGTCAGTTTTGAAAACATCCTCTTTTTCGCGCTCGCGATTCCAATCCCTTCGCAGATGTTGCACAGCCAAGACTTTTTCTACGACCAACAGCTATCCTTCCTTGCCGATCATAATTTGCAAAATAACAAAATAACATCAATGAAAAAAATTGGAACTTACCTTGGAATCAGAACAACTTATGTGTTATTTTTCCTATCTTTGTATGTATTTATCACATAATGCTTCAATCTCGAAGTAAGTAAATAAAATACTTGTGTTATCGAATTAGAAAAAATAAAGCTACCACAAAACACCTTGAGACAATACAGAAGTGGTTTCCTACATCGATCCGTCCGAGAATTACACCAGGGACGTCAAAAACGAACTCCTTGAAGACTGGAATCTATGCCACCAGACCATTGATGTAGTCAAGCAAAATTTATGCATAAAGAACGGGCATTGATACGTTTGTATACCTCGAAAAGAGTAGAGAACATGACCCGTGGAGAACACCCCTAAAATCGAGAGTTCCTTGATACCCATATTCCCCCAGTCTTAAGCAACGGGAGAATAGATTTAGACCAATTTTGAAATATGTACAAATCAAAAATTCTGTAGATGGAGGTTAATTGACGGTCTAGAAAAAAACACATAAAGCTCTTGATCATTTGGTTTTTTTTTCTATCTACATATGTACCATATTTTTTCTGTATATATTATACATAAGAAACAATTCTTAAGATCTTGCCAAATGTTTGGGCACGTTGGGCGAATGAATGAAGATTGAATGGCGAAGGAAACATACCGCACGAAAATTAAGTATAAAAGGGGTCGAGGTAGGTCGAGACAAACTTCGGAAGATCATGTATAATCGTATGGAACTAGATATAATAAACGATAAAGGGATGTTGCAAGAATATTGAAGCCTCCGCCTTATAGGTTGAAACGAAACACAAGGTGCCTTAAAATTCTCAATCTTCGGCTGTACTATAATTATATTTTTTCTTCTTTATGTAATGCCCTACAGTCTATGTAGGTTATAATCAAGACGTGCCAATCATTTGGCAGGTAGCGTCTACTTTTTGTACATTGTGTGTCCACACTGTGGTAGTTTTGTAGTACTTTGCAGCGTTCAATGCTTGCCACAAGGCCACTTGTGTTTTTGTCGCCCAAACATGGTTCAGTCAGTAAAACTAGCATTGAACGCCTACATATATAGTGAGCATATTTAATTTTTTAAACGTACGTTGTTTTCAAAGGAGGAGGATAAAGAAGTACACTCACACACAAAAGAGAAAAAGACGTTTTTGATTTCGTTTTCCTTACGTTTTGTTTCATTAAGTTTTTTCGTTTCTCGTAAACTTATTCTTACTAGTAGGAACCTCTATTAGGGCTCTCTGAGGCTTGTATAAAAATCTTCAATACACCTCGTTGGACTGTCCATGGCGAAAGAAGCGAAATCTTTTAAGAAATCCATAATATTGCGGGCATTTTCTTAATTTTCATTAGTTTTATCAGACACTGCGGAACACCTCTTGTTCAGTTGTGCCTAGAAATAAAAAAAATCTCGTAATTTATAGATAGATATCAACATGAATATGTGTCTTACGGAATTCAATTTAATCAGGTATAAATAGTTTTACGTTAATACGTAAAACTATTTATACCTGATTTTAATATATGAGTCTTTGAAAAGAAGACTATATTTTTTTCATTTGGCGTAGAGACATCCCACCGCAATTTAGTTTCTACTTTTTATAGTTTCTATTGTAGTTTCTCCATGACTAGTAGCAGCAGTTGCTGGCTCTTTTCTTGCTCACAGGTTTAGCCTGAAATTTGTGTACTGTAGCAAGAAAGTCTAGAGATGCTAATAATAATTCCATAGCTATGGAATTAATGCGATTTCTTTTGATCGGTATCAACCAAAATTGTTATTATATTAAAAAAATATAGATAAATTTAATTTACCAAAAGGCTGAAATAATATCATTAGCAAACCATCATGCGTGATTAATATTGATTAAATATTTAATGGACATGTCATCACGTCGTCACCCGTACCGCACTGGAGCAGCGTGACAAGCCTTCCCCGACTCCGAAGAACAGTTTAAAGCAGGCATATATATGCAATAACAGGCAGATAGTTTATAATAAATTAATAAATATGTTCGCGCAATTCCCAATATAGGGGTACACAGAGGTCTAGTCTAGACAATTAAGTCCCTTCGACCCATCTTCCACCGAAGATATTTTCGAGACAACGCGACAGGTGGTGAGCCAGTAGCCGTGTCCAAGCCAAAGATATAATTCGTACATAAGTTTTTGATTTGTACGATCCTGCCACCTGGGGCCACCCAACCACTTGGCTATCGTGACAGATAATCTACTTTTTATTAAATTATCAATGTATGCCAGTTATTTTAAAATTACTCACATTTTTAACAGAAGACTGACGTCCATAACAACAGTTTAAAGAGGTGTTCTTGCTTCTTTTCTCGTCTCAATTACTTTCCGCATGGTAGCTTTGCCCTGTTTACCCAATTGTTCGAGAAACAGTAATGTAATAGTAGAATAGCTACGGGGTCATTGCAGAAGTATCATTTGTTTGTTACATAAAACTTGCGAAATCGTTATCATGTCATTAAAGTTGATTTCAAGACGGTTTCAATTAAAAATATCATGGGATGGTTAAAACTGGTGCAGGTTGCCACATTGGAACAGAATTATGCCTCTTTGTTTTAAGAATATCGTCACATGTTAATAAAACTATCCTAAAATTGTAATATATACATTATTCAGTTCGCAGAAGATAGTATACAAAACCTGCAATATAGATGGGTAAATACATAGCGCTGTTATTTTAATAGCCTAGTAAACATTTTTATGATGTATTATGTTTATTTATATTCGAGTCACTGATGCATATATGTAAATGAATAGTTGTTGAGATATAAAAATATATGAATGTAAATATATTACATTGTTGGCTTGGACACTATGACGGAGACAGGCTCACCACTTGTCACGTTGATTTAAAAACTCCGGAGAAAAATTTGTGTCTTAATAGCAGAAAGTAGTAGCACAATAGCAGAAAGGCGTTTATAAAATAAAATAGTTTTTTCAATCAATGTGTATTAGTCGCTTAACATTTATCATCCTAAATATATTTGATCACGTCAATTATTATCAGAAATCGAAGCTGCTAACGTTCCATTTGCTCTGAAATGTGTAAGCACTAAAATTAATTAAGTTTTTGTTAGATATTGTGAAACGCCCCTTTGATTGATTCCAGAGATATTCGTCTGCATTACATGCGCAGACACTTATCGGGGAATCCCATAATTCCCGAAAAATGTTAATTCATTTTGTAAATAATATTTTATTATTTTATGAGTCACGATAGCCGAGTTGTTGGGTGGTCGGAATTTCGAGTCGAGAGACCCGAGTTCGATCCCCAGGTGGCAGTACCAATGAGTTTTTCAAAAAAAACTTATGTACGAATTTCATCGTTGGCTTGGACACAAAGGCGGCGACGGGCTCACCACCTGTCAAGTTGTCCCGAAAATATCTTCGGTGGAAGGTGGGTCAAAGGGACTTAATTGACTAGACTTGACCTCTGTCTACCCCTGTATTGGGAATTACGTGAAGATATTTATTATTATTATTTATTTAAATAATATTTTACATATTTAAAAAAAAGTCTGCGTATACTTTGACACACAATGATATACTGAATATTTAAAAGACATTTTAGGAGCTTAACTAATTAAGAAAAAAAATGTCTACGCTACTATTAAATTAGTCCATCGCTGCATTTGCATATTTAGTTTATGAATGGGAATAGTTTTTGTCATCAAATTCATAGTCCATTCAATATCTGTTAATTATACAAAATAGAGATACAGAATAGAGGAAATTTACTGTCAAATAATGTTGTTTCGTTTGTGTCACATTTTTTTTCAACTTCCGTTCCATTAAACGTTCTCCGTTATGTTTTTACATTTTTTTTGGAATATTATAGAACTTGCTCTGTATATACTCGTAAAATAAAAAAAAATACTTAAGTGTTCGTGGAAATGTTCGTTTCTATATTTTAATACTTAAGTTGTTATTAAAAGTCACGATAGCCGAGTTGTTGGGTGGTTGGAATTTCGAGTCGAGAGACCCGAGTTCGATCCCCAGGTGGAAGTACCAATGAGTTTTTCAAAAAAAACTTATGTACGAATTTCATCGTTGGCTTGGACACAAAGGCGGCGACGGGCTCACCACCTGTCAAGTTGTCCCGAAAATATCTTCGGTGGAAGGTGGGTCAAAGGGACTTAATTGTCTGGGAATTGCGTGAAGATATTTATTTATTTATTATTATTTAAGTTGTTATTAACTTAAAAGCCGGGTGATCTACATAATAATTCAGCAGCCGTAAGTTTGTGGTCGCTAAATTCGAAAAGTAGTCGATGGATTGGTTAAAAATTTCTAAAGAGCGTTATGCATACTTTGTATTCCGTAGCTACCACGAGAACTACTATGTTAAATATGATTGCACCCGTGCAACCGTTGTTATTAATAAATTATTGTATGAAAATCACATATCGTTATTTCTATTTCCGGACCTCCTTGAACTAGTGGCGTTCACACCAGTTTCCACCATTGACTTGGGTTCGATTCTGGGACGGGTAAATGTAGAAAACCACTTTTTCTATATTGTATCTGGTCTGGGTGTTTTTTTTTTTATGGAAAAGGAAGGCAAACGATCAGGTGGCTCACGTGATGGTAAGTGATTACCACCGCCCACGAACACCCGCAATGCCAGAGGCATAGCAGATGCGTTGCGGACCTTAGAGTGCCCCCCCCCCCCCGAATTGAGGAGGGGGGTGTGTAGGCCTCCGGTTACCTGCACTCACCGGACGAAACGCAGAAGTTTGTTAGACTTCTACTTCACGCCGGTATTCTGTGAGGTCGTGGTACTTCCCCGGTCGAGCCGGCCCATTCATGCAAAACAAAAGCTGATGCGTTGCTCTACCACTGGTAAAGTGTTTGTAGTACCTCCGTTGCTTCAGATTACATAACCAATGTGCTCCAGCTACTGACTTTGGGACCAGAGCAATGTATGTGATGATGTCTCAATCTATGTATGTAAAATTCTCGTGTCACAATGTTGTTACGTTACTCCTCCGAAACGGCTTTATTGATTTTCACCAAATTTTATATGCATATTCAGTAGGTCTGAGAATCGGCTACTGTCTATTTTATACCCCTAAGTGATAAGGGTTGTTCACCCTGAATTTTTTTTTTATATTTTAAATTAATTTTATAGCATTTTATGATACAGCATACAAAATATACATACAACCCTAAATTTTCACCCCTCTACGATCAACCCCTATTTTATATGGCAAAACAACGTTTGCGGGTTCAGCTAGTATCTTATAAGTTCACTATTCCCACTAATTCATTTTTAAATATTCATAAAACTATTTTTATAAACTAAGCGTTAAGATATGTGTAACGTATTATTTGTAACTATTTAATAAACAAAGAAAGAAAGAAAGAAAATCATTTATTGGACCAGACCAATAATAGAAAAAAATGTATAAGCTTGATACGAAAAAAAATATTTATGGGATTATTTTTATACCCATATCTTTTTTAAAACAATTTGAAATAATTTTGCGTGTCTCGTGGCTGGACCAACAGGTCTCCAGATCAGCTTATTGTAAGGCTTCAAAGCCTGAAATAAATTAGCTATTAAATTGAATATATACCATATTATATTTCCAGTGATTTTATTCCAAATAATATTTTAAGTGTTTACTTTTCTTATGGTTAATGAGTGACTGAGCCACAGCTTTATGTGGAATGGTGTACCGGGGATTTTCTTTACTAGGAATATTTTTTGATCATCACACAATTTATCTTACTGAGGTGAGGTCTGTGGGAAAAGGGCAGTCTGTTTCGAGCATCTTTTTACCAAAGCTTATTTGGGAGAACGTGACAGCTCCGACAACAAGATATAAATCATGCATAAGTTTTGAAACTCGGAACTAGGATCGAACGGGTTTCTTGACTCGAATTCCTATCATCCCACCTGCCGGCTATAGTAACTGTATGATTCTGGAGAGGCTGATGAACTTCTTTCGACATTAAAAAGAATTTCACAAGGATTACCACCATAATTTGTTCAAGAGACAACTACACAATTGGCAAAAAAAAATCTACAAGTACACGAAAGTTTTTATGACACTCTAATAACTCTTTAATATTAGAGCAACTTCTGACTCATTCAAATCAAGTACCATTGCTATTGACATTGAAATATGAATTAATTTTTTTCGTGTTTCATATAGATATAAACTTTTTGCTCAACAACACTACAAGTTATGTATTTTTTGCTCGCAGCTTCGCATGCGATCACACTTGTGTGTGCCGGTCAACGATTCATTTAAATTTATGTACATTAAAATAAGATCAGATACCGTGTAATGGATCTACATTTGTAGATCTATAATATTATCACCGGTTTTTATAAATGTGCTACCCGATTAGATAAATATAAAAAATTAAGATAAAAAATATGGTAAACATGAATATGTTTGCTATTTTTACGCAAGTTACTATTAGTGTATACATGAACATTATTAATATTCATACATAATTGTTTCTTTTTCTTAATAAAGGAAGAAACAAATTTCCCAATACTTTGATAAGCAGATGTCTTGCTAATTCCTTTCATTATAAGTCCTTGATAAGCCTTTTCGGCCCCTTTTCATGTACAGGAGAACCTGACAGGTGGTGTGCCTATCGCCATCTCAGTGGCCAAGCCAACGGTAGTATACATTTCCGTCGATAGATATTTAGATAGATAAATAATATAAGTTACGATAGCCGAGAGGTCGGGTGATCGGAATTTCAAGTCAAGAGATCCAAGTTCGATCCCCAGGTGGCAGGCTCGTACCAATGGGTTTTTCAAAAACTTATGTACAGATTATATTGTTGGCTTGGACATAAAGACATCGACGGGCTCACCACCTGTCACGTTGTCCCGAAAATTCTTCGGTGGAAGGTGGGTCGAAGGGGCTTAATTGTCTAGACAAGACCTCTGTCTACCCCTGTATTGGGAATTGCGTGGATATATCTATTTTATATATTATATATATCTATTTTATAAATATATTTTTTATATGACTTTTATGAATATACGTACTTGTGTACGTATATTCATAAAACAAATGTTTTCCCCTAGCAGGATTCAAGCTCGTAACCCTTTGCTTCGAAGCCTGGATCACTACCAATCTGAGTCAACTATATTTTTATAATATTCTGTAAAGAGCTATGTCGTAAGAGTTCATTACTATAAGTCCCATAACGCTTCATATATTAACACATTTCATATTAAATCCTGAATAGCACTACATAACACGTACGTATTCTAAAATTCGTAAATATTTCTTAAACTACATGTGATTTTTTACCTTGCCTTGTGGTATTTCATAATATGCCACCCCTTCTGCATGAAGTTTCGTATACCATAGCCCTTCAATACAGTAATAGCGATCGAAAGATGGCGAGATTACCATTTCGAAATAGATACCAGATAATAATATACCAGATCAACATTTATCAGATCAGTAACAGACAGCACCGTCTAAAAAGGTGGTTTCTGGTACATCTTAGACAATCGCTAAGTGTAGCGACTTTTAAATGCCGTTGTGTATAAATAAACATTTGTACAGAAGACGATTTCACTACTGATATAATTACGTGTACATCCCAAACCAATCACCAACTAAAGCACCGTACATCTAAGCCACACGTGACGGAAATTTCCCAGTTCGGCAGCGGAACCTTTTCCTGCAAGTGAACGTTTAACATTCAACTTGCCGGGCAGGAAAGCCAGGAAATTGTTGTAATTACATTTTTTACTTTGCGCAATTTAACACGCTGCTATAACGGTTGCCGTACTACTATATGTTTTACTGCATAGCTTCGCTATCCACATACACAGAGGATATAATAATGTCCTGAGAGAATATAATAATAATAATATTGTTATTTTGCATTTGTCACTGAAATTTCTTTTCCTTCTTCTAAATATAGGCCTACCCCAGAATTCGCCATAAAGAACGGTCCTCATCCCCCTGCATCCAACGACTCCTCGCCACATTTTGCAGCAGATTCTCTATATGAGGTAGCCGTTCGAGAAACCTTTTTCCCCGACGGTTATCAGTTCGTCGAGCTATGTGACAGGCACACGGCCACTTTTCGAGGCGCGCTTGAAGAATTTACTGAAAGAAATTTACTGAGGTATAATTTATGTTTGCGATTGATGTCTCTTGGTGAAATTGTAGTACATTTAAATCTTTTGTTGCACACCCGTCACTTACCCTTAGCCTGTGATGGTATCAGCTTAACAATATGCCTCTCCTTTCTAGTTGGCGACTTAGAAAATAGACTAGACAATATCAATGACTACCGACAGATACTGGGATAACAATGACAGATCAAAATATTCTTATTTTGATTTGTCATTGGTCAACATTGGTCAGGCTTTCTAGCCGATGAGGTGCAAAATATCTAGTACTGCTATTGCCAATCCTTTGCCGAGTGTGGCGATTACGGCAATCTCTCCCACGGAAGAGAGCTATGTCCATCAGTGGACGATTACAGGCCGTTATGTATGTAAATACAGATAAAATAAATATCTTTACGCAATTTCCAACACAGGGGTAGACAGACTAGGCCGAGGCAATTAATTAGTTTCGATTCACCTTCCACCGAAAATGTTTTTGGGGTAACGTGGTAAAGCCATCGCCGTCTTATGTCCAAAAAATTATAATAATAAATATATATCTTCATGCCATTCCTAATACAGGGGTAGACAGAGATTGAAAAAACCCGTACCAATGTACGAGCCAGCCGACTTGGGATCAAACTCGGGTCTCTCCAAGTCCGGTCACCCAAACACTCGGCTATCGTGACTATATTGAGACATTAAAAATAAAGCAGCTGTTTATAAATGTACAAAACAGTGCAAATATCAACTCTCAAATATTATTTGGAAGACGTTAGAGCTGGGGTATATACGCTACGCTTCTACAATGTGGCTTTTCAATAATTTGACAGCTGTGCTATCCACTTGCCATCAGGTGGACGGTAATTTTTTTTCTCATCATGCATTTCCTAATATGAGAGTAGTCAGAGTGCTAGATAATTTTGTCCTTTCGACCTACATTTCACTGGAGCTTATTTTGGGAGATGGTGAGCCGCTCGCCGTCTTTATGCCTAGATATAAATCGTATATAAGTTTCTTGAAAAAAAAATCATTGATACGCCTACCTTCTGGGTCTCATACTTCACTGGGCTATTGACATTTTATTTATTCCATAATTTAAGTTTCTTTGAGGAGTTTTAAAACGTTACAGTCTCTGCTTCGATTATATAATATCGCATACCTGACATGCAGTAATCAGAGTTCGCCAACACTGGTCCTGGTACGAGTACGAACCAGTTTTTTGCTGCAGTGAACACGCGAACGGGGCCGCAGGCAGCGCTGGCTATTAATATGATTTTGTGCTGAGAAAATAATATGATTTTTTGTCCATCGGAATAACTGAGAGAATCATAAAAGAGTATAAGCGTTAGGTATAATCCGCGAATCAATATTGAATATATACTTCTTACGTTGGCGTTGACGTTACGGATAATTATCCGCAAATCCGCTTGCCAAGCCTGACAATCATGGCAACTCATCCTCACGGAAGAGGCGTGCCCCCTGCAGTGGACTTTACATTATGTATCTATTTCTAGTATTGCTATTTTTCATCAAAGCAACATACTTAGAAGCATTTTGGAAACATCAAGTATGCCAGCATACTTGACAACGACGTAAGGTAGTGACCTAGCTAACAAAACCGTTCAAAAGTCATAATAGGACTTTAAAAAGGTTTTAGTTAACTCTTTATCTTATGAATGCTAGCTTAAAAATGAATGAAATGGACATGACGCTATGTAAATACGTGTCTACGTAACCATGTATTTTTAAAAATAGATCTGCAATAAAAAAGTTCTTGTTCTATTCAAATTGTCTATGAATTTAAATACACAGCGATGTCGACTAGAATAAAAGGTTATAGACCCTCATCTTAAGCCTTTTCGGTAATTTAAGAAGGTATAGTACCTCTTTAAATTCATTACAGAGATCTCTATGATTATGTCAATCAAGCGCTTATGAAGATTTAATTTCGGATAAAGTCTATTTATATTAGTTTTTTGTGGCTTCTTTTATCCTTAAAGCGATATTCATACAATATAATGCTCCTTGCACGTGGCCGATGTATGGTAAAATGATATTTTGTCTTTTGTGTATAGATATATATATATATATATATATATATATATATATATATATATATATATATATATATATATATATATATATATATATATATATATATATATATATATATATATATATATATATATATATATATATATATATATATATATATATATATATATATTGTAGTCACGATAACCAAGTCGGAATTCGAGTCAAGAGACCCGACTTTGATCCCCAGGTGGTAAGCTCGTATTACGTACGATTTACATCGTTGGGTTGAATACAAAAACGGATACAGGATCACCACCTGTCAAGTAGTTACAAAAGTTTCTTCGGTGGACACTGGGCCCAAAGTACTTAATTATCTAAAGCTTTGTCTACCCCAGTATTGGGAATGGCGTAACCATATTTTTGTGTTTTGTGTGTCAAACTAAGTTTTTTTTCTGAAAATGCCACGTAGTAAATAACGTCCAAAGAATTTACCAGCTATTTCTCCATGACGAAGTTTTAACAGAAAGAGAAGAATGAGCAGTCTCTTTTAAGGTTAATATACTGACTGAGGCTTGCCAGCATTCGATAGGAATGACGTAAAATCGGTTTCTGCCTTCGAATTTTGTACTCGGGTTATCCATAATTCGGTTTATATGAATATTTGTATTTGTATAATAAATATATACTTATGAAGCTATGTTTTAGCTTTGGCTTGGACACTGCGATAGGATCACCACCTGTCACGTTATCCCAAATAGTCATCGGTGAATGGTGGGTCGAAACGACTTAATTGTCTAGATCTCTGTCTACCCCAACGTTAAGATATTTTTTAATTGATTTTATATCTGACTATAACATTTGTTAATGCTTATTTATTTATCCTCTCTACATTTCAAATAAAGTTTTGGTTCACCTAAGCATGCGTTTTTAAATTTTCGTCACATCTTCTATGCCTTCGTTAGGCATAGATATCGACAGAGATATCATAGGAGTATCATATTTCTTAATGCTCCCATCTCTGATGCTTTCTTAGATAGTATGAACCCGAAAGGAGCAAATAGGATTCGGTGCAAAATGGGTCGAAAGTAGACTTAATATCTCGAGATGAGATAATTAAATACTACAAAATGCCTAGTACAGTAAAGTAAAAAAAATACACAAAATTGAAAAACACATCCAAGTTATCATTGTAATCATACAATGATAAATTGGATAAAAAAAATATTTTATTTCCAACATGACATTTTTTTTCATGACAAATGTTGGAGTCTCCTTTTAAGCTTGAAGCCTGTACCAGGAAACTCCAACTCAAAACTTGGATATGTCTGTTCCATCAGAAAGACATCACCTTTGTTGCATGATACAAATCTAAACCAAACAAGATCTCTTATGATAAAAACTACACTGGAATAACGCCAGATAACTAAATAACGACAAGAATAAGAACGATGCGACAGGAACAATTATTTTCCTTCACACTACATTCTTTCGTGATATGAATAATGTATAATATACAATGGAGAATAACAAGTAAACAAATTGCGTTCTTTCATACCCGTTCAACCATGTCCATCGATGTACACGGACCTCTTAAAGCTCACAGGGTAGGAAAGCGATTTGATTATGCGTCCCTCGAAGCGAATCGTAATGAGGTTGCCACCTTGATATCATTCATACATTTATTACAAGCATTTTTTTTACATTAAAAAAGAATAAATAACGCTGCTACATATATAAAAACAAATTTTTACGCCATTCCCAATACTGAGGTAGATAACGGTCAAGACAAATAAGTCTTTTTGACCCACCTTCCACCGAAGACCTCTGTCCACCCCTGTATTGGAAATTGTGTGAAGATATTTTTTAAATAAATTTTGTTAGTGTTGTTTAAATAAAGAAGTTTAAACTTAAGAATAAGTTTTTGTGTGTGTTTGTGTGTGTCACATATCATGTGTGCATAACCGCGGTACACTACGCAGGTATTAAGTTAATATCTTTAAAGTATGTATGTATTTCAGTTAAATAAATAATAAATAAATAAATATCTTCACGCAATTCCCAATACAGGGGTAGACAGTGGTCTAGTCCAGACAATTAAGTCCCTTCGACCCACCTTCCACCGAAGATATTTTCGGGACAACGTAACAGGTGGTGAGACCGTCTTAATGTTGGACATAACCAACCACCATCGATATAATTCGTACATAAGTTTTTGAAAAACCCATTGGTACGAGCCTGCCAACTGGTGATCGAACTCGGGTCTCTTGACTCGATATTCCGACCACCCAACCACTCGGCTATCGTGACTTTTAGTATTTCTCAGGTGGAAGGTTCGTACAAATAAGGTTTTTCGACAAACTGTATAATGATGTCTTACCATTTCACACGTTATGTCACAGAATGGTAAAATGTAAGCTGTAGGGATTCATTTTAATCCCTACAGCTTACATTTTATAATCCCTGTTACGGGGAATGAGTGAAGTTTGCAAATTGTATTTTAAAGTTAAATTTTTAAGTAAAAAGTCATGACAGCCGAGTGGTTAGGTGACCGGAATTGGAGGCAAGAGACCCGAGTTCGATCCCCAGGTGGCAGGCTCGTAGCAATGAGTTTTTTCAAAAGAAAAAAAAAACTTATGTACGAATTATATCGTTGGCTTGGACATTAAGACGGCGACGTTGTCCTCCTGTCACGTTATCCCAAAAATATCTTCAGTGGAAGCTGGGTCAAAACGTCTCAATTGTCCAGACCTCTGTCTACCCCTGTATTGAGAATGGCGTGAAGATATTTTTTTTTATTATTCATATTAACTGATATGAATCGTATTTTCGTTTTATGGGAATATTTAACGAGTCTCGCTATCGTTAGGTATAATAGCTCATTAAAGACAGTCTACGGGAAGGCATCTATACTTCCGATAAGTATTTCTTGGAGTAAACCGACGGACAATGTATTGAATATTGACTGATTGTTGTGGTCGGAGGACGCGATGGTATAATTTATCAGTGTTGTACAGTTCGTTGAACCTTTACCTTAGGCCACGAGATATATTACTGATATATCTTCTATTTTCACACTTTTCCCAATATACCACTTTCGACCCGCCTTTCACGGAAGAATTTTTTTGGGGCAACGTGATAGGTGATGAGACTGTCGCAGTTTACGTCCAAGCCAACGATATAAATCGTATATAAGTTTTTGAAAAACCCATTGGTACGAGCCTGCCACATGGGGATCGAATTCGGTTCTCTAGACTCGATATTCCGAACACTCAGCTATCGTGACTCACATTATACTTATGATAAGCCTATAAGTAGTCTTTACGTAACCATACACGAAGACTACTACAAATTATAAGTAAAATCTTTTCAAACCATATGTGAAATATGGTTAGTGCTTATTAAAATTCTTGAGACCCTTATAATATTGCATAAATCATTATTAAAAATTTGTAATTGTGTAGTCTTACATATAGTGTCTGTCTCATGTTAAAACATCTCAAAAAGAATTGACTCTAAAAAATCGCTGTGCAAAATATCGATTGATAAACGTAACTTCAACAATGACCGTAATGGTACGGGCAAAATTCACAATCGCTGAATGCAATTATCGGACATTGTGTGGACTACGTAGGTGATTTTAAGGGCTTACAATCGAATTGAGTTACGAGTTATGACTGTTTCTATTGAATGAATAATGGATAAGCGAAACACTTCTGACTAATGTATTCCGATTTAGTCAAAATTTATATTTAGCTTTATTTCAAATGCGCGAGGATTGTGAATAATAAGTTGCGAATTGAGTTTCAAAATTCGAATCGTTGGTGGAATATAAATAAGCATTAAATAAGTTTTACCACAAACATTTATTGTAAATTCATCCATGACTGTTAATCCACTCTGATACATTACATGGGTCAAAGGGGCTTTATTGTCTAGACTAGACCTCTGTCTACCCCTGTATTGAGAATGGCGTGAAGATATTTTTTATTATTCATATTAACTGAAATGAATCGTATTTTCGTTTTATGGGAATATTTAACGAGTCTCGCTATCGTTAGGTATAATAGCTCATTAAAGACAGTCTACGGAAGGCATCTATACTTCCGATAAGTGTTTCTTGGAGTAAACCGACGGACAATGTATTGAATATTGACTGATTGTTGTGGTCGGAGGACGCGATGGTATAATTTATCAGTGTTGTACAGTTCGTTGAACCTTTACCTTAGGCCACGAGATATATTACTGATATATCTTCTATTTTCACACTTTTCCCAATATACCACTTTCGACCCGCCTTTCACGGAAGAATTTTTTTGGGGCAACGTGATAGGTGATGAGACTGTCGCAGTTTACGTCCAAGCCAACGATATAAATCGTATATAAAATGTTTCAAAATTTTTTTGGTATGTGCCTGTCACTCGGGATCGAACTCGGGTCTTATGACTCGAAAGACCTTACGGAAATAAGGGATTGAAGATTCTTAATATAGTATATAACACAGTCTAGTACCAGCTGTATTGTCTATTTGGTAGTGCCAGTTGGTAGAGCTTGCCGTCGAACCTAAGGTATAAGAGTTAAAGTTCCGCTACGGGCAATATTTATATGAAGAATAAATAATTGTTCTAAAGTCATGGAATTTTATATGTAAATTTTTCTATGTAATTATGTATTTATGTAAGTTTATTGTACTGTTGGTTTGGACACCAAGATGCGTGAATTCACGCAATTCCCAATACAGGGGTAGACAGAGGTCTAGTCTAGACAATTAAGTCCCTTTGACCCACCTTCTTCTTTGGTACGAGCCTGCCACATGGGGATCGAATTCGGTTCTCTTGACTCGATATTCCGACCATCCAACCACTCAGCTATCGTGACTCACATTATACTTATGATAAGCCTATAAGTAGTCTTTACGTAACCATACACGAAGACTACTACAAATTATAAGTAAAATCTTTTCAAACCATATGTGAAATATGGTTAGTGCTTATTAAAATTCTTGAGACCCTTATAATATTGCATAAATCATTATTAAAAATTTGTAATTGTGTAGTCTTACATATAGTGTCTGTCTCATGTTAAAACATCTCAAAAAGAATTGACTCTAAAAAATCGCTGTGCAAAATATCGATTGATAAACGTAACTTCAACAATGACCGTAATGGTACGGGCAAAATTCACAATCGCTGAATGCAATTATCGGACATTGTGTGGACTACGTAGGTGATTTTAAGGGCTTACAATCGAATTGAGTTACGAGTTATGACTGTTTCTATTGAATGAATAATGGATAAGCGAAACACTTCTGACTAATGTATTCCGATTTAGTCAAAATTTATATTTAGCTTTATTTCAAATGCGCGAGGATTGTGAATAATAAGTTGCGAATTGAGTTTCAAAATTCGAATCGTTGGTGGAATATAAATAAGCATTAAATAAGTTTTACCACAAACATTTATTGTAAATTCATCCATGACTGTTAATCCACTCTGATACATTACATGGGTCAAAGGGGCTTTATTGTCTAGACTAGACCTCTGGTTACCCCTGTATTAGTAATTGCGTGAAGATATTTATTATTTATTATGTACTAAGTGGCTGCTTAAGACACGTGAAGCATCAATTCATTTCAGGTTCGATGTCCTAGAGGTAAAGGTTCTTCGTTGATGAATCATTCAATCAGAAATTATGTAATATGCATAGATTTTAAAACCTGATAAGGTTTCTTATTGAGCTCGTTGATGCTTTAATAGGGACTTATTATGGCTTTCCATTTAATACATAATAGGTTTTAGTGCCAATGTTTATGATGGGCGTAAATATCACATAAAATTTAACTCCGTTTGTCAGATTAAATATGAAACCTGTCTAATGGAAGTATAATTGCGCAAAATATTTATAATAACAATCCGCAAAAAATTACACAGTGATATGAAATAATGAAACATTAAATGCGATTTCAAATTGACGACCTTCGTGGACGATTAGCGGTTTTCATGAGGAGGCCCCCGGTTCGATTCCTGGACAGGTCAATGTAGAAAACCACTTTTTCTATATTGTCTGGGTCTGGATGTTTGTGGTACCTACGCTCTTTCTGATTCTATGATACAAGTGCTTTAGTTGCTAGTACTTTGGGATCATAGCAATGTTTGCCATGTGGTGCCTATCTATGAATATTTTTCTTCTTTAATGTGTTTATATATGACGTTTGTGGTATATTTTTTGTTTCCGATTCCATAACACAAGTGCTGCGGCTGCTTACTTTGGGATCGAAAACATGTCTATGATATTGTCTCTATGTACGTATTTATCATTACTTTTTTTATTTAATGTATGAATGAATTAGAAAATACATTTTATTACACATAAAAACTATTAAACTAAAGGAGCACTTTAAATGGAATGTACAATTTGGCTCCTTATTGTTGCATACCGATCTCTTCCAGACAAGAGTCTGGTTAAGACGCACCTATGGCACATATTTAACAGTGGTAGAGCCACGCATCAGCTTTTGTTGTTGCATGAATGGGCCGGCTTGACTGGGGAAGTACCACAACCTCACAGAATACCGGCTTGAAGTAGAAGTCTAACAAACTTCTGCGTTTCGTCTGGTGAGTGCAGGTAACCAGAGGCTCACACACCCTCCACCCCCAAATCGGGGGGGGGGGGCACACTAAGGCCGGCAACGCATCTGCTATGCCTCTGGTATTGCGGGTGTTCATGGGTGGCGGTAATCACTTACCATCACGTGAGCCACCTGTTCGTTTGCCTCCCTATTCTATAAAATAAAAAAAATAAATAAAAAAATACCTATGGCAGTAAGAGGGGACGTCTTAGTTTCATAGATTGTCTAAAATCCAAAAAAAAAAATTTAATTGCTTTTACATTCGTCAACAAAGTTATTCGATTCAATTCCACTGAACATTCATACTCGTTTTTCATACTTTTAATAATTATTTACAATTTATGGATAAACTATTTGATATTAATTGTGCAATCGTTACTTCTTGAAACTTCTTGCTGATAATACATGAGCAATTATGAATCTTTTTGGCTTTTGATTACTGTTTATTGTGATCTATAAGTATTGTAAATATAAAAATAAGACACGATAGCCGAGTGGTGAGGAGGTTGGAATTTCGAGTAGAGAGACCAGAGTTCGATCCCCAGGTGGCAGGCCGTACCAATGGGTTTTTCAAAAACTTATGTAGGAAACCACCTGTCACGTTGTCCCGAAAATGTCTTCGGTGGAAGGTGGGTCGAAGGGACTTAATTGTCTAGACTAGACCTCTGTCTACCCCTGTATTGGGAATTGCGTGAAGATAAAAAAATTTTGTGTTTGTGATTAAATTATTGGGAAAAATCTTAATCGTTAATTCATTACCACATATTTGAACATCCACTCTGTTTTGATTCGTGTCTAATTATGTGTTATGTTTTAAATTAAATTTAATAAAAAATCTCATTACCATAATTGTTACAAATGAGAGGCCTTCGTAGAACTTGGCATGGGAGTGGGCGAGGGATCGGAACATGTCATTTATAATGACGTATTCTTATTCGTTTAAATAATTTTTCTCAAGTAATTTTAGGAACTAAGTTTAACCTAATTAGCCATGAAAAAGTTAATGCGAAATACTTGTTGCAATGTCCTTGGATCAATTAAGTAAATGGAAAAATAAATATCTTCACGACATTCCCAATACGGGGGTAGACAACCGACCCACCTTCCACCGAAGACATTTCTGGGAGAGAGTAACAGGTAGTGAGCCCGTCGCCTTCTATATGGCCAAAAAAATTCATTGGTACGAGACTACCACCTGGCGATCGATTCGGGTCTCTTGAATCGAATTCTGATCACTCACAGTGTTTAACAGAATATTATATTTAAAAATAAAAGATGATGAAAGGGTATCGAGTCACCTGACTCATAGACGTCTTATTGCTCACTACAATGCGTTTCTCATACAATAATAAGTCTTTCCATACAAAGAACGCCGCTTCATTGTTTTGAGACAAAGTAGGACCATGATCGGATAGATAATTGTTTAGCCTATTAACCGAATCCGCGTATGGTAGAGTTTTCTGGTTTAGGATGTTGCTTTATAAGTAATACCAATGTATAGAAGTTACTAATATTATACTGTAATTTTTCCGTGCGGCTACGGTGTAAGAATATACCGCTTCTTTTCTTACCATATGAGAGGCCAATAAGAGAAGACCTGAAGATGCAATTAGTTACCGATAGATGGCGGGATAACCATCTCGAAAAAAACCAGACTAAAATTCAGTAGACAGATGGGCGGTAGCTTCTAAGTTGCAGGGTGTCTGGTACCGCGAACGCCAATCCGATCACATCACATTTGGCGATTATGGAAAACACTGGGTAATTTCGGGGGAGGTATATTTCTTGCTGTGAATTTTTAGAGGCCGTTATGATGATAATGGTGATGACACTGTCATTATTTAAATTATACAATATCTACACTAGTAATTGCAATATTATGATTTCAAGATATTTTACGTTTAAATATTTTTTTTAATTCCATTGAATTATAGTGATTATTACCATCTCCAGTCATTCGGCCTTCTTATCACAAACGGTTATATGAGAAAATTATAAGCACATGTTTTTCACACAATATCTTCGTACATACTATTTCTATTGTACAGTTGTTTACTTTATTTAGCATAGATATTCTCATGACGATTTTACATTTGTTTGCAGGCTAAGCTTGTGTTTGCGATATTTATTCGTTGACTGTGATTGATATATCGTAGACGATATCAAACTACATCAATTAATGATAACACTTATGGTAATTAGTATGAGGTTCATGGTTCGTATAGTCTGCGTTGTTGGCGTGGGGGTTAATTGTGGAAACATTATCACGAATTTCTATACGATAAAAAAGACCAAGATAAAACAAACAAAATATAGGATTTATGGAATTTCTAATAATTCTTAACAGTCCGTGAGTCGAATTAAGTGTTGCAGGTTCGAATTCTCTTAACGACAAAAATTTGTATGATGAATATGAATATTTGTACTCAAGTCATAAATGTTTGTATTTATAATAAAATGTATATACGTTTGCGTACGTAAAATACGCATATATTTCTATCACAGACAGTATGAATCTTCAAGGCTGGATGATTTGTGTGATTGTCAAAATATTAATAATGTTATCTTTTTGTTTCAGGTGGCGGAAGTAGCATCAATGGCCTGAAATAATGTTTAGAACGGCGTCAGTCGAGGGCTCCGGGCCGAGGACGCCGCCGGCCTACGCTCCGCATCCCCCCTACGTCCCACCCCGTTTCTATCCGCCGCGGATTCGACCACCCCCACCCCAGTACTGCTTCGACGCGGCCCGCTTCGCCTGCGACGCTTCCAAACCTAGATACTTGGACGTCGAGAGGGAGCGTCTGGTAACCAGATGGTTGGCAGAAGCGAACGAAGCTCTGGTCCGGAGAGATCGGCCCCCGAGATACAAACCTCGGAGTAGCGAGCGGAGACCGGATTTTCTAGAGCGGAGACCGGATTTTTTAGAGCGAAGACCTAACGCTCCGGAATGGGCTGACAATTTCCTTCTCGGAAGACGAAACGGTTCAGTCGAACCCGAAGACGATTGTAGTGATGTGTTGACACTGAAAGAGTTTGTGGATAAGTTCTCCTTGCCTCGTGTGGTGAAGATCGAAGGCGAGGATAGACCAGTGCTTCTCTATAGAGTGTTAGAGGCCCATAAGAGAGTGGAAGCAGTACCGCTATCGGGGAAGAAGGGTAAACTGGTGGGGAAGCCCTTGTACATTCCGGACTCTTATGATGGTATGTAAATCTGTATTTTTTCTTTAAAACCATTTATTGATATCTTCACAACCAACTTTCGGCTTTGAATAAAACAGTAAAGACATTGTTCTTTTCTTATTTCTTCTTCTTCTTTATAGGCTAACAGTTACCCACGGCTTGACACAGGCCTCACCTAAAATTGGCCACAAAGAACGATCCTCCACCATGTCATGCATCTTTTCTAATGCTACAAAATTATAGTAACCTTGAAAAATTCTGGTGGATTTACAAGAATCGCCTTGCTCTGTGCGTATCGACTGGATTTCCGATAGAACAACTAGCGACAGTTGGCCTTTTCACTTTCAAGAAAACACTTTTATTAGCTAACTCGTTATTTACCATGCCACATTTGAATACATTGCTCTGATCCCAAAGTAAGCAGATAAGCACTTGTATTATGGAATCTGAACAAGGAAATAAGAGCTGGCGATACCGAGAAAATCAGTGTGTACGCCAATCGTCCGTGGAGGCCGCCAAAATATATATTATTGTTACACAATTCTCTGTCAGGTGATGTGACAGTCCGAACCAGTTACTGCAGATGGTAATGCTGTTGCAACCACATTAATTGTATTTAGATCGCTAATACCATCTCACTAAGTTCATTATTAAATGACAATAATTTGCATATTTATTACTCTTTGATATAAGCCTTTATGTTGAATCTCGTTTTGTATTGAAATGTTAAAGTAATTTTTAGTGCCCCGTGTTAAGTCTTCAGCATGTAAAAAAACCCTTAAAACAAAAAAACAACCCTTTGGCACGAGTGAGTTATCTGGGGGTCGAACTCAGGTCTCTCAACTCGAAATTCCGACTAGCTATCGTAAAAAAATATTTTCACGCCATTCCAAATACAGGGGTAGACAGAGGTCTAGTCTAGACAATTAAGTCCCTTCGACCCTCCTTCCACTGAAAATATTTTTGGGACAACGTGACAGGTGAGCCCGTCGCCGTATTTATGTCCAAGCCAACGATATTAATCGTACATAGGTTTTTGAAAAAACCCATTGGTACGAGCCTGCCATCTGGGGATCGAACTTGGGTATCTCGACTAGAATTCCGATCACCCAACCACTCGGCTATCGAGACTCTTCTTTTAGCTATCGTGAGATTACATTATTATGGGATATTTTATTATGGGTTCAACAAAAGATTTTAGGCAATGTGCCAGTACCGGCTGCATTTCCACGTTGAATGGTTATACTTAATCGAGAACAGAACCGGCCTCCTTGTTACAGGCGGTCTCGACCGATCGCATGTGTAGTTCCTATAGAAATCGCATCGTGTAAAAACCCCACGAAAGTCTACTCGTAAAACTACAACATTACTAATTAATGGACGACCTGCGCGGAGCACTGACGTTCAGCTATTAAGTTTCGTGTTCGATTCCTGGACGGGTGAATCTAAGAAAAAGGAACACTTTTTCTAAATTGTGTTTAGGGTCTGGGTGTTTGTGGTATCTTAATTGCTTCTAATACCGTAGTCATGATAGCCGAGTGGTTGGGTAGTCGGAATTTCTAGTCGAGAGACCAGACTCCTACCAATGGATTTTTTAAAAACTTATGTACGAATTATATCGTTGGCTTGGACATAAAGACGGCGACGGGCTCACCACCTTTCACGTTGTCTCGAAAATATCTTCGGTGGAAGGTGAGTCGAAGAGACTTTTTGTCTAGACTAGACCTCTGCCTATCCCTGTATTGGGAATTGCGTGTAGATATTATATTTATTATTAATACCGTGCCTTAGCCACCGACTGTAGGATCAGAGCAATGTATGTGATGTTGTCCATGTCTACTTCTATAAAATTAATGATAATATAGTACAGTCAATTTTGTTATTGCTAATTAGAATTGTTTCGTTTAACCAATTATAAAAACAAGCTCCTGAGATTAACTAATTACGATACAAGATTGATCCGATTTAATTTAATTGATTTTTCGTTTTAATTTCTGCAATTATTGTGATACCATTACATTATATCATTGAAGCAACGTTGCCCTAACAATCTTTAGACAGCTTTTGAAGGTATTACTATTTTTTAATAAAATAAATAAATATCTTCACGCAATTTCCAATACAGGGGTAGATAGAGGTCTAGTCTAGTCAATTAAGTTCCTTTCGACCCACAGGTATATTTAATATATTTTTTAATTAAAGACTAATCTGAAAACACTTATTGTTAATAATAATTATTTGAAAGTAAAACTTTTTTATTAGTGTTATTTTTGGCATAACAATGTCTCTCTCTTGAGACACAAAGGGAATGATGAGAGAAATGTACATGTTCCATCTTTGATAGATGAACAGATGGTGGACTCCCCCACCGCCGAGGAGTTGTCTGGGTCAAAACCACACTCTTATACATTTCTGTCGCTAAGTTATAATGTGACGACTCCTGTGTTAAAAGGTATATATAGTCAAGCCAACTACTAGACTCTTTTCCATCCTACTTGCCTACAAAATGGTTATCCCAATTCAGTAACCAACGCAAGGAATCCTATTCCAGTTTATGGTCGAATGACGTATCTATTCCTTAAAATATAGTATACTAGCTTTAACCCGTGGCTTCGCAGGCATTGATGTCTTTAAATATCAGTCAAATTTATAATCATTATCATTACAATTAGAATATAATACATCTTTACGCTATTGCTAATCCTGGGGTAGATAGAGGTTTAGACAATTAAGTCCATGCGATCCACCTTTCACCGAAGAAATTTTTTTGAGACTACGTGACAGGTGGTGAGCCTATAGTCTTCTTTATATCTATTTTTTTAAATATTTACTCAATCTTCCTTTTAAACACGGCAAATAAATTTATTATATTTAGTGCAGAAAACTAGTGAATGAATGTCGAAAGGTGGTATCGAACCTGCGACGTCGTTTCACCGTCCCACAGTTAGACCCCAGTCTATTAGCGCTTCGAACAGATTGACAGATTAGTTAACAACCGCAATGCAATAACTTGAACAGCGGATGCTGACGTCTCCTAGACTATTAATTACCTCAGTCGTCTGAAAACATTCACGTTTTTCATTTGTAACGTTCGTGCGAATGGCCATTAAATATTCAATATACTTCCCATAATTACTTACATTCGGTCGGTTCTTGTCTGTCTTAGAGACTGGGAGAGTATAAAGAAAAACGCCACGGGCGCACTACGATTTAGCTTAGCTCGGGTAAATTGCGATGCACCACGAACCCGTATGGAGTTTGTTTTTTTTTATTCCCCGTCGCGAGAGCAACGACCCGTTAGATTACGCCGTATAGGGAATCCGGTGAGGTCGTCAGTCGCGACCCCAGTCCGCTGAGAGCACAAGCCCAGCGTCAGTTTTTATAGTTTTAATTTTGTGTTTATGGTTAAACATTTGCATTTCTAATGATGGATTTCATTGTTTATGCTTGACGGTATGCGTGCGTGCATGTTATTAAGATTAATATGACACTAAAGCGGTTACATAGAATATTCTAGCTGCGCCTCGTGGGTTTAACTCGGCTTAAGACTTGTAAGGTTTAGCCAGTCTTTCGAGATACAAAGAAAACTAACATAGAATTATTTGTAACAATTAACATAATATAATATAACATAGAATAATTTCGGTCGGCGGGGTCCCCGCGCTATGCAGTTTCTAAAGGAATTGTATCCACGACTGGTCGTAGCCGCTGGTGACAAGGGGGCTGTTTCTTTTCTCGCTTAACGGTTAAGTATAATCATTCAACGTGAAAATGCAGCCAGCGTTCTTGGTACCATGTCACGAGGAGAAGTACCTTCGCTGTTTCCGATTCCGTAACAATGCTTTAGCTATCTTTTTTTGGGATCACAGTAATGTATGTCATGTTGTCCTTATGTGTACCTGTAAGTAGCTATTGCACCCTGCGTTGCCCTGCTTTAAGGTTTTATTATTATTATTAAGATTAAGTATAATATTATTAGTAAATGAAAAAAGCCAATATATATAACACGTCCAGAAGAAGAGAATCATAAGAGGAAACAAAATTAACAATAATTTGAGCATTATTTGTTCGAATAGTTATTCTCTTTATATAAATAGTTTTTATTAAAGACATTTATTTGTGTGAAAATTTAAAATGAAACATTGGTAATGATATTTTGCACTGAATGTCAATTCAGAAGGCTATCGCACCCTAGCTTATTTGGCTATTTGTGGATTGATAGGTATGCGACCGTGAGCTTGTTTTGTTTATAAAAAAATAACGAAAGGACACAAACTACAATATAATTCTAAGCTCTTTATCCAGTTGACATGATGTCATTGATAATTTTTGTCTTCTTAAAGATAAAGACTTAATCTATCTAAAGTACTTCCTATCGCAATCAAAGCCTCATAAATAAGATTTTCATGTAATATGACAATCAACCCACGTTTTTATAGAAGGCTGAACCAAGGTCCAACTAATCTATGTTTTTGTCGTGTTAATTTTTCATGACTGTGAATAACTGTGTACCATATAATTGCCATGAAAAAAGACATATTTTTTGACGTATCATAATTATAATGGCCTGTTAAAGTTCCTTGGAGTACAAAGGCGATTATAGGAAACCCTCAAGCAGGAGGGTTTCCTATAATCGCCACGTTTGGCAACATTGGCGACTGTAGTTTCAGGCTCTCCACTCACTATAGCCGTTACTAGTCTTCTGATTTAGGGTCTGCTAATTTTCGAAATGGTTATCCCGCCATTTGGCTATTACTTGTACATTAGTCGCCTCTTACGACATCCACAGGAAGAGTGTGGTATATTCTCAGGCCGTTAACAAGCGGTTAACGTAAAGTAATACATTTCAATTTATTTGTTTTTTGTTTTTGTTTGCACAAAATAGAGTGCAGAAAAGCAACAAAAAACAAAAGAATAAAATAGTCTGATTTTCTAACTGTTAAAAAGTTAAATTAACGTATGCCGATAAAACAAGTCATGAACTGTTTATTTAAAGTTAATTATAACAAGCATTATATTGGAGAATACATGAAGATATGAAAAGAAATAAAATAAAAATATAAATTTATTTTTCAATAAGTGATTAACTTTTTATTTTTTTTTGTTACTTATTGATATTGGCTTATCTAATATTCACTACGTTTTGTTTATGAGAATGGATAATTGAATATATAACAAAGCTACATTTTAGTAGAAAACAAACATAATTATTGGAATATTTTTGTAAAGCCATAAGGTAAACAATAGACGCTTGCGCTTGCGTAGAAACCGAAAAATAAACCGTAACATTTAATGTGTAGCCCGTTCAATTGTCTATTGAAGTTTCTATTACGTAAACTAGACACGATCGTCCTTCGCTCATTGTTTTTCAAATCGATTATTTAATGAAGGAAGTGTGTAGGTCATCGTTACGGGTGAACCCAATATCGATGTATCGAGTGATTCATGTTTCTATTATTATCAGGGTTACCAGAAATAACGTTTGTTTTAGCTATAAAATAGCTTATTTACTCTTCATATACTACCAATTATGATTTAAGTATTTAGGCTAGATATCGATGGCGTAACATAAGTCACTAGCACCCGCTGCGGAGTCTAAATTTTTCATCCTCTTATTTTTGCAATTTATTATAAAAAATTAAATAAACTTTTAGCTCAAAGAGCCGTTTAACAATAAAAACAATGATTTTATTTATATATTTGTGTATGTATTCACCAAAGGACCACTCCGAACCAGATACGCATAATTTCAATATGTATATAGTTTCATAAGAGAAACCCGCAAAATCGTTGCATCAATTCTTTCCTAGTGTTGCTTGTTTATATATCTTGATTTTTATTTGATCGATTCGGGTTTGAAAATATCACATATTTTTCGTAACCATCAGTACGAAGTTAATTTTTCATTCCTCAAGCTGTTTGTTTATGAATACCTATGGAAATTAAAGATTTTATCTGGCAACTCTAAGATAATTTAACGTGTCATTCTTGGCCTAAAGGTCTAGATATCAGGCCATAAACTCTAAAAAAACCTGTCATTCTACTCACGCACGTTCGCTATAAAGGTGACAGACAATATTTGGTTTAATAGTTTTAAAAATGAATGTGGCAAGCAATTGTTTATGGTGTCAGTCATATACATGCAATTATTATGTATGTTAAAGAAGAAGAACGTAATTGAAATAAGAATTATTTTTCATCTATTTTTTCAGATCTAATTATTATATCGATTTTAATTTGCTTAAATAAGATAAACAAGAGCATACCTCCGGAGATTCTCTAGTCAGTTTCTTATCCGTTAAATAATTCCATTAGGAAATGGCGTCTGACAATCGAATGATGTATGACTGTTGAGTCGAAGGTTAAATTATTTGATTTAAAAATAAATATTTTCACGCCATTCCCAATACATGGGTAGACAAAGGTTTAGACAATTGAGTCCTTTCGACCAATCTTCCACAGAAGAATTTTTTCGGGACAACGTGACAGGTGGTGATGCCGTCGCCGTCTCTATGTCCAATGATACAAATCGTACATAAATTTTGAAAAAACCCATTGGTACGTGCCTTGGGATCGTACTTTTGACTGAAATTTCGATCACCCAACCACTCGGCTATAAGGTGTCAGGCACTGCGATCGAAAAACGGCATGCGAAGCGTGGCGATTACGGCAAACCTTTCCTTACAGCAAAGGCCATGTCATGTTCATTCATACCCCATATCATTCATGTTCTGTATTTTTTCCCCGACCCTCTAACTTTAAATTCCTATTGTCATATGTTTACTTTCCTTTTCTTCATGTGTTGTCAGATTGTATGTACTATAACAAAATTAAATTGTAATGTGTCATCATAGAATAGTATGCTGTAGTTATATGGGTGTTGACTATTAAAGTTAGTACTAATACATTGTTACAAGTAAACATCTCACAAGTGTCCAAAAGTTTAAATCTATTTTCTTCCACCCTTGCTACTTTTCGAATAATCATCAATACAGAATTCGTAAAAACGAGATTGCATTTAACTAAAAAAATTTGATGTATTCATGTACGTATTCAAGTATTTCGAAAAATAGATTTTAATATCAATAAAAATGAGTAGAGGTCACGATAGCCGAGTGGTTGGGTGGTCGGAATTTCGAATCAATCCCCAGTCGAGTTCGATCCCCAGGTGGCAGGCTCGTAGCAATAGGTTTTTCAAAAACTTATGTACGAATTATATCGTTGGTTTGGACAAAAATACGACTGAAGGTTTCACAAAAGAAAAAATAATACATTGTTTTATTCTTGGAGGATAATAATCAACTGAATACTACAGAAAACTATTTGCGCTATATGCTCGTGTTCACAAATAGGTGAATTACAAACATAATGGCGCAGCTTGACGCATGGTATGTTTAAAACAAATCATTAAAATATAATGCGTTTGTTTTTTAAAAGTTATTAAGCAAATTGTTACACAATGATGGCCATGTGGTAGGGTGATCGGAATTCGAGTAAAAGGACCCGAGTTCGGTCCACAGGTGCTAGGCACGTATTAATTCTTAAAGCTATGTACGATTCATATATAAAAAAATTAGACTGAATTTTAATCTAAATAAATATGATTAAAAAAATGGCCTCGCTTTATATTGAAATCGTCCTTACTTTGTCATAAGGCGTGAGAAGTATGCTAAGGAGTACGCTCACCTCTACTCATTTCCCGTCATTCCCTTTCGTCGGCAGAACAATGACATTCCCTAGCCGATATCTTTAGACAATCTTGGACACGCGTGCTTGCCGCCCTGGAATACAAACTTATATTTTTTTACATTCACGGGACGATAATATTCTTTATTCGCTGGTAATAAAAGTGTTTATGGCATTTTTTATTGCAAAACTTAATTTGTTTTAGTAGAAACGAAACGGCGCGTATATGCGTCCTCACGTTTGACTCCAGTAGAGTGACCATTTGGATGATCAATTTTGTAGGATATTGTATTATAAATTATTTAATTATTGTTTAAGAAATAAATAATTTAGACGGTCTATTCAAAAGAATTTTGTTTTCTTAACAATTTAATTATCTTTTAAGAAATAAATTTTAATTAAAGGAAATTATCGACTGATAAGACGATATATTTTATTAAAATTATAAATAAAATAAAATAAATAAATGTCTCCATGCCATTCCCAATACAGGGGTAAACTGAGGTCGAGACAATTAAGTACTTTTGTTGTTGTTACACCGTCCACCGTAGACATATTTTGGGACAACGTGACATGTGGTGATCCCGTCGCCGTCTTTATGTAAAAGCGATATAAATAATACATAAGTTGTTGAAAAAACCCATCGGTGATTGCCGATCGAACTCGGGTCTCTAGGCAGGTATTCCATTCACCCAAACCTGCGGCTATCGTGACAAAATTAAGAAAGAAAGATGCGAAATATTATTGAAATAAAAAAACTTGAAACGTGGTCAATGAACAGTGTCTGATTAAACATATAGAGATCAGTAGTTAAATATTTAAATTGAATTAAAATTTTGGTTATCCTCTTAAAGCCCAATTTATGTCACAAAATCAACATCAAATGACTAAAACTTTAATGTTCGAATGACGTTAGTATTGAGATTCTTGGAAGATTTTTACGAGTAAAGTTTGATTATTGACTTTGAATTAAACAAGCATACAAGACAAGGAAACGAGGCAAGTGAAAGGATGTGGCTACTGGAACTGAAATACAAGGAAAATCTAGAAGTTTTAATTTGCTTTTATAAAGCATAGTCTATAGTAATGCCGGAAGAAGTTTTTTAAAGATCTATGAACATAACAGAAGAAGAGAAGTCACGATAGCCGAGTGGTTGGGTGATCGGAATTTGAGTCAAGAGACCTGAGTTCGTCCCCAGGTGGCAGGCTCATACCAATGGGTTTTTCAAAAACTTTTGTACGAATTATATCGTTGGCTTGGACATAAAGACGGTGACAGGCTCACCGCCTGTCACGTTGTCCCGAAAATATCTTCGGTGGTCGAAGGGATTTAATTGTCTAGACTAGACCTCTGTCTACCCTGTATTGGGAATTGCGTGAAGATATTTATTTATTTATGAACATAACTAAACCTTAGTAAGTAAAGTTATAATTGGATTACATAAAACTACAATTACTAGTAAAATCATAATATTGAACTAAAATACACATTAAATTGTATCAGTTTTGCACTACACATGTATTGTGAGAACACATTATGTGTATTATTTCCATTTACTATATACCATTTCATAATCTTATACGAAACAATAGTATATTAAATTAAAAAAAATATATCGATAAACGAATGTATATTCGTATATCGATAAATTAATAATTTGATTTTATTACGTTGTAAACTTATAATAAATAAATATCTTCACGCAATTCCCAATACAGGGGTAGATAGAGGTCAAGTCTAGACAATTAAGTCCCTTTGACCCACCTTCCACCGAAGATATTTTCGGGACAACGTGACAGGTGGTGAGCCCGTCGCCGTCATTATGTCCAAGCCAACGATGAAATTCGTACATAAGTTTTTGAAAAACTCATTGGTACTGCCACTTAGGGATCGAACTCGGGTCTCTCGACTCGAAATTCCGACCACCCAAAACTCGGCTATCGTGACTTCGTAACGTTGTAAAGTTATTTATATTATTTCCTTCAATATTTTTTGTTCGTGATATTTTCTAGTTGATGTGTTAGAAAATGTGCGTGAAAATATATATTTTTACGCACAGTCTCTGATGAGGTAGTTAGAGAAAACAGATCATCAAGTGTCATTATTTGGTACCTCTTTCGCTTCTTTCAAATTCATCATTTAAATTTAAATTCATCATACACACCTTCCTTCAGGGGGTATCCCTCTGCGAGCAATTTGTTCACAAGACTAACTTTCCATAAGACTAAGACAGTCTTATGGAAAGTTAGTCTCGGACTAGACCGCCTCCTTCTATTGTAAACTTTCGCGCTATATATTTTCTTCAATATTCGCTCAACGTGCCTAAACCATCGAAGCACGCCTTAGTCCATTTTATTGATAAGATCATCTTTCAAACCTGCTATATTGCGAATCTCTTCGTTTCTTTTTCGATCTGCCAAGGTAAAACCGCATATTTTATAAAGATATCGCATCTCTTATATTTGAGAATTCTGTTGTGAATAGGTTTACTTGGTTTTTTAGCTATATGTCTTTGTTTTCAGTGAACAATTGAATTTTCGATGTATTTTGTTGATGCAATTTTTACTTTAATGTTTAGTATCAAAGAGTTAATTATTAAATTAAGAAGAAATTTAAAAAATAACTGGCATACTGGCAATTAACTGGCAAATGTATAGCATTAATTAATTTTATCGTATGGTCTCAACGAAAGTATATGCCACCACATTATTTACTTGTGTATCAAAGGCGACAAAGGGAAAAAACTTCAAAATAGCACTAGCTACTGATAGATGGCTGGATAACAAATCTAGAATAATAATTAAAGAAAAACCCGATAAAATCTGCAAGTCGTTTCGTTTTAGATGTTGAGAGTGTTGGCGTAAATACAAGAAAGCAGTGGTTTAACAGTGGTAGAGCCGCGCATCAGCTATTGTTGTTGCATTAATGGGCCGGCTCGACCGGGGAAGTACCACGATTTCACAGAATACCGGCGTGAAGTAGAAGTCTAACAAATTTCTGCGTTTCGTCTAGTGAGGGCAGGTAACCGGAGGCCCACACACCACCCTCCCCTAATTAAGGGTGGGGGCACTCTAAGGGCGGCAACTCGTCTGCTATGCCTCTGGTATTGCAGGTGTTCATGGGCGGCGGTAGTCACTTAACATCACGTGACCAACTGCTCGTGCCTGCCTTTTCTATAAAAAAAAATAAAGCATTAAATGTCGAAAAATATTAGATGAATACTTAATAGATTGGAAACGGCTAACAGTCTCAGAATACAGAACAATCTGACTTAGCAATGAAATCGGTGAAATACCTGGAAATCCGCTTATCAAGCGTGACAATAATGTCAAATCTTCCTTACGGGAGAGGCCTATGTCCTGCAGTTGACTTTTGTAGACCGTTAACAAATTAAAGTGTCACGATAGCCGAGTGGGTGGATGAATGAAATTCGAGTCAAGAGACCCGAGTGCGATCCCCAAGGCTCGTACACATAGGTCGTAGGTACGAATTACCAGTACATCGTTGACTTGGACACAGAGACGGCGACGGGCTCACCACCTGTCACGGTCTCCCAAAAAATGTCTTTTGTGGAAGTAGTTTCGTAATTAATTGTCTAAACCTCTGTTTACCCCTTTATTGGGAATGGCGTGAAGATATTTCTATTTGCTTTTTTTAGTAATGACGTCACAATTTAATAGACAAAGACATTTTCATTGAAATCCAAAATAAAAGCGTCAAAGTTATGTGGCTGTTATTCTGTACAGTATTGGTCTAACAGTGGATTATTGCCGTCATTAAGGCGGTTTACACACGTGCGGGAACGCCACTAATGGCATCGATAACTGTATAGTGTGTTCTGCTGTGGTGTCGTGACTCGTGTATCACTGACCCTAGACAACTTTGTTCTTGGGATTTCTAAGGGACGAGATAAATACATACATAGGTAGAGACAACATCACATACATTGCTCTGTTCCCAAAGTAAGCAGCTTAAGGATTTCTAAGGGACGAGATAAATAAAAAAAAGATATAGACATAGACAACATCACATACATTGCTAAAGTAAGCTGCTTAAGCACTTGTGTTATGGAATCAGAAACAACGAAGGTACAAAAAACACCCAGGCCCGAGAAAATGCATAAAAAATGTTTTCCATCCATTGGACGAACGGACGGGAAGGTGGATCGAAAGGATATAATTGTCTAGACCCCAATCTGTATTGGGAATGGCTGGAAGATATTTTTTTATTATTCTTAAAATAAATACGAAAATACGAAGTATGTGTTCATGCTTCATCAAGCTGTATCATACTGCATGTCCTTCCTTCTATAAAAATAGAATATCTTCACGAAATTCCTATTTTTTTTAAATCCCTAATACAGGGGTAGACAGAAGCCTAGTCTAGACAATTAAGTCCTTCCACCGAAGATATTATCGGGACGACGTGACAGGTGGTGAGCCCGTCGCTGTCAAGCCAACGATATAATTTGTACATTAAGTTTTTGAAAAACCCATTGGTACGAGACTGACTCCTGAGGTACGAACTCGGGTCTATTGACTCGAAATTCCGACCTCCCAACCACTTGGCTATCGTGACTCTCAACTCCTTCCTTCTGTGTTTTTCTTAGCAAAACTAAGTACCGTTTTGACGGTACTGATCACTGATTAACCACAGTTATATCGTACTGCCGTTAATCATTTGAATACGTAAAGCACAACATGTGCCTATTACGTCAAACAGGTAAATAATGATGAGCATACCAGAGTAACTCCAGCAATCTGACCATATAAAAATAATTACGTATTAATTGCCCTTTACACAATGTTTTGTGATAAAGGTATTAGTCCACCAAACCGTAGAAAGATACAAATTGAAATAATGTTAAATAATTAAATAAAATATTCTTAAGCGATTGAAATAAATATTGGTATTGAAGTAAAAGGCCGATATTTCAAACTTTTCTATTTTTTAATGTTTTATGTCCACTTCCGTTTTAGCCGTGTGGTAACGGTATAAGAATATTGCCACTCCCTGTCTTTCCGTGGGTGTCGTAAGAGGCGACTAAGGGAAACAGCCTTGAACATCGTTATGGCGACCGATAAATTATCAGACTAAAATAATCAGACCGAAGATGGGCAGCAGCGTGTAAGGTGCGAGATGTCTGATACTGCGATCGCCAATCCGCTTGCCAAGCGTGGCGATTATGAAACATGACGAGATGGCGTGATATGTGGCCTCTCCCACCTCGTCCTATATCCTGTAGTTGACTTTAACAGGCCGTTATGTATGTATGTGTTCACTTCTACATTTTTATCTCTTCTCACTTTTGATTTTTTAAATAAAACTCGTCAATTAACTCAAGCGCGTTTAATCCTTCTTGTATTGGGTCGAATTTCGAACATCTTTTAATGTCGAATGTTCCAGAATAGAACTAGCTATGCCAGCCCTTATTCAGTACTAGAAAATACCAGGTTGAACCTAGAATAAGAAGCTCCGGAATAAAAAATTAAAACTATGACAGTACTACGTATTGAAGACTATTAAGACATGACTTTGTTAATCAAGACGTCAATCGACTATTCGTAAATTTATTTTGTTTAGACAATTGTTATCAGTCGAGGCGTTTGTGAATGTATAATTTATTTAATTGAATCTCTGAACGCAGTTAATATGCATTAGAAATATTTCTTAGGGTAATGACCCGAAAGTACTTAAAAGAGGATAGACAAAAAATTTATCTCATACAACATTTATGAAGTGACTATGTGTTACAAATATATTGCAGTCGTTTCTGTTCTTCATTGTAGCACATTGTATTATTTCTAATTGTCGATGGCACTTCGCTTCATGAAAATATTATTTATTATTTCATATTTTTAACTGTAATAATACTAAAAATATTAGTAGTTTAAGTAATATTAATATAGTTTTATTATATTTCAGCCTTTAAGGATATAACACTAGCAATGCTAGTAAAATTAGTTATATTCTTGTCACACACTCTAACTAAGCAGCAATGCTGTCTGAAGTGTGCTTGAACCTGCTAAATCACGTTTCACTGTCCGCGCTCTTAACCACTAGGTTATCAGCCTTTAGCAAAGCGATGTATATTTTCAATTACATTCTGTGTAAAAGAAATACGGGTTGCATTCCGGGAGTGTCGACAAAAGAGAAAACTCCAAAATAAACGTCTATACTCGGTATTTGTTGCTGTAATATCGTAACATTAGATTTATTAAAAAAATATATTATTCGGGAGTTAACAATTGTTGTAATATCGGTTGTTTAAATACTAGGCAAATCAGTTGTTATAAATTTTATAGTAATAAATATTTTTTTTTACTTCATTAAACGCGTTTGCTGTCTGCTATATGTACATGCATATATCCTACACGCAGTATAGCTGCGTCTTGTAACGGTGTCGCGAGTCCAGAGATTTTATCTCGTCTAAAAATATGCGTGTCGTGCTAAAAGAAGATTTCGCTTCAAAAATATATAAAAATTGAGCAAAAACCCGTAAAGTCAACACAAGTTGGTGGGCACCTTCACTATGTTGTCTAATGATGACCACGTCAATTTTCCGGTGTCATAAATGTCAGTTAACAGTTGCAAGATTTTCTTGAGGCTCTGAGGTACTATTCGTACAATTATTTGAAAATGAGCACTGAAAGGTTACATAATTGGCCCTTTTTCAACTTACGTGGTTGTCGTACGAGACGACTACGCACTTGAAAATCTCAACGGCTAAACCAAAACAAACACACCGATGACATACAGTGCGTCTAAGGTGCAAAGCGGCTGGTACTCCATCTACAAGCTTACAAGGATGGTGCATGTTCAAAATCCTCCAAATCGTATAGCACGGCCTGTTTTAGTAATTCGCCTGTATTAATTTTATTTATTTATTTCTTAGGGCAAACTAAAAGTTACATATTATTAAAGATAATTCGTACAAACTTAATTTATACACAAATGCGTAACTAACGGCTTTGCCCACGTAATATTATGTTAATATACGTATACTTTTTTATGTTACACTAGTGATTGTAAGATTTTATTTCTTTCATTAATTAATTAATTAATAATTTTATTAATTATATATTAAGCATTTTGCACTATGAACAGTCATCTATTCTTTCCAAAGTTCAGTTACCATCGTTATAAACTTTAAAAGTTTCTTATACTTATAGGCCGCAAGAACAACGTCAGAATATCACCTGTTTAAAAGCAAAATTTCTTACTCGTTTTATCTCTCCAAGGTCAATTATACTATGAACAATTTATATGTTGTATGTCTGATTGAATAAGTAATGATTGTCCATTTATGTGACCAGAAAATTGATAGGACCTTGTCATTTAATGATATGTTTATACTGATTCTTAGTTGTTTATTAAAATTAGTCACGATAGCCGAGTTGTTGGGTGGTCGGAATTTCGAGTCGAGAGACCCGAGTTCTATCCCCAGGTGGCAGTACCAATGAGTTTTTCAAAAACTTATGTACGAATTTCATCGTTGGCTTGGACATAAAGGCGGCGACGGGCTCACCACCTGCCACGTTGTCCCGAAAATATCTTCGGTGGAAGGTGGGTCAAAGGGACTTAATTGTCTAGACTTGACCTCTGTCTACCCCTGTATTGGGAATTGCGTGAAGATATTTTTTTATATTTTTTTTATTAAAATTATGATTATGTTCCTGTAATTTGACGTTGCATAATTTAAATTAGCATAGACATATGGTTTCTTATCATATAATAAAATTACCAGTATGTAATTTATACTTTACGATTGCCGTGTGATTATGCGATCAGAATTCGAGTCAAGAGACCCGAATACGATTTCCGAGGTATGCTCGTACCAGAGAGGTTTTCACAACTTATGTACTATTTATATAGTTGCCATGGATAGACGCCGTCACACTCACCTGGCGTCTTTAAACAAGCTCTGGTGAGATGTCGGACATTGTTTAGACTTTGACTTGGACATTGTTTCTGGCTACCCCTAAAGATAAAAAAAAGCGTTTGAAAACCCGTAATCGGATTGTCGATGGCAGTACCGGACACCATGGAATTAAACACTGCTGTGCATCACCGGTCTGGTCTGAATTTTAGTCTAGTATTTTTCAAGATGGTAACACTCTTCGATTTGTAACACCTCAGCGTGTATCTATAAGTAAATCGTATAAGAAATAATACTTAGAATACGTAGAAAATACTTGTAGTAGTTTTTGTGTTATCGCGTACAGGTAGAGAGAAATACACGGCGGGGGTATGTAATGATGATATGCTTTGGTATATAAGAATGTTAAAGTTTTTTAAGGACACTCAAAGGTCAACATAGTGCTCACAATTGATTGGTTTCTAGTAGTACTAACTAGGCTCCTTCTTGGAATGCAGTCCCACTTCCCGATCCTCCGCACCGCACTCCGCATCGTCTGCTAATGATTCTGACGTCATCTGACTCGGCTGCCAAGACGAACCGATGAGGAAATACTGCATTTAATCACTCATTAATCTTTATCGGACAAATTTATACGTATAAGTATTGACTACATCGGCGGAGGAGTGGCGTTCACGCCGGTTTTCAAGTTGTAGTCATCTCTGTGGTCCAGGGTTATATTTACAGACAGGTCAATGTTAAAAAACCACTTTTTCTAAATTTTTCCGGGTCTGGTGCTGTTTGTGATGCCATACCTGCTTCCAATCCTATAAAAAAAGTGCTTTAGCTGCTTACTTTGGGATCAGAGTAATGTATTATCATTAGTTATAGATAAAGCTCGAAGAATTTGTTCGTTCTTAAAACACTTTAACAAATTCTGCAGTTCTGAAGATGTCGCCATGGTTGAAATTCTGTGGTAGTCATTTACTGTCATTTAGATATATTGTAAACTATTTAAAACCATAAATAAAATAAGTTCTTTGATTAATAGGTAACAATTTAATCTATGAAATACTGCCCGAAATGTGACAAAACTGAGACTATTGGTCACGAGACATCTTTTTATAGTTATTATACATGTTTAATCTTATTTTATAATTATTATAAGTTTTAATAAAATATCTTTACGCCGTCTCCTATCTTTGCTCTGTCTACCCCAAAACTGGGGTAGAGAGAGTTCCAGACAACTTTTATAGGACAACGTGGCTGGTGGAGAGCCTCGCCGTCATTATCTCCAAGCAAACGAGATAAATCGTACATTAGATTTAAAAATCTTTGACGTGGACTCGAATTCCGATTACAAAACCACTCGGCTATCGTGACTTTTTATAAGTTTTCATACTTACTTTTTCAACTGATGTAAATCTTGTTGACAAACAGTAAATGGATTTTTTGTGAGGTTGGTAGGCAAAACGTGTAAAACTCATTTCATACTAATCCATCGGTTTGGATGAAAAGTGAAAAAAAAGTCTGCGCATACACTAATCCACGTCGATCGATCAATGTTTTATTTTTATAAATTTTTTCTAAACAATAACATGCTTTTTGTTGGGAATGTTGGTTTCTGTTATGGCAATAATTTTTCATGATTGAATAGCTATTTATTCAGCCAGCTTCTATTGCATAATATATTTTTAAATAATATTAGGATAGTAAGAAAAACCATTTAAATTTTTTAAAAATTTATGTAAATGATTTCGTTTGACACATTTAATATATAAATATATATTATTATTCTCTCAGTACAGACTATCAAATCGTCTCACAAGATTCATGTTTTATTTAAATAACTCCCTTTCAAACATTTATATTCCAAATGTTTGAAAGGAACGAAGAGAGAACGAAGTGTGAAATACGTGTAGATCAGGTGAACGAATTTTTTTGCTTGGCGTTTTCAGCCGGAATGGAAGATGTGATGTATACGTGGATAGGCGTGTGGCTGCCTAGAACTAAGTCAACGGTGCCCTGACTATGTTAGTCAAAAGGCAAGGTGTAGTAAAACGAGTTGATTATATGTCAGTGAAACCTGGGTCTACCAGAAAAAGTATAAAGGCCAGTTTAAGGCAGTGTTAAAAATAATTTAAGCTATAATTTATTTTTACTAGAAAATAGTCACTATAGCCGAGTGGCTGGGTGATCGGAATTCGAGTCTAGAGACTCGAGTTCGATCCCCCAGGTGGCAGGCTCGTACCAATGGGTTTTTCAAAACCTATTTACGATATATTATATCGTTGGCTTGGACATAAAGACGGCGACGGGCTCACCACCTGTCACGTTGTCCCGAAAATATCTTCGGTAGAATGTGGGTCGAAGGGACTTAATTGTCTAGACTAGACCTCTGTCTGCCCCTGTATTGGGAATTGCATGAAGATATTTTTTTATTTTTTAGAAATTAGTTAAATTCTTCGATCAACAAGTTAAATCGGAAATCCAACATCCCGTCCTTATCTATTGTTAAGATAAAGGCTTTATGGTCAACACTTTGAGTGTGTTCTTGTGTTTTTGTCTCCTACACAATAAATATTTTTAAGGTTACACGATAATACACTAATAACACTAATAACGAGAATATACTTCGTAAATAACAAATAATTGTTATTTTCGAAGTATATTCTATTTTAAATAAAACGATATTCGGATTTAATCGCGTTTTTTAATTAGTTTTGAGAAACTATTTTTATTCCCCCTGTGACCACGGATGCTGTAAAGCATCCGAAACGTCGGGAAATAAAAATAATTTAAGCTATAATTTATTTTTACTAGAAAATAGTCACTATAGCCGAGTGGCTGGGTGATCGGAATTCGAGTCTAGAGACTCGAGTTCGATCCCCAGGTGGCAGGCTCGTACCAATGGGTTTTTCAAAACCTATTTACGATATATTATATCGTTGGCTTGGACATAAAGACGGCGACGGGCTCACCACCTGTCACGTTGTCCCGAAAATATCTTCGGTAGAATGTGGGTCGAAGGGACTTAATTGTCTAGACTAGACCTCTGTCTGCCCCTGTATTGGGAATTGCATGAAGATATTTTTTATTTTTAGAAATTAGTTAAATTCTTTGACGTGGACTCGAATTCCGATTACAAAACCACTCGGCTATCGTGACTTTTTATAAGTTTTCATACTTACTTTTTCAACTGATGTAAATCTTGTTGACAAACAGTAAATGGATTTTTTGTGAGGTTGGTAGGCAAAACGTGTAAAACTAATTTCATACTAATCCATCGGTTTGGATGAAAAGTGAAAAAAAAGTCTGCGCATACACTAATCCACGTCGATCGATCAATGTTTTATTTTTATAAATTTTTTCTAAACAATAACATGCTTTTTGTTGGGAATGTTGGTTTCTGTTATGGCAATAATTTTTCATGATTGAATAGCTATTTATTCAGCCAGCTTCTATTGCATAATATATTTTTAAATAATATTAGGATAGTAAGAAAAACCATTTAAATTTTTTAAAAATTTATGTAAATGATTTCGTTTGACACATTTAATATATAAATATATATTATTATTCTCTCAGTACAGACTATCAAATCGTCTCACAAGATTCATGTTTTATTTAAATAACTCCCTTTCAAACATTTATATTCCAAATGTTTGAAAGGAACGAAGAGAGAACGAAGTGTGAAATACGTGTAGATCAGGTGAACGAATTTTTTTGCTTGGCGTTTTCAGCCGGAATGGAAGATGTGATGTATACGTGGATAGGCGTGTGGCTGCCTAGAACTAAGTCAACGGTGCCCTGACTATGTTAGTCAAAAGGCAAGGTGTAGTAAAACGAGTTGATTATATGTCAGTGAAACCTGGGTCTACCAGAAAAAGTATAAAGGCCAGTTTAAGGCAGTGTTAAAAATAATTTAAGCTATAATTTATTTTTACTAGAAAATAGTCACTATAGCCGAGTGGCTGGGTGATCGGAATTCGAGTCTAGAGACTCGAGTTCGATCCCCCAGGTGGCAGGCTCGTACCAATGGGTTTTTCAAAACCTATTTACGATATATTATATCGTTGGCTTGGACATAAAGACGGCGACGGGCTCACCACCTGTCACGTTGTCCCAAAAAATGTCTTCGGTGGAAGGTGGGCCGCAAGAATTTAATTTTCTAGACCTCTGTCAAACCCAGTATTGGGATTGGCGTCTATAAATTTCGGGCTGGTTTATTTTCGGATTATTTCGCCATCTGTGATCAGCAAGCGTGATTTTAAGCGTCGTTAGAACCGACTAATGTCACTCTCGGGAAGAATTAAGTAAGTGAATATGTAATTGTCAGTACAGACCCCACTCAGCTGAATCAACGCACATGACTTTTTTCACAACATGGCGCATTGTTGACTGATTTCAAGGAGGAGATTCTAAATTTGGTTGTACGTTTTTTTTCGAAAGTGATTTTAAGTAATAAACAATAAATGTCTTCACGCCTTTCCCAATACAGGGGTAGACAGAAGTCTAGTCTAGACAATTAAGTCCCTTCGAGCCTCCTTCCACCGAAGACATTTTTTGGGACAACGTAACAGGTGGTGAGTGCGTTGCCGTCTTTGGTCAAGCCAACGATAGAAATCGTACATACAGTAAATTGAAAAAACTCTTTGGTACGAGCCTACTTCTTGCGGTTTGAATATGGGTCTGTTGCCTCGGAGTTCCGATCACCCAAGCTCTCAGATATTATGATGTGACGAACATATTTCTGCAAATAAAATACTCGTATCGTTCACTCATTCATTCAATAATGTATGCACGACGTACATAATTGAACAGTAGTAGTTATTAAAGAAAAAGAGAAATTTAATTTATTTTTTAAGTTTTCTTTTCCTTAGTATACCATTTTATCATAATAAGATATTCTCTTGCGTATACCAGTAAGCACATTTAAATAGAGACATTATTCTATCTCATTTCTGATTAAATGACTAATTATGCAATTGCACAAGAAAGCTTGAATTGTATAAGTGATACAGATGTAATGATTGCCATTGAGAGCGAAACGGAATTAGAAATTATAGTGAATGTATTATAATAGATTTACATTGTACATGTATTTTAGAAATTACGTAACATATATACATACACAATGGCCTATTTAAGTCCAGGACATAGACCTGAAAGAAGAGAGAGGTTTCGCCACAATGGCCACATTTGGCAAGCAAATGGTCGATCGCACCGCAACCAAACACCTCAGACTCCCACCTAAGTCACTGATATCCATCCCTGTTTGGTCTATTATTTATCGAGTTATACCAAGCCTATGTAATTTTAAGACTTTTCTTCCACTCTTGGAAAGGAACGGGGTGTTAGTTCTATGCTTAATTTGCTTAGAAGATTTGTAAATTGCTACTAAGTGCGATTTAGCAATATGCTTACGCTTGCTTGCTATACGATTTGAAGATTAATAAATATGATTAATTTCTTTATGGAAATAGATATCAATAAAACAGATAAACGAAGGTTTTGACGAAAATTCTCCGACTTATCAACCCTGCTTGACCCTCATGCTGAACAATCTGCTTTGATCACCGTGGAAATTGAAACAGCTTACTGTCGTATAGAGGCAATGTATAAAGAATATATAAATAAACAATAAATGTCTTCACGCCTTTCCCAATACAGGGGTAGACAGAAGTCTAGTCTAGACAATTAAGTCCTTTGACCCACCTTCCACCGAAGACATTTTTGGGACAACGTGACATATAGTGAATCCGTCGCCATCTTTAGTCAAGCCAACGATAGAAATCGTACATACAGTAAATTGAAAAAACTCTTTGGTACGAGCCTACTTCTTGCGGTTTGAATATGGGTCTGTTGCCTCAGGTTCCGATCACCCAAGCTCTCAGATATTATGATGTGACGAACATATTTCTGCAAATAAAATACTCGTATCGTTCACTCATTCATTCAATAATGTATGCACGACGTACATAATTGAACAGTAGTAGTTATTAAAGAAAAAGAGAAATTTAATTTATTTTTTAAGTTTTCTTTTCCTTAGTATACCATTTTATCATAATAAGATATTCTCTTGCGTATACCAGTAAGCACATTTAAATAGAGACATTATTCTATCTCATTTCTGATTAAATGACTAATTATGCAATTGCACAAGAAAGCTTGAATTGTATAAGTGATACAGATGTAATGATTGCCATTGAGAGCGAAACGGAATTAGAAATTATAGTGAATGTATTATAATAGATTTACATTGTACATGTATTTTAGAAATTACGTAACATATATACATACACAATGGCCTATTTAAGTCCAGGACATAGACCTGAAAAGAAGAGAGAGGTTTCGCCACAATGGCCACATTTGGCAAGCAAATGGTCGATCGCACCGCAACCAAACACCTCAGACTCCCACCTAAGTCACTGATATCCATCCCTGTTTGGTCTATTATTTATCGAGTTATGCCAAGCCTATGTAATTTTAAGACTTTTCTTCCACTCTTGGAAAGGAACGGGGTGTTAGTTCTATGCTTAATTTGCTTAGAAGATTTAGCAAGTGCTACGCTAAGTGCGATTTAGCAATATGCTTACGCTTGCTTGCTATACGATTTGAAGATTAATAAATATGATTAATTTCTTTATGGAAATAGATATCAATAAAACAGATAAACGAAGGTTTTGAACGAAAATTCTCCGACTTATCAACCCTGTGACCCTCGTGCTAGACAATCTTAACGATCCTGCGTGGAATTAAAACAGCTTACTGTCGTATAAGGAGCAATGTATAAAGAATATATAAATAAAAATATATAAATAAACAATAAATAATAATAGAAATATAAGTAATTCTTTGTATGACATTTTCTGTTCAGTTACGGAGTCATCCATCAACATTAAATATAATTAAAATTTTCGTGGGCCATGCCTCTTAAATAACGGCCCGAGAATGGTTAATCTACTAACCCTTTATACCTTACTAATGAAAGTAACGGCATTTATATCGTTGGCCGTATGGTTACGGTGTTAGAAATTTGCCATTCCCTTTCTTCCCGTGGGTGTCGTAAGAGGCAACTAAGGGAAAGGGCATAGAATATTCTAATGGCAACCGATAGCGGGATATCTCTAAAATGTCAGACCAAAATAATCAGACTGAAGATGGGCTGCAGCGTCTGAGTTGCGAGTGGTCTTGTACTGCGATCGTCAATCCGCTTGGTAAGCGTGGCGATAATGGCAAATCCTCCCCTTGGGAGAGGCCTATGTCCTGCAATGGACTTTTACTTCTACTCTTTTATGTGTGTATGTTGTTGGCATGGACATAAAGACGGCGACGGGCTCACCACCTGTCACGTTGTCCCAAAAAATGTCTTCGGTGGAAGGTGGGCCGCAAGAATTTAATTTTCTAGACCTCTGTCAAACCCAGTATTGGGATTGGCGTCTATAAATTTCGGGCTGGTTTATTTTCGGATTATTTCGCCATCTGTGATCAGCAAGCGTGATTTTAAGCGTCCTTAGAACCGACTAATGTCACTCTCGGGAAGAATTAAGTAAGTGAATATGTAATTGTCAGTACAGACCCCACTCAGCTGAATCAACGCACATGACTTTTTTCACAACATGGCGCATTGTTGACTGATTTCAAGGAGGAGATTCTAAATTTGGTTGTACGTTTTTTTTCGAAAGTGATTTTAAGTAATAAACAATAAATGTCTTCACGCCTTTCCCAATACAGGGTTAGACAGAGGTCTAGTCTAGACAATTAAGTCCCTTCAGGCCTCCCCTTCCACCGAAGACATTTTTTGGGACAACGTAACAGGTGGTGAGTGCGTTGCCGTCTTTATGTCCAAGTCAACGATATAATTCGTACATAAGTTTTTGGAAAACCCATTGGTGCGAGCCTGTCACCTGGGGATCGAACTCAGGTCTCTTGACTCGAAATTCCGACCACCCAACCACTCGGCTATCGTGACTTTTTATTAAAAGTAAAATAATAAATAAATATCTTCACGCAATTCCCAATACAGGGTTAGACAGAGGTCTAAACAATTTAGTCCTATCGATCCACATTTCACAGGACTTTATTAGGGACAACTAGACTGACGGTGATGCTATACCGTCTAACGATACTATGTACATTCATAAATAATTTTATACTAATATATATATATTCATCCATGTACAAACTCAAATATTTATTATTTTACATAAACAAGATTATCCTATTTATTTTCATATGTTCGTCTTCATTTCTACACTAACGGGGTCTTTACAAGTGGTAATAACCACTTTGCCACTAGTGATGGAAAATTTCGTTACCGATTTACCAATAGGTCGACTTCAAGATTTTGCGATACTTTACGCAACCCTAAAAACTACGGTATTGTAAAATCATCGATAAATGCGACCCACGCGGTCCCATGACTATGGCATCGTAAAATAGGTTATTATCTGGGAAAATGTTATCAAAACTTTATTATAATACTAATACTCTAAATTTTTATTAAATAAATGATATTTAAATATCTTCACGCAATTCCCAATACAGGGTTAGACAGAGGTCTAAACAATTTAGTCCTATCGATCCACATTTCACAGGACTTTATTAAAAGTAAAATAATAAATAAATATCTTCACGCAATTCCCAATACAGGGTTAGACAGAGGTCTAAACAATTTAGTCCTATCGATCCACATTTCACAGGACTTTATTAAAAGTAAAATAATAAATAAATATAACTTGACGACTTTTGTGGATGAGAGCCGTACAAACCTGTTCAGTCACAATCATCATGTCACCAGCTCTGAGGTACCGGGTTCATTTCCCAACGATTCAAAACCACTTTTTCTACATTTTCTCGACTCTGGGTGTTTGTAGTACTTATGTTGTTTCCAATTCCATAATACAAGTGTTTTAGTGATATACTTTAGCGCAGTTAAGTGATATAGTCCCTATCTGTGTATGTATTTATTTATAATTATTTAAATTTGTTTATTGCACCAAAATTGTTTAGATAATATTCATTCATTATTCGCTCGCATTAGGCGGCAATTAAACAATAATAATTACCCGTTAAGGCCAGTGAAATCTAACTGTAAGGTCGTCACAGACGCTCGCACACTATAATTTTACTTTGAGCAGAGTTTCACATTAGTGTTTACATGGTTTCTAACAACTTTATTTTTAAATTACTCAATCAATTTCAAACTTGAATAATATTTGTATAATATAAATTTGATACAATTGCTTATTAGCTGCTTCACTAAGGCAACCTGCACCATATTTCACAATTTTTTTACTCATTTACCAATACAGAAGTATCCAGTCCGTTTGGGACAACGTGACATATAGTGAATCCGTCGCCATCTTTAGTCCAAGCCAACGATAGAAATCGTACATACGAGTAAGAATTGAAAAAAACTCTTTGGTACGAGCCTACTTCTTGCGGTTTGAATATGGGTCTGTTGCCTCGGAGTTCCGATCACCCAAGCTCTCAGATATTATGATGTGACGAACATATTTCTGCAAATAAAATACTCGTATCGTTCACTCATTCATTCAATAATGTATGCACGACGTACATAATTGAACAGTAGTAGTTATTAAAGAAAAAGAGAAATTTAATTTATTTTTTAAGTTTTCTTTTCCTTAGTATACCATTTTATCATAATAAGATATTCTCTTGCGTATACCAGTAAGCACATTTAAATAGAGACATTATTCTATCTCATTTCTGATTAAATGACTAATTATGCAATTGCACAAGAAAGCTTGAATTGTATAAGTGATACAGATGTAATGATTGCCCATTGAGAGCGAAACGGAATTAGAAATTATAGTGAATGTATTATAATAGATTTACATTGTACATGTATTTTAGAAATTACGTAACATATATACATACACAATGGCCTATTTAAGTCCAGGACATAGACCTGAAAGAAGAGAGAGGTTTCGCCACAATGGCCACATTTGGCAAGCAAATGGTCGATCGCACCGCAACCAAACACCTCAGACTCCCACCTAAGTCACTGATATCCATCCCTGTTTGGTCTATTATTTATCGAGTTATGCCAAGCCTATGTAATTTTTAAGACTTTTTCTTCCACTCTTGGAAAGGAACGGGGTGTTAGTTCTATGCTTAATTTGCTTAGAAGATTTAGCAAATTGCTACGCTAAATTGCGATTTAGCAATATGCTTACGCTTGCTTGCTATACGATTTGAAGATTAATAAATATGCTTAATTTCTTTATGGAAATAGATATCAATAAAACAGATAAACGAAGGTTTTGAACGAAAATTCTCCGACTTATCAACCCTGTGACCCTCGTGCTAGACAATCTTAACGATCCTGCGTGGAATTAAGGCTTAGCTTACTGTCGTATAAGGAGCAATGTATAAAGAATATATAAATAAAAAATATATAAATAAACAATAAATAATAATAGAAATATAAGTAATTCTTTGTATGACATTTTCTGTTCAGTTACGAGTCATCCATCAACATTAAATATAATTAAGAATTTTCGTGGGCCATGCCTCTTCAATAACGGCCCGAGAATGGTTAATCTACCAACCCTTTATACCTTTACTAATGAAAGATCCGGAGTACAAATTATCGCAGGTTCGAGCACGCTTTTCGACTACTCGTGAACCTTGTTTGGAGTCCATTGCTTTAATAAAAAAATCCAATCAAAATTTCCGAAATAAAATTTAGGGATAAGGCATAATCTTAATCATGTTCTATTTCCCCAAATCCCCGAGTCACAGATAGTTGACTCTGTCATGGCAAGTGGCAGTCTGTAATAGCTCTATGTGAAGCGCATGACTTTACCAATTTATAAAAATTACTTATAAACAAACAGAAGTCTGTAATAAGGGACCCTGAAATAACGTATCATAGTACATCGCAGCACTTTCGGTTTCGTTTCGCGTGCGCAGCCGAGTGTAAACTTTGCTTACGCGCCGTATTACGTAGATTGTATCATTTTAATAGGTAATTATGTGCGTGGAATGTACTACATTACCAACCTAACCATATTAATGCAATGTTTAATCTTGGAACTTTGTACTGAAAAACTTTTTTAAAAGTTACAGGCCTTGAAAGCGATTTTTGCTTATATTTTATTATTCATGGTTCATTCAGCCAAGCTAGGCTTAGTGCCATTAGATGGCGCAATATAAATTTAAATAAAAAATGAAGAACTTTTTTCGTATGTAAACACACTTTCTCACAGATGATACCTATCTTGAATTCATTGGTATGTAAAATGTTATGTGCAGAGGTCTAAACAATTTAGTCCTATCGATCCACATTTCACAGGACTTTATTAGGGACAACTAGACTGACGGTGATGCTATACCGTCTAACGATACTATGTACATTCATAAATAATTTTATACTAATATATATATATTCATCCATGTACAAACTCAAATATTTATTATTTTACATAAACAAGATTATCCTATTTATTTTCATATGTTCGTCTTCATTTCTACACTAACGGGGTCTTTACAAGTGGTAATAACCACTTTGCCACTAGTGATGGAAAATTTCGTTACCGATTTACCAATAGGTCGACTTCAAGATTTTGCGATACTTTACGCAACCCTAAAAACTACGGTATTGTAAAATCATCGATAAATGCGACCCACGCGGTCCCATGACTATGGCATCGTAAAATAGGTTATTATCTGGGAAAATGTTATCAAAACTTTATTATAATACTAATACTCTAAATTTTTATTAAATAAATGATATTTAAATATCTTCACGCAATTCCCAATACAGGGTTAGACAGAGGTCTAGTGAAGACAATTAAGCAAAGGGTGTCCCACCTTCCACCGAAGATATTTTCGGGACAACGTGACCGATGGTGAGCCTGTCGCCGTCTTTATGTCCAAGCCAACGATATAATTCGTACATAAGTTTTTGGAAAAACCCTCACGAAACCCTTACGTACGAGCCTGCCACCTGGGGATCGAACTCGGATCTCTTTACTTGAAATTCCGACCACCCAACCACTCGGCTATCGTGACTTTTTATTAAAAGTAAAATAATAAATAAATATCTTCACGCAATTCCCAATGCAGGGGTAGATAGGGACAACGTTACAGGTGGTGAGCCCGTCGTCGTCTTTTTATCCACGCCAACGATATAATTCGTACATAAGTTTTTGGAAAACCCATTGGTGCGAGCCTGTCACCTGGGGATCGAACTCGGGTCTCTTGACTCGAAATTCCGACCACCCAACCACTCCGCTTTCGTGACTGTTTATTAATAGTAATAATTTTTATTAATATTTTATATATATTTTTATTAATATCTGTCATAGTTGTAAGCATGTAACCCTTTCATCCCGTGGATATCGTAAGAGCCGACTAAGGACAAAAACATTGAGTGTCTTTGAAATAATGTCTTTGGTCGGTAAGACAGATGGATAACCATCTCGGAAAATATCAGATAAAAATTTTACAGACAGATTAAGGGCAGCAGTGTCAGAGGTGCGAGGTGTCTGGCACTGCAATCGACCTCTACCGACCGTTATGTTTGTATGTATGTATATTGTAATTTCTATTTTTCATACCAGATAACTGCAGGATGTAGCTACAACTGAAACTACATGTGCATAAGCTACATCTACAAACATTGGTACATGCTGTCACTCTCCAGGACTGAAATTAAATACCTCGATTTCTATAACTTCACGTCTCTGTGTATCTTTCAAATATGATAAAGGTTACCGTATGGAGTGGGGCACTGACCCCAACGATTCCAATGGAGAGAAGGTCTACTGTTTTCGCAAAAGTACTATAATCTGAAGTGTCTTGTCAATCAGTGATGTGAAAAATATTTGTGGGATTGAGCAAAGCCGAGATTTTTGTTGTTTCATTAATAAGCAGACTGGATTTATGAAACAAAAGGGGCAGTATAATTTAAGACTATGTTACATGGGCTGTACAAGCTTTTTGTCATGAACTGGTAATACAAAGATAGCAGAGTGGTTGGGTGATCGGAATTCAAGTCAAAATACCTAAGATCGATTTCCAGGCTAATACCAATGAGTTTTTTTTAAACTTATAAGATTTATATCGAAGACTTGGACTTATGACGGCGACGGGCTCACCACTTGTCACGTTATACCATAAAATGTTTTCTTGGGTGGTGGATCGAAAGGACATAATTGTTTACAATCTCTGTCTACCCCAGTATGAATGAATGAAGTGAAGTATTATTAAATATAGGTAATGGAATACTATCGACCAAGTTATAAAAAGAAATATAACACTCATAAGATTCCATGGGTCGTTAAATAAGACTTAAAACAAAAACTTTTTATAGAATTTAAAAATAAAAAAATAAAATATGTTCAGTCACGATAGCCGAGTTGTTGGGTGGTCGGAATTTCGAGTCGAGAGACCCGAGTTCGATCCCCAGGTGGCAGTACCAATGAGTTTTTCAAAAACTTATGTACGAATTTCATCGTTGGCTTGGACATAAAGGCGGCGACAGGCTCACTACCTGTCACGTTGTCCCGATCAATCTTCGGTGGAAGGTGGGTCAAAGGGACTTAATTGTCAAGACTTGACCTCTGTCTACCCCTGTATTGGGAATTGCGTGAAGATATATATATATATATATATATATATATTTTTAAATATGTTCACTGAAACAAATTTGGCAACCCTGACACCGCACTAAGTATTAAGAACTAATCAGAAATGCATTAATGAATAGCGCTAAATCTCAATTATATTGACCACGGCTAAATGAACATGGCTAGAACGAACAGAGCATCAAATCATATAAACCCGAGCATAATTTACTTTGCAGGAAGTACATGAAAACAATTTGGGTCACAGATAGATTATGGGTTTCGGTCATAAAAGCGACGGGCCCTGCTAAAGTAGCCAGTGGTGATATGAAGTTGGTCAACGGTGAACCGTTAATCGAATCTCGTAGGGACAACCCAAGTGGGGCGACGGAGGTGCGAAACGCGTGTTTATGGATACGTCAGTTTGTTCATGCGTGAAACGTATTTTGTATGTTATGAGAAATTTTATGTTTGTATGTCATTTATATGTCAGCAGAACATATGTATCAATAAGTTCTGCTGACATATAAATTTAGATGTTGTTAGTTTAGACGACAACCATATCTTTCCCGTTATTTAGCGTTTAAGTGGCAACAGAGCTATATACCTAGTTACTTAATTAAGCTATATTGCTTTGGAAGCTTGTAGGTAATACAAGGACTATTTAAATGTCTGCTTTACTGGTTGTGCCAGTATTTTACGGGGTTTTAAAAATAAATATGTTCACGCCATTCCCAATACAGGAGTATATAGAGGTCTAGTCTAGACAATTAAGTCCCTTCGACCCACCTTTCACCGAAGATATTTTCGGGCCAACGTAACATGTGGTGACCGTCCCGTCGCCCTCTTTATGTCCAAGCCAACGATATAATTCGTACATAAGTTTTTGAAAAAAACTCGACACTCGGCTATCGTGACTGTATATATATCGTGGCTATCCTTAAGACTGTTGGTTACTTTCGTATTATGTTAGATACGAATTCATTGTGCAAAGATACGCATTTCGTAATTACGTTGGCCTTTCGCTGTGGCAACATTATTGTTTCTATTCTATGTTAATTGTTAATTGTTGGCCTGTCGACGGATTAGTCTACTTGTCACATAGTAATGTTTCTTAATTCTATTGTAATTACTTTCCAACGTAAATATTTAGTAATTCACTTCCATAAATATACTGATAGTGATCATAGCTGTGCGCTTTACTCTTCTAATTGATAGAGGAGGTTTATGTTCGTCTGTAATTATTTGAAGTCACTACAGCCAAGTGGTTGGGTGGGCGGAATCGAGTCAAGAGATCCGATTTCGATCCCTGAGTGCTTGATTCGTACCAATGGGTTTTAAAAACTTATGTACGAATTATATCGTTAGCTTGGACATAAAGACGGCGACGGAGCTCATCGCCTGTCTCTTAGTCCTAAAATATCTTCGGTGAAAGATGGTTCGAAGGGGCTTAATTGTCTAGACTAGACCTCTGTTTACTCCTGTATTGAGAATTGCGTGAAGATATTTTTTATTTTATTTTTTCTTTATATAGAAAAGTTACGTAAAAGAAAATGTAAATTATAAATAAAGAGTTTTGTTTACTTTTAATTTAAAATGCAAAACCCTTTCCTACATACACCTACGTAGATAATGCGGGAGGACTTAATTCACTTTCCCTTGCCGTCGCACAACGATAACTTTGCGTTAATTTTCCGCACTGCCGCGTCCGCGAGCGCGCTTCTTAACTCGACGTTACGGGCTCACATCGAGCACCCGACTCGATTCTAAACTGGTTCTCGATCCATGCCGCTTCATTATTCGATTATTCACTTACGCAACTTACGTTAAAACCGACGGATCAGAGGTTACGTTGTATAATCTTGGGCGCTGCTTAGAGCAGGGCTTCGAAAATATTAATCGTTTGCGATTCCAGGAACTTTCGTGTCTTGTTTGTTAAATGATACAAGCCATCTGATATTTATCGGCGATAGGCTCTCCACTTGGCACCCTGTCCCGAATTAGCTTCCGTGTAAATCACTCACAAAATCACGTGTCTTCATTATATCGTTATTATTATTTTAATAACACCAAGTATATTTAAATAAATTTATTTTAATAATTTTACTATATTTAGGTTTAAAATTATCGTAAAATGTTGATAAAATTTAAATAAATGTGATATTAAAAGGTTTTTATGATTTCAGATACTTTTTTTTTTGTTTTGAGGAGGTTGTGAGGCAGCTGTACATTCAGTGCGTACTTTTTTAACGAATTGTCAAACAGATGTTCTCTTGAAAGTTGACCTTAGGAATGCCTTTAACTCCCTCGACAGATCAACCCTGCTGAAGGAGGTTGCGAAACATACCCCGGAAATTTACCATTACGTTTGGCAATGTTACAGTCAAAACTCTAATTTATTTTACGAAAATCATTTAATTGACTCAGCCGTCGGAGTTCAGCAGGGTGATCCACTGGGCCCAGCATTGTTTAGTTTGGGAATTCAACCGATTATTTCAAAGTTGAAATCCAAACTCAATGTTTAGTACCTAGATGACGGAACCCTGGGAGGAAAGCCAGATGACGTGCAAAATGACCTTCAAGATTTTATTAAAAATTAAAAACATTGGCCTTGAATTAAATAATACTAAATGTGAACTTTTCATTCCTGACCGTTTGTCTTCTCATAGATACAGTTTGTTTCAAAATTTTAACAATATATCTCCTGGCATTAAAGTAACTGAGGCGGATTCTCTTTACCTCCTTGGAGCGCCGTTATTTATAGAGAGTATGAAACCTCTTTTGAAAGTAAAATTTGATCAATTTTTAGAACATGTTAATAAACTGTATATTCTAAATTCTCATATAGCGCTTACTATTTTTAAATATTGCGTTCTTGTTCCTAAATTTACTTATTTACTCCGCTCGAGTCCAGCATGGAAATGTTCTGATTTTTTAAAACAAATTGACCTTAATCTCAAAATAGCTTTGGAAAAATTCTAAATTTATCTTTAGTCTCATCTAGCTGGACTCAAGCTACTTTACCTGTTAGATTTGGAGGTATCGGTATAAGAGGTTTCAAATATTGCGCTGCCGGCTTTCCTTGCCTCCGTACATAGTGTTCATGATTTGTCACGTAAAATTCTTAAGAATGACTTGGACTTGACCTTTGCTAACGAGGCAAGAGAAGCATGGTTACGTCTCTGTCCCGGCGAGGATATTCCACTGGAATCTAACTCACAAAAACAGTGGGATATCCCGTTGGTTCAGAATGTGCAGAAATGCTTACTGAACAATTTTCACTGTGACAGAGACCGCGCCCGCTTTCTAGGTGTTTCGACAAAGGAATCAAGTTACTGGCTACATGCTTTACCATCAAGTAACCTTGGTACATTACTAGATAACGAAAGTTTACGTATAGCTGTAGGAATACGATTGGGAGCATCGATTTGTCAACCACATCGATGTCCTTGTGGCAGCGACGTCGACGAGTTAGGCCTCCACGGACTTTCATGCCAAAAAAGTGCCGGCAGACTGTCTCGTCACGGTTCCTTGAATGAGGTCCTCCGAAGGGCTCTTGTTTCCATAAATATTCCATCGGTTTTAGAGCCTTGTGGAATATTTAGGGAGGATGGTAAGAGACCCGACGGCTTGACTTTAGTCCCTTGGGAGAGAGGCAAAGCTCTTGTGTGGGACGCAACTTGCGTCGATACATTAGCGGCCTCTCATATCAAGGTACTTCGATAAGGGCCGGGCGGCATCAGAGGCAGCTGAATCGGGTAAATGGCGTAAATATGAGTCTTTGAAAGGAGACTATATATTTGTTCCATTTGCCGTAGAGACAATCGGTCCGTGGGGTCCCCGCGCGATGCAGTTTCTAAAGGAATTGTATCCGCGACTTATCGTTGCCGCTGGTGACAAGAGGGCTGGTTCTTTTCTCGCTCAACGGTTAAGTCTAGCCATTCAACGTGGAAATGCAGCCAGCGTTCTTGGTACCATGCCACGAGGAGTAGGGCTCTACGATTATAATAGTTTTTAGTTAATAAGTATTGTAAATATTAACATAATTTTTTCTGTAAATAAATATTTATGAAAAAGTTATAACACCAATAATTGCACGAGAGTACAGTCCAACTGCCTGTAATGATTTCTCAATACATCTGTACAATGTTTTTGTTGGTTTCCTTGGGCTTAGTTGCCACTTTAAAATCTCCGTTTTTGATAAGGTGTATCCTCTTTTACTTCTTAAAGAAGATACACCTTATCAAAAGCTGAACATGGAATTCCTCGCAATATTATGCAGTTCGTCGTCCCATCTTGTGGGATATAGCACTACACTGTGCTTGCCAGAATAATATTGGCACTCGACAAACTTTCTTCCCCAACGGTGGTCAGTTCTGCGAGCTATATGGCCGGCTTATTGCCACTTCAGCGTACTAATCGTTATAGCAATATCGGTTATCCAGGTTTTGCTGTGTATATTATCACTGCGGATTCTGTCACGAACGAATTCTGTTAATTTTGAAGAGATAAGCGGCATGAGAATGTACCCTTTCATTTCTTTTCATGGTGTCGTTAGAAGCAATTAAAGTAAATCATAAACAGAAGGCGGACTTATAGACATATATCTGGACCGATAAACACACCTGCCGTGCCGTGTGGTAACGGCGAAAGAATATTGCTACTCAATTTCTTCCCGTGGCCTCTTGCGACGCGCTTAAGGGACACAGCCTTGAATATCGTTATGGCAACCTATAGATGGCAAGATAACCATCTTTAAAAATATCAGACCAAAGTAATCAGACCGAAGATGGGCAGCAGCGTCTAAGGTGCGAGTTTTCTGTTACTGCGATCGCCAATCCGCACGCCAAGCGGGGCGATTATGGAAAATCCTATATGGGAGAGGCCTATGTCCAGCAGTGGACTTTAACAGGCCGTTATGTATGTATGTATGTATGTAAATAGACCTGTTACAAGCATCAGCATCTAAAATGCGATAAATCTGGTAATGCGATCGCCTGACAATGTGTCAAGTTGCCGATTTAATCGGTAATCATCGAAACCATGTCTATAGTTTTGTAGTTATCCCCTATTTTTCTATAAAAACAGTCATGAAAAGAAAGAGAGTGGTAATTTCTTACCCTATACACCTATAAAACTCGATAAAGAGTTTAAAATTATAGACTTCTTTTCTTTTCAACCAAAAGATATTCGGAGTTTACTAGTGTAGAGATATGGCATATCTGGTTCAGTTAAATTTTTCATTGTCTAACCGATCCTTCACGCAATTCCCAATACAAGGGTAGACAGAGGTCTAGTCTAGACAATTAAGTCCCTATGACCCACCTTCCACCGAAGATATTTTCGGGCCAACGTAACATGTGGTGACCGTCCCGTCGCCCTCTTTATGTCCAAGCCAACGATATAATTCGTACATAAGTTTTTGAAAAAAAACTCGACACTCGGCTATCGTGACTGTATATATATCGTGGCTATCCTTAAGACTGTTGGTTACTTTCGTATTATGTTAGATACGAATTCATTGTGCAAAGATACGCATTTCGTAATTACGTTGGCCTTTCGCTGTGGCAACATTATTGTTTCTATTCTATGTTAATTGTTAATTGTTGGCCTGTCGACGGATTAGTCTACTTGTCACTTAGTAATGTTTCTTAATTCTATTGTAATTACTTTCCAACGTAAATATTTATGAAAAGTTATAACACCAATAATTGCACGAGTACAGTCCAACTGCCTGTAATGATTTCTCAATACATCTGTACAATGTTTTTGTTGGTTTCCTTGGGCTTAGTTGCCACTTTAAAATCTCCGTTTTTGATAAGGTGTATCCTCTTTTACTTCTTAAAGAAGATACACCTTATCAAAAGCTGAACATGGAATTCCTCGCAATATTATGCAGTTTGTCGTCCCATCTTGTGGGATATAGCACTACACTGTGCTTGCCAGAATAATATTGGCACTCGACAAACTTTCTTCCCCAACGGTGGTCAGTTCTGCGAGCTATATGGCCGGCTTATTGCCACTTCAGCGTACTAATCGTTATAGCAATATCGGTTATCCAGGTTTTGCTGTGTATATTATCACTGCGGATTCTGTCACGAACGAATTCTGTTAATTTTGAAGAGATAAGCGGCATGAGAATGTACCCTTTCATTTCTTTTCATGGTGTCGTTAGAAGCAATTAAAGTAAATCATAAACAGAAGGCGGACTTATAGACATATATCTGGACCGATAAACACACCTGCCGTGCCGTGTGGTAACGGCGAAAGAATATTGCTACTCAATTTCTTCCCGTGGCCTCTTGCGACGCGCTTAAGGGACACAGCCTTGAATATCGTTATGGCAACCTATAGATGGCAAGATAACCATCTTTAAAAATATCAGACCAAAGTAATCAGACCGAAGATGGGCAGCAGCGTCTAAGGTGCGAGTTTTCTGTTACTGCGATCGCCAATCCGCACGCCAAGCGGGGCGATTATGGAAAATCCTATATGGGAGAGGCCTATGTCCAGCAGTGGACTTTAACAGGCCGTTATGTATGTATGTATGTATGTAAATAGACCTGTTACAAGCATCAGCATCTAAAATGCGATAAATCTGGTAATGCGATCGCCTGACAATGTGTCAAGTTGCCGATTTAATCGGTAATCATCGAAACCATGTCTATAGTTTTGTAGTTATCCCTATTGTTCTATAAAACAGTCATGAAAAGAAAGAGATTTCTTACCCTATACACCTATAAAACTCGATAAAGAGTTTAAAATTATAGACTTCTTTTCTTTTCAACCAAAAGATATTCCAGGTTTACTAGTGTAGAGATATGGCATATCTGGTTCAGTTAAATTTTCATTGTCTAACCGATCCTTCACGCAATTCCCAATACAAGGGTAGACAGAGGTCTAGTCTAGACAATTAAGTCCCTATGACCCACCTTCCACCGAAGATATTTTCAGGCCAACGTAACATGTGGTGACCGTCCCGTCGCCCTCTTTATGTCAAGCCAACGATATAATTCGTACATAAGTTTTGAAAAAAACTCGACACTCAACTATCGTGACTGTATATATATCGTGGCTATCCTTAAGACTGTTGGTTACTTTCGTATTATGTTAGATACGAATTCATTGTGCAAAGATACGCATTTCGTAATTACGTTGGCCTTTCGCTGTGGCAACATTATTGTTTCTATTCTATGTTAATTGTTAATTGTTGGCCTGTCGACGGATTAGTCTACTTGTCACTTAGTAATGTTTCTTAATTCTATTGTAATTACTTTCCAACGTAAATATTTAGTAATTCACTTCCATAAATATACTGATAGTGATCATAGCTGTGCGCTTTACTCTTCTAATTGATAGAGGAGGTTTATGTTCGTCTGTAATTATTTGAAGTCACTACAGCCAAGTGGTTGGGTGGGCGGAATCGAGTCAAGAGATCCGATTTCGATCCCCTGGTGGCAGGTTCGTACCAGTGGGTTTTTAAAAAACTTATGTACGAATTATATCGTTGGCTTGGACATAAAGACGGCGACGGGCTCATCGCCTGTCTCTTAGTCCCTAAAATATCTTCGGTGAAAGATGGTTCGAAGGGGCTTTATTGTCTAGACTAGACCTCTGTCTACCCCTGTATTGAGAATTGCGTGAAGATATTTATTTATTTTATATTTGTATATATTTTTATTTCTCCGCTCTGTTTTCGACGGCGTAACGTCTCATCGCTTAATGACTCCATGTTTATAGGCGAAACAAGTATCGCATTATTATCTGCGGTGGCGTATGTTACCTGTTGTCAAATTTACTGCTATTGTAGTAAACTTCGGTGAAAGGTTGGTTCAAAGGGCTAAATTGTCTAGACGTCCGTTTGACCTTGTATTGGAATATGCGTGTGCTTATGCTTGTGAAGAATATAAGTTCCATAGCGTGCGGAATATGAGTACCATATTTTGACATTATTTTTGAATTGCGTGTGTGTGGTTAGAACGTCACTGCATCTTAGTATCTGGTGTGTATCACTTGTTAAACCAGTATATAGATTTAGTATAACATAGGTAACCACCAATTCCGCCTCGCAACGCGTTACGTGATACATATTCGTTCAATGCGCTACTAGCCTTACGTCAAGACTAATAAAATTGTTGTTCCTAATATCTTTCCCACGACTTACCCGTAAGCCGTATTTGTTCACGTATATGATCAATTTCTTTCTGACTTTTAGTATCAAAAAACTAAAGTTATTTGAGTCACGGAAGCTGAGCTGATTCGGTGAACGCAATTCGGGTCAAGAGACCCGAGTTCGATCCCCAGGTGGCAGGTTCATACTGATGGGTTTTATTCAAAACCTTATGTCGTTGGCTTGAATATAAAGACGGCGACAGGCTCATCGCCTGTCTCATTGCGCTTAAAAATTTCTTCGGTTTCACTAAGTTCGAAAGGACTTAATTTTCAAGACCTCTGTCTATCACAGTACTAGGAATGGCGTGACGATACTTTTTTTTAAATAATATAGTATAATTTATATTATTAACTTCCGATTAATGATTAATTTTCTTCAGGATAGGCTATAGACATAGGACATAGGCATCTCCTTTAAGGAGAATAGACCATGAGATTTGTCGGTCGAAGTACTGTGGTGTGCAGGGTGCAACATGTGGTGAGCACCTGTCACGTTCCAAATAGGCTTCTGAAAATTCGACTTTATACCTCGGTAAAGAATATTCGTGCATATTCTCTTTTATTTATTTTTTAAATCACTCATATAAGTGAATCCTTTGCACTCGATATCTTCTATGCTAACATGATAAAAAGTTACGGTAAAGATCCCATCATAATTTCTTATCAAGTCCGTGTAATTCATGTCCGTCACGGCCGCAGTGACACCATTTTTGGTTGACATAACGACATCGTTATGTTCCCACGTTTATGCAAACGCTTTGAGCCTAATGTGTTATGATTGCTTGGTGGTAGTGATAGTAAATGCTGTTTACAGGAGATTACTGCGAAAGAAGGTCGGTTATAAAAAAAGTTTTTATAGGCCAATTTAACAATTTGGTGAAATATCATTTGATATAACATAGGTAACCACCGATTCCGCCTCGCAACGCGTTACGTGATACATATTCGTCGCTACTAGCCTTACGTCAAGACTAATAAAATTGTTGTTCCTAATATCTTTCCCACGAACTACCCGTTCGCCGTATTTGTTCACATATATGATCAATTTCGTTCTGACTTTTAATATCAAAAAACTAAAGTTATTTGAGTCACGAAAGCTGAGCTGATTGGGTGATCGCAATTCGGGTCAAGAGACCCGAGTTCGATCCCCAGGTGGCAGGTTCGTACTGATGGGTTTTATTCAAAACCTTATTCGTTGGCTTGAATATAAAGACGGCGACAGGCTCACCACCTGTCTCATTGCGCTAAAAATTTCTTCGGTTTCACTAAGTGAGTCGAAAGGTCTTAATTTTCAAGACCTCTGTCTATCACAGTACTAGGAATGGCGTGACGATACCTTTTTATTAAATAATATAGTAAAATTTATATTATTAACTTCTGATTAATGATTAATTTTCTTCAGGATAGGCTATAGACATAGGACATAGGCATCTCCTTTAAGGAGAATAGACCATGAGATTTGTCGGTCGAAGTACTGTGGTGTGCAGCGTGCAACATGTGGTGAGCACCTGTCACGTTCCAAATAGGCTTCTGAAAATTCGGCTTTATACCTCGGTAAAGAATATTCGTGCATATTCTCTTTTATTTATTTTTTAAATCACTCAGGTAACTGAATCCTTTGCACTCGCTATCTTCTATGTTAACATGATAAAAAGTTACGGTAAAGATCCCATCATAATTTCTTATCAAGTCCGTGTAATTCAAGTCCGTCACGGCCGCAGTGACACCATTTTTGGTTGACATAACGACATCGTTATGTTCCCACGTTTATGCAAACGCTTTGAGCCTAATGTGTTATGATTGCTTGGTAGTAGTGATAGTAAATGCTGTTTACAGGAGATTACTGCGAAAGAAGGTCGGTTATAAAAAAAGTTTTTATAGGCCAATTTAACAATTTGAAACAACGAAGGTACCACACCCAGACCCGAGAAAATGTGGAAAAAGTGTTTTCTATATTGACTCGGGCGGGAATCTAACCCGGGACCTTAGAGCTAACGACTCCATGAAAACCCGGTGTGCACCGCGCAACTCGTCCAAAGAGGTCGTCATCAAAATTAAAAAATGTCATATACTCTTTTATATTATAATTTTAAAGTTTGCCATATTATTAGGCTATTAGAATCTATCAGCCCCTATCATACCGTGGAGGTCGTAAGAGGCGACTAAGGACAACTAAAAGGCTTGAAAATGAAATTGGCTACCGATAGATGGCGGCACCTCGACAATAATAGAGAAAATTCAACAGACCGGTGACGAGGAGCAACTTTTCAACATGTATTAGGTACTGCGATCGCTAATCCGCTTGCCCAGAGTGCCATAAAGCAAACCCAGAGAGAAAGTTATGTCTTTTAAAGGCCGTTGTTCTAGTGATGATTATAATTATGATATTTTCCATTATATTATAAAGCAAAATGTCAATCTAAACCAAATATTTTTTTGGTTTTGAAAGACTGAATATTCTCTCTCTCTCGTCGTCACGCACAATCCTTGACGGCAGAGAGAACAGATCTTTTGGAGATCTGTTCTCTCTGCCTCCAAATGTCATGATCCTAACGTACATTTCTTTCAGATTCATCATTTTCTTCATATATGCACAAAATGTTAATGTAATAATATTAGTTGAAATATTAATTTACTGTACTGTATTATTGCTTATTATGTTAATAATATTAATTGTCTATTTTTTTTTCAGGTACGTAACGCATTTACGGATCAAGTGAGCTCTTCATTAACAGATTAGTATCAAGTTATTTTTATATTATGCGTAGTTTGACCTAAATATTTACAAGGCAAATCTCCTGTAATTCATTAAGTACATAAATCATTGTTGTTATTTCAAACTTAATTTAATATTACTTGTAGCCTCCGTAAAGATTATAAAGGTTAAGAATCGTATGTGTTTGTACTTTGTATGCACGTAAGAGTAAAACTTCTTTGGTAATAATAATAAATAATAATATCTTCACGCAATTCCCAATACAGGGGTAGACAGACTTCTAGTCTAGATAATTTAATCCTTTGACCCACCTTCCACTGAAGATATTTCAGGACAACGTGCCTGTCACGTTGTGGTGAGCCCGTCGCCGTCTTTATGTCCAAGCCAACGATATAATTCGCACATAAGTTATTAAATTAAAGGTAAAATTTCTCTTTAATTTAATAACATAAAGGTTCAGCATAAATATGCTTTAAAAATCAATAAAAATACCTTCACGCAATTCCCAATACGGGGTAGACAGACTTCTAGTCTAGATAATTTAATCCTTTGACCCACCTTCCACTGAAGATATTTCAGGACAACGTGCCTGTCACGTTGTGGTGAGCCCGTCGCCGTCTTTATGTCCAAGCCAACGATATAATTCGCACATAAGTTATTAAATTAAAGGTAAAATTTCTCTTTAATTTAATAACATAAAGGTTCAGCATAAATATGCTTTAAAAATCAATAAAAATACCTTCACGCAATTCCCAATACGGGGTAGACAGACTTCTAGTCTAGATAATTTAATCCTTTGACCCACCTTCCACTGAAGATATTTCAGGACAACGTGCCTGTCACGTTGTAGTGAGCCCGTCGCCGTCTTTATGTCCAAGCCAACGATATAATTCGCACATAAGTTATTAAATTAAAGGTAAAATTTCTCTTTAATTTAATAACTACTTGTAGCCTCCGTAAAGATTTTAAAGGTTAAAAATCGTATGTGTTTGTACTTTGTATGCACGTAAGAGTAAACCTTCTTTGGTAGTTAATTATAATAAACAATTAATAAAAATACCTTCACGCAATTCCCAATACGGGGGTAGACAGATGTCTAGTCTTGATAATTTAGTCCCTTTGACCCACCTTCCACTGAAGATATTTCAGGACAACGTGACAGGTGGTGAGCCCGTCGCCGTCTTTATGTCCAAGCCAACGATATAATTCGCACATAAGTTATTAAATTAAAGAGTAAGATTTCTCTTTAATTTAATAACTTAATAACATAAAAGTTCAGCATAAATATGCTTTAAAAATCAATAAAATTGCATAATAAAAATTAAATTTAGCGTTATCGTATTGATAACTCCTAACTGAAAAGTCAGGATTATCAAATTATCACGTGCAAAAGGGATAACAGATGGCGCCTATGCCAATAAACAAGACACACGTAATATAAAGAGAATACAGAGATAAAATTTCAACTGATAACACACGGACGTAAGACACGGAGGCTCGGAGGTAAGAACGTCGCCACGGATCGGCGAAGGTCGCGGGTTCGAATCCCGCCCGTGTCAGTTGAAATTTTAACATTTTTCTCTTTAATTTAATAACATAAAAGTTCAGCATAAATATGCTTTATAAATCAATAAAATTGCATAATAAAAATTAAATTTGGCGTTATCGTATTGATAACTCCTAACAGAAAAGTCAGGATTATCAAATTGTCACTTACAAAGGGATAACAGATGGCGCCTATGCCAATAAACAAGACACACGTAATATAAAGAGAATACAGAGATAAAATTTCAACTGATAACACACGGACGTAAGACACGGAGGCTCGGAGGTAAGAGCGTCGCCACGGATCGGCGAAGGTCGCGGGTTCGAATCCCGCCCGTGTCAGTTGAAATTTTAACATTTATCTCTTTAATTTAATAACATAAAGGTTCAGCATAAATATGCTTTAAAAATCAATAAAATTGCATAATAAAAATTAAAATTGGCCTTATCGTATTGATAACTCCTAACAGAAAAGTCAGGATTATCAAATTGTCACTTACAAAGGGATAACAGATGGCGCCTATGCCAATAAACAAGACACACGTAATATAAAGAGAATACAGAGATAAAATTTCAACTGATAACACACGGACGTAAGACACGGAGGCTCGGAGGTAAGAGCGTCGCCACGGATCGGCGAAGGTCGCGGGTTCGAATCCCGCCCGTGTCAGTTGAAATTTTAACTTTTTTCTCTTTAATGTAATAACATAAAAGTTCAGCATAAATATGCTTTAAAAATCAATAAGATCGCACATAAGTTTTTTTTTTAAACCCATTGGTTAGAGCCTGCCACCTGGGAACTCGGGTCTCTTGACTCGAAATTCCGACTACCCAACCACTCGGCTATCGTGACCTAAATAAGCGCTTAATTTTTATTTGTAATTTAACTATAACAAAAGATAAAATAATTGGTCAGCTAAATATCCTTTTGTAATCCTACATTTACAATTACATATTAATTACATTGGTGATTACTGAAAAGTCTTTATAGCAGTGATCAGGTCACTTGCTTTAGAAAATGAGTGACATAGGTTTGGTAAAAGGGTACATTATTATTTTTAGCAAGTGCTTACCGTGTGGTAACGGTGTAAGAATATTCTTCCCGTGGGTGTCGTAAGAGGCGACAAAGGGAAACTGTCCAGAATATCGTTAAAGCAACCGATAGATGTTGCGATAACCATTTCTAAAAATATGAGACCGAAAAAATCAGACCGAAGATAGGCAACAGCGTGTGAGGTGCCAGTGGTTTGCTACTGCGATCGCCAATCCGCTTGCCAAGCGTGACGATTATGGCAAATCATCCCTATGGGAGAGGGCTATGTCCTGCAGTGGACTTTAACAGGCCGATATGTATGTATGTGTATGTGTTTAAATATAAACATTCACGACTCGGCTACAAACTTTCATATTTATCACCCAAATGTCTTCCTCTAGCTGGATACGAACTCGTAACCATTACCTTTAAAGGCAAAAAATTATGTACGATTTGTAGTAGACTTGGTCATAAAGACGGCGACGGGCTCACCACCTGTCAAGATGTCCCAAAAAATATCTTCACGCAATTCCCAATACAGGGGTAGACAGAGGTCAAGTCTAGACAATTAAGTCCCTTTGACCCACCTTCCACCGAAGATATTTTCGGGACAACGTGACAGGCGGTGATTCCGTCGCCGTCTTTATGTCCAAGCCAACGATGAAATTCGTACATAAGTTTTTGAAAAACTCATTGGTACCGCCACCTGGGGATCGAACAAATTATATTAATAAAATATATTGGTTAAAAAAAGGTTGTCTGGAAGAAATCGCTTTTAGCGATAAGACCGCCATTTGTGTCACCACAGTCTTACAAAATTTAATATTGTATATTTTCAGTGTTGGTGTGCAATAAAGAGTATTCTATCTATCTAGCTGGTTTAGTTTACTAAGATATTTGCATGTAACTTTATTATAATACACACCACCTCCCACTGTCCTTAAGTCTTTTCTAGCCTGACGGTGTCTGGGAGAGATCGCTCTTTAGCGATAAGACCGCCATTTGTGTCACCACAGTCTTACAAAATTTAATATTGTATATTTTCAGTGTTGGTGTGCAATAAAGAGTATTCTATCTATCTAGCTGGTTTAGTTTACTAAGATATTTGCATGTAACTTTATTATAATACACACCACCTCCCACTGTCCTTAAGTCTTTTATAGCCTGACGGTGTCTGGGAGAGATCGCTCTTTAGCGATAAGACCGCCATTTGTGTCACCACAGTCTTACAAAATTTAATATTGTATATTTTCAGTGTTGGTGTGCAATAAAGTATTCTATCTATCTAGCTGGTTTAGTTTACTAAGATATTTGCATGTAACTTTATTATAATACACACCACCTCCCACTGTCCTTAAGTCTTTTCTAGCCTGACGGTGTCTGGGAGAGATCGCTCTTTAGCGATAAGACCGCCATTTGTGTCACCACAGTCTTACAAAATTTAATATTGTATATTTTCAGTGTTGGTGTGCAATAAAGAGTATTCTATCTATCTAGCTGGTTTAGTTTACTAAGATATTTGCATGTAACTTTATTATAATACACACCACCTCCCACTGTCCTTAAGTCTTTTCTAGCCTGACGGTGTCTGGGAGAGATCGCTCTTTAGCGATAAGACCGCCATTTGTGTCACCACAGTCTTACAAAATTTAATATTGTATATTTTCAGTGTTGGTGTGCAATAAAGAGTATTCTATCTATCTAGCTGGTTTAGTTTACTAAGATATTTGCATGTAACTTTATTATAATACACACCACCTCCCACTGTCCTTAAGTCTTTTCTAGCCTGACGGTGTCTGGGAGAGATCGCTCTTTAGCGATAAGACCGCCATTTGTGTCACCACAGTCTTACAAAATTTAATATTGTATATTTTCAGTGTTGGTGTGCAATAAAGTATTCTATCTATCTAGCTGGTTTAGTTTACTAAGATATTTGCATGTAACTTTATTATAATACACACCACCTCCCACTGTCCTTAAGTCTTTTCTAGCCTGACGGTGTCTGGGAGAGATCGCTCTTTAGCGATAAGACCGCCATTTGTGTCACCACAGTCTTACAAAATTTAATATTGTATATTTTCAGTGTTGGTGTGCAATAAAGTATTCTATCTATCTAGCTGGTTTAGTTTACTAAGATATTTGCATGTAACTTTATTATAATACACACCACCTCCCACTGTCCTTAAGTCTTTTCTAGCCTGACGGTGTCTGGGAGAGATCGCTCTTTAGCGATAAGACCGCCATTTGTGTCACCACAGTCTTACAAAATTTAATATTGTATATTTTCAGTGTTGGTGTGCAATAAAGAGTATTCTATCTATCTAGCTGGTTTAGTTTACTAAGATATTTGCATGTAACTTTATTATAATACACACCACCTCCCACTGTCCTTAAGTCTTTTCTAGCCTGACGGTGTCTGGGAGAGATCGCTCTTTAGCGATAAGACCGCCATTTGTGTCACCACAGTCTTACAAAATTTAATATTGTATATTTTCAGTGTTGGTGTGCAATAAAGAGTATTCTATCTATCTAGCTGGTTTAGTTTACTAAGATATTTGCATGTAACTTTATTATAATACACACCACCTCCCACTGTCCTTAAGTCTTTTCTAGCCTGACGGTGTCTGGGAGAGATCGCTCTTTAGCGATAAGACCGCCATTTGTGTCACCACAGTCTTACAAAATTTAATATTGTATATTTTCAGTGTTGGTGTGCAATAAAGAGTATTCTATCTATCTAGCTGGTTTAGTTTACTAAGATATTTGCATGTAACTTTATTATAATACACACCACCTCCCACTGTCCTTAAGTCTTTTCTAGCCTGACGGTGTCTGGGAGAGATCGCTCTTTAGCGATAAGACCGCCATTTGTGTCACCACAGTCTTACAAAATTTAATATTGTATATTTTCAGTGTTGGTGTGCAATAAAGAGTATTCTATCTATCTAGCTGGTTTAGTTTACTAAGATATTTGCATGTAACTTTATTATAATACACACCACCTCCCACTGTCCTTAAGTCTTTTCTAGCCTGACGGTGTCTGGGAGAGATCGCTCTTTAGCGATAAGACCGCCATTTGTGTCACCACAGTCTTACAAAATTTAATATTGTATATTTTCAGTGTTGGTGTGCAATAAAAGTATATATATACATACTAACGTGGACGAATACACACCGGTTTTATGGTGTCGCCAGCTCCTGCTATGAGGTCCAGGTTCGATTGCTGTTCGGGTCAAAAGAAAACGCTTTTCTACATTTTCTTGGGTTCAGGTGTTTGTGGTTCCTTCGTTGTTTCGGATTCCATAATGCAGGTGCTTAAGTTGCTTACTTTGGGTCAGAGCAATGTCCCTGTCTATGTTTATTATTATGTATGAAGGTTCGTCAGGACTGTACTTTGATAAACTCCCAACCATACCATGAGCGAGGATGGAAAATGACCTCGTTGGACACGCGGAATACGGTTGCTCGCTTCTTCACTACTATGTGCGTACATCTTATCAATTTGTTTGTTGTAGCTCTCTTCTACGGTAAAAAATTTTTCGTCCGAAAAAAGCATTTCCCGATATTTTTTTCCCGCGTACCGCTTAAACAAAGCGCGGCATCTCTTCAGTCTCAGGTGCATTAGACGAGCATTCAAACAATGTCCTGTTTTTCTTCGATATGCCCGAAGCCCTAAGTCTTCATTTAACACCATTTTCACCGTGGTTCTGCTTAACCCCATCTGAAGGGTCAACAGTTTCTGCTTACGTTTGGGATTTCTTTGAATTCGAGCCTTCACAGCTTTTATCACTGCTGGAGTCCTAACAGACCGAGGGCGACCACTTCTTGACCTGTCATCTACAGAGTCTTCATTGTATCGTTTTTTGGTACGATAAACGAATCTTTTGGTTATATTCAAATTTTTCAGTATGTCAAAAATTTGAATTGGCGCATAACCGCAACGATGCAACGTAATAACTGCAACACGATCTTCTTTAAGCGTCCACTCCATATTTAAAAATGAGTAAAATTCTAAAAAGTATGTAGTTTTATTTTCATGAACAGTTCGAAATTCGAATTCAATAAACTTTTTTGTGGCCGGCATTCTAAAAGAAAAGTTTTTACTGTGTGACAATACTTATGACCTGACTGTGTATATTCGTTATTATATATAAATACACATACTTATTTACGTTTATGTATGTCTATTATATTTAAAATATAAAAAAAATATCTTCACGCAATTCCCAATACAGGGGTAGACAGAGGTCAAGTCTAGACAATTAAGTCCCTTTGACCCACCTTCCACCGAAGATATTTTCGGGACAACGTGACAGGCGGTGATTCCGTCGCCGTCTTTATGTCCAAGCCAACGATGAAATTCGTACATAAGTTTTTGAAAAACTCATTGGTACCGCCACCTGGGGATCGAACAAATTATATTAATAAAATATATTGGTTAAAAAAAGGTTGTCTGGAAGAAATCGCTTTTAGCGATAAGACCGCCATTTGTGTCACCACAGTCTTACAAAATTTAATATTGTATATTTTCAGTGTTGGTGTGCAATAAAGAGTATTCTATCTATCTAGCTGGTTTAGTTTACTAAGATATTTGCATGTAACTTTATTATAATACACACCACCTCCCACTGTCCTTAAGTCTTTTATAGCCTGACGGTGTCTGGGAGAGATCGCTCTTTAGCGATAAGACCGCCTTTTTGTACTTCATTTCTTAAGTTTTATTTTATTTTTGTCATGATTATTGCGGTGTACAATAAAGTATATATATACATACTAACGTGGACGAATACACACCGGTTTTATGGTGTCGCCAGCTCCCGCTATGAGGTCCCGGGTTCGATTGCTGTTCGGGTCAAAAAGAAAACGCTTTTTCTACATTTTCTTGGGTTCGGGTGTTTGTGGTTCCTTCGTTGTTTCGGATTCCATAATGCAGGTGCTTAAGTTGCTTACTTTGGGTCAGAGCAATGTCCCTGTCTATGTTTATTATTATGTATGATGGACTTTTTTTTATAGAAATGGCTGGCAAACGAGCTGGCGGCTCACGTGACATAGCAGATGCGTTGCCGGCCTTAGAGTGCCCCCTTCCCGAAAATTGGAGAAAGGGGGTGCGTGGGCCTTCGTAAAAAGCATTAAGTTGTCTCGTTCTCGCCAATTCAGAGTTTCAGAGTAGTCCCGTCATATTTCGTAACCTTTTACGAACCTTTTAAACGAAACCCTATAAAATTTACTACTTTTTTTTACTTTACTACTTTGTACTTTCGACCTACCATTTATATCGACACACCAAAGACATTTTGTGAGCGTGACAGGTGAACATCAGTCCATCTTTTTGTCTAAGCCAACGATATAAATCGTACATAAGTTTTGAAAAAACCCATTGGTACAAGCCTGCCATCAGGGAATCGAACTCGGGTCCTTTGAATCGAATCCCGATCGACCAAGTTGACGGGTCCAACGAATGATTTTCACGTTATCCGAAAAACGAATGTCTTTGGTGAAAACTGGGTCAAAAGGACTTAACTGCCTAGACCTCTGTTTACCCCAGCATTGATAATGGCGTGAATTTTTTTTAGGCGTGAAAAAGGTTAGAGTGTGGTTTTTTACTGACTCTGACGCCTCCAAGGCAGAAAAGGACTCGCCTACCGCCTTTAAAAAATCCGAACATAAATTTTTATTTTTATCTATAAGGGGCAAAGGCTCGCTTTATGGTAAGGGTTCATGTGATGGTAAGTAACCTCACACCGCCCATGAACACCTACAATAGCAGAGGAATAGTTATCGACATTTGAGAAAGGAATAGGCTCTTTTCTTGAATGTCCCTAAGTCGTATCGGTTAAATTTAAGTCGTAAGTTTGCTTCAATACTCGCTAGAGTTACTGAAACTTTTTGTCACGTTTTGCAAGTGTGATGACGTCTAACGACGTGTTAAGGTCCGGACGGTGGCGTGACCGATGCGGTCTGATTGACGTGACTTTGAGCTCGCTCAGTGTCACTGTCTCGTTAGTTGCGTTACGAACATCTCACTAACGACGACGCAAACGGCACAAGGAAAGCCAATCTAGTGAGGAACAAACTATATCTGATTGTTTATGTGTGACGCGTACGCTGTGTTCTCGGGGTATAGACACGCGGTTCACTTATTATCTGTGGTCGTATGACCGTGGCATGTTGTCTATTAAACGTAACAGATACGTATCTTTTAATGATTTCTTATATTAAAACTAATACTACTCATCTAAATAAAACATATTAAAAAAAAGTGGTGGTAGCTCTCAACAGCACATTTTGTTATGTAATCATACAAAAAAGATGAACTACAACACTCGAACTTCTAAGTATCTATGCTGTAGAATGTTTTTTAACATATGTGTATGCATATGCACCAACAGATATATTTACACGTACATGTTATGAACTTATTGAAAACTAATTATGAAAAATTAACCATAATAAATCCAAAAAACAAAAAAATATGGATGATAAGTTAAGAAAACGAAATAAAATCCGCAAATAATCGTTTAATTTACGATCTTTTAGTTAAATACCATTCAAAGAATTTTACAACCTTAACCTAACCTGCCTTATATCAAACATTAATAATAATTCTATCGGTATAAGTTACTAAAACGAAATAAAATCCGTAAATAATCGTTTAATTTACGATCTTTTAGTTAAATACCATTCAAAGAATTTTACAACCTTAACCTAACCTATTATATGTATTAAACATTAATAATAATTCTATCAGCACAACTCGTTACTAGAATAAATGATTAAAGTTATTATATCTTCGTTAAAAATAATACACGGATATCTTTTTCGTATCAGGAATTCCATCGAGACACAACAACACGCCTTTTATGGTTTGGTTTGTGTAAAAAAAATAACTGTCCGACCGATGCACAGATCTTAGATTCCTGATATTGGCGTCCCGTCGGCCATCGAACTCCAACACTGCTACATCACCATCACGATAACAACGACAATTGAATCAAGTGGTACACATAGATACAGATGTAACGAGATATTGCTGGATGTGGTATTGTCGAAATTTATCGTTATATAGTTAGGGTTAGAAAGTCACGATAGCCGAGTGGTTGGGTGGTCGGAATTTCGAGTCGAGAGACCCGAGTTCGATCCCCAGGTGGCTCGTACCAATGGCTTTTTCAAAAAACTTATGTACGAATTGTGTCGATGGCTTGGATATAAAGGCGGCGACAGGCTCACCACCTGTCACGTTGTTCCGAAAATATCTTCGGTGGAAGGTGGGTCGAAGGGACTTCATTGTTCAGACTAGATCTCTGTCTACCCCTGTATTGGGAATTGCGTGAAGATATTTATTTTATTTACAGTTAGGGAGGTCACATAGATTTCTCTGATCCCAAACTGACTAGCTAGCACTTCAGTTATGGAATGGGAAACATCGCAGGTACCATAAACACCTGGACCCGAGATAATGTAGAAAAAGTGGTTGTGTACATAGACCCGTTCGAGAATTGAACCCGGGACCTATGAGCTGGCGAGACCGTGATAATATATATGTAAGCCACTTGACCACTGAGGAAGACATTTCACAAAAAAAATAGTTGTGGGTGTTTCATATTATCGATATAATATTTAAAGATATAAATTTAACATAACTTTTAGAATGTTGAGACTGTATCTATGTGTTACCGATATAAGTAAGTATTAATATTATTGAAAATTTTAAGGGAAGGTTTTAAATTACGATGCCACATTCAAAAATTCTATCGTAACATCATATTATAATAAAAACAAAGCATTCGCTCAAGCTTCATCAACGCTGTCGTATCTAGCATAACTTTGTAATTCTATAATCGTAACATCATATTTTAAGAAAAACAAAGCATTCGCTAAAGCGCTGTCGTATTTAGTATCTAAATTTATAATGCTGTCAGACAGCAAGATTCGAACCGACTGTTGACCATGACTGAATATATGTTTCATATTTCCATTTTTCATTTATCACGTGAGTTAGTAAACAGAAGAGTCCAGTATGGGAAAAACTACGATCTATGCACATGTCTGCATCTATTACATGCAAATACATTGTAGATTATATGCTAAAAGTTATAAGATACAAATATCCATGTGTTAGGTGTAAAGTGATTGTATAGCAATATATATAATTTGGATTAAGTTTATATTATAGTCTTAATCAAACTAAAATATGACGTCATCGCGACTATAATAGTACTTAGTTGGATAGCTGAATTGTTTTTACTTTCGCATTACTGGAACAGACAGAGGTCCAGACAATTAAGTCCTTTCTACCGTCCTTTCACATTTTTTTTGGGGACAACGTGACAGGTCGTGAGCCTGTTGACGTCTTTGCTTCCAAGATAATGATATAAATCGTACATAAGTGTTGAATACAGAAGTAGTATACGGCATATAATTACGTATAAATCGTAAGTAAAGGTGACTTAAAATTGCGATCACCCAATCGGTTATCGTCACTGGTTGGGTAGCTAATTAGATGAGTATAAAACAGCAGTATCCTAGCTGAAGTTACTTTAATAGTTTTATCAAAGTATGGTGAGGTGAAGTGTAGCTGAGTGAAGCGCCAATATCCTCCATTCTGGGAAACTGCTTGGCTTTTTGATTTATAAATTTAGTATCTGTTTTGCAGCAACGTCACAGATATAATATCATCGTGATAATGGCCTGTAAAAATCCACTATTGGACGTTGGCCTCTCCCATACATATTATATATAAATAATAAATAAACATACATCAAATAAATAAACATCACAAACATTGCTCCTATCCCAATGTATAATGCTAAAACACCGTTGTTTCCGATTTCCATACCACAAGGTATGGGAATTGTAAACAACGAAGGCACTACAAACACCCTGACCCGAGAAAATATAGAAAAAGTGTTTTTTTTTACATTGACCCGACCGAAAATCTAACCCGGGACCTCGAGACGGCGACACCTTGAAAACTGGTGTTTACGCCACTCGTCTACGGAGGTCCATATTCGGGAGTACCTTAAACGCTGCTGCATGCGACCTGCTGAATTTTGGTCTGGTCATTTTCGAGATTATCCTGCCATCTGTAGGTAGTATATTGTATTTTCAAGGCTATTTTCTAACTGCCTAAACGTATACAAAGAGTATGCTATAATAATATGCGGAGTTTAAATAGTATATAGAGAATACATGTCTGTGTGTTTTTCATTTAGTCACTAATTTGGATGAAAACTATATTCTAATAAGTAATACATTACTCTAGAGGAGTGTTTAGAGCCATGGTAGTGGTTAGGGCGCATGCTTTATAAATGAGTGACTAAGGTTTGATCCTTGGGCCAGTGTTTTGGTACTGAAAAATTCGATTTGATTCTTTTTATGAGTTGGTATTTTATGTGTGTTAACGAAATAAAGATTTCACTTTTCCCATTTTTCTAAATTAATATTTCTTAGTATGATATAAATTTAGTATCATGTTTATCACACACATAAACACATGGGAAGTGTTAGGCTCGCATAATCGTTGTGGTTTAGATGAAGAGATAAAAAGGTGTCGTTGTCACATCCGGTAGTTTTCACTTGTCAGCGAACAGCACAACAATTAGCTATCAGCGTGTGAACCTCCTACGGTACTGTTCTCCTGGTATATACTACTTTCTAGTAATCCAGTGATGTAGGTATCGCAGGAAATAGGACTTTTAGGAAGCTATCTTGTGTTTAATTTCGAAATATATTTTTAAGCGTGTGTAGTCAGTTAACACATGCTTAAAAATATATTTAGAAATAAATGGTGGAAGAAGAGGCTATAAAAAACAAAAGCCTTAAAATAGATTATATTTTTTTTAAATACATTCATAGATAGATATTTACAACATCACACATTGAGGTTGTTATCATTATAATATCGACAGATAGCTGGATAAGCATTTTGAAAAACTGGTTAAAAGTTCAGGAGACCGATGATGGAAACAGCATCTAGGATATGAGGTCTCTAATAGATACTACGAGCACCAACCTGCTTTCCAGACTTGCATTTACGGCAAATCCTCTGTTACGGCGAACCTAGAGAAATAGAAATCTATTTACTGAAATAGTTTTGTATAGGTCGCTAAGTAAATAATAAATCGTTAATAATTGTTCAGTATATAAATAAGTATCCTGTTATTGCATTAGACAGTAAGCATGATTTACAAGCTTTAAAATTCAATAAAATTGCATCATAATATCTTTATAATAATTTAGTTCTAAAACAGTAGAGTAAATGTACTAACGAAATTATATGACTTACAAAACTTTACAAAATAAATATGTTGTTTGCTATAATAAATGATTTCCGTGAAAAATATTATTTAAAAATAGCATGCATGTTTTTTCACCTCTTGGTGTTGTAAGAGGCAACTAAAATCTTCAAAATAACAATAACTACCGAAGATACGAGCATAACCATTCTCAAACATATAAAAAAAATAACTCAGGCCGGTAATTAGCAGTGGCGTGTAGTGGTGGTGTGAAGTGTCTGGTACCACGCTCGCCAATCCGCTTGCCAAACGTGATGATTACCGCAAATCCTCCTTAAAGGAAATTCCTAACCTGCAATGGACTTTTACAGGCCTTTAAGTATTTAAAAGTTTCGAACCTCTTATCGTTTGCAAGCAGGAAAAGGCTTAATCGTAATATATCGTTAAACGCGGGAAATCGTACGCTAATGCCGCATTCCGTCGGCACTTAACAAGTTTTACTCCCAAAATGGAGCCGCAACGACTGGAAATACTAACGACGCACCATGATCTGTGGCCGAAGTTAGACTTCCACTTAAAGGCTAATAGATAAGTTAGGGAAATATTACACACAGCTTTTCATCTTATCGGATCTGTCAATATGGCATCATTGTGTGCACATTTGGTTAATCTTAATACGATATTATGATAATACTTTATATACGTTCATTGGTTTAAAAGTTTAACAGTTAAAATATCTAGTCTGTGAAAACAGGTTTAGAGACGTTAATCACTCATAGGAACAGCTAATTGCTGAAAAAAAGGTCCTTATCCAAAAAATCAGCGTCCCAAATATTGTTGACAAGTGACTCACTTGTCTGTATAGATAACTCACTCACTTGTCTATGTCCAGTAAGAATTTGAAAAAGTACAAAAAAGCGAAATTTTATTTATTCCTGGCCAGTTACTAAATTGACTTATTTAATTCAAAATGTTCGAAAGCTTCTCAAGGATGTTTAAAGCTTCTTTACTGGTCAGGAAGGACTTGTTTATAAAGTAAACACTATTTTATTTGCTTGAATAAACAAATGCGGATATATTTAGAGAGTTTATCACTAAATAAGTTTTTCTTCGTGTTAGGTTGCTTATGGTGCATATGAAAGCGACGAAATTCGGTGTAATGTTTTTATTTCAATGATTATAAACAATGCCGTGTGATGCCAGCGTAAGAACTTATCTTTTTTTTATTTCTTTTCTACTTTCTAATGTGTATTTTTTAATTTGTCTTTCTTTCTTCCGGCGACGTTAGAGATCACTAGTACTTTAGTGAAAAAGAAGTCCTTGAAAAAGCAATGAAAATGGCTTCTGACTGTAAGGCAAATTAACCAATAACCATCTTTAAACATACAATGAAGAAGTAGCGTCTAATGCGAGGGCCTGATACTGCGATCGTAAATCCAATCGGCAATCGTAGCGACCACGGAGAATCCTCCGTGAGAGGCTTATGTTCTGCTGAGGAGTTTTTTAAAATATATTATGTATGTATTATAAATAATTATAAAAGAAAATCACAATAAAATATTATTTTAGTAGGCGTATTATCTTAAATCCTCCATGGGTGAAGTCTATGCCCTGCAGTGGAATCTTAGACATCTTTTAGTAGTTAAAGTACACTAATATTCCATTCAACTTAGCTTTAAGGCCGTTAAATGCAGTACTAACTGAGAATTGGATGGTATTTTGCCTCATAAATTTAGCTTACGTCAGTTCTAGTGTGCGTTGCCCACTCCGCTCGCAGTGGGACCCCAACACATGCTCAAGCAATGGATAATTCAAAGCGCACAGTGAAAGGCAATACTCAGCCTGTAAACAGTTCAAGGCAGATAAGTCAAGTTTGCGCTATCTCTCCGATAACTTACGATCCGATACATTTGTTACGTGACGTAGTTTTATTTGGTCGTAATATTTGAATACTGTACCGTATCTGACCAGATAGTATAAAATGGGTATAACATTTAAGTAAGTTTAAACATATTTGAAGTAAAATATATATGATAAGTTCAAAGACATTGTTTGTGCTGTTAAATAAATATCTTTCATTTTCATTTTCAAAGACACAGTATCCTTCATTTAATGTTCAGAAACTTCTGTTTTTGGCCAATTTTAAAAGAGGAGGAGGTTTTAGTAGATAACCTTACTAGATTGCTTTTTTTTTACTCTCGTTACATCAGAATTTCTGTCGTTATATTTTGTGTTGTATTTTTGTGTGTTTCCGATTTGGAAAATTATTCTATTACTTCAACGGGAAATTGATACGCATAAGGTGGTCCCAATGTCAAGTCAGAAATAATGCAATCCTGTGATAATCAGGGAAGTTTCTTCTTTTGCAACTTTTTAGATATTTTTGGTATTTGAGAACTTTCTGAAGTAATTAGCTATTTGTGTCATGGGATAATCATCTCAAACTGCTGAGGTAATGATAAATACCGCTGTACTCAATATCGGTTTCTTGTTGGACAATAATTAAACATTTTTCGATAGAAAGAGCTAGGTATGGGCGGCATTAAATGCGTGCAAAGTACAATAATTTACGTAAGTGGATACTTTAATTTTTATACACCATTGCGGAAAAATAAACATAGTAAAAATTAAACTTTTTTTTTATAGAAAAGGGAGGCAAACGAGCAGGTGGAGTACTTAGATTTTATAACATTTCTGTTATTCTTGCTACGTATTATTGTTGTCATCTCATCCGTCTGCTTGGTTTTGGCCTAGCATTATTCGACAAGATCACCTGTCGGTAACTTTGCCTTACAAAAACTTTTGTCTGCCTCATAATACTATTTATGTATTAAGAATTAATACTATTCATATATTCAGAATATCGATGATAAATAGTCAAGACACACGAACATATATACGTATGTTATTTATTATTTTGGATATATTTTCTTTTCTTATTTAACAATTTTGTTGACTTCCGTGGACAAGTGGCGTTTACATCAGTTTTCAAGGTGTCGCCAGCTGGAGGTCACGGGTTCGATGCCCCGACAGGTTGATGTACAATACTATTACTAAACTATATTGTCGCAGGTTTGGGTCCTCGTATTATCTTCGTTGTTTCTGATCCTAGAACACAACAGCAATGTATTTGATGTGGTTCTAATATATGTATTTATTTATTTATATTTTCTGAAAATTTAATACACTTCACCGCACAACTCAACTCAAGTACAATCAAGTATTTAAAACTTCCCTTGCCCATAAAAGAAAATAGTTGAGCTTTAAATATTTACTGCCACTCTTTATACCATCTAGAGTTATTTTATCGTTCAGATTGACAAAGAGCCAATTAAGTAAGGTTAACCAGTACCAATTAAGTTTTAATGAAACTGAAATACACATGGCGAAAATAGAACACAACCACTAAGGGGTCTATTCAATGCGGTCATTATTAATTCGGTATTTACGATACCGATTTCATAATGAGTGAACTAATTATATACTGACCGTACCACAGCTCTGAACTCAACGTAAAAAGGAAAAAATAGAGTCGAAGTAAGAAGCCATGACCTTACCCTTAATTTTATTTACTGTTAAAGGAAAGGTTACGGAAACGGGTTATTGTTACAGATATATAGATCGGATTAAGAGAAAACTATTATATTTATATTACCATATTTAATGACACTTTATATTTGAACAGAGAAACGACGTCCGCAATAGTTATCCAGGTATGAAGTTTTACAAGCGTTTTATCACAATAGCCGAGTGGTTGGGTGATCGGGATTCGAGTCAAGAGACACGAGTTCAATCCGCAGGTGGCAGGCTCGTACCAATAAGTTTTTTTAAAACTTAAGTATGAATGTATCATAACAACAACTTATAAAATTATTTTATTTATTTACATATTTATGTACAATTTCTTTATTTGTTTATAGGAAATGAAACAATCTTCACGCAATTCCCAATACCAGGGTAGACAGAGATCTAGTCTAGATAATTAAGTTCTTTCGACCCATCTTCCACCGAAGATACTTTCGGCAACGTGATAGGTGGTGAGCCCGTCGCTGTATTTATGTCCAAGCCTACGATATAATTCGTACATAAGTTTTTTCAAAAATCCATTGGCCTGCCACCTAGGGTTCGAACTCGAAATTCCGACCACTCGGCTATCGTAACATGAATATTTATAATTTTAAAGCATTTATGTATTAATATTTATAAAGCATATTGTATTTATTTAAACGTTACACTTACAATTTATATAATCCGTTTAATACTACTCAATAATAGAGCAGACAGTGGTATGCCTAAATCGGAACTCGGAAAGGAGAAACATACCGACTTAAAACCAAACACGACTCCCGGAGGCCTCTACAGCTTTATATAAAGCGATTTTTTTTATAGAAAAGGGAGGCAAACGAGCAGGTGGCTCACGTGATGGTAAGTGATTAACGCCGCCCATGAACACCCGCAATACCAGAGGCATAGCAGATGCGTTGCGGACCTTAGACCCCCCCCCCAAATTGGGGGAGGGGGTGTGGGCCACCGGTTACCTGCACTCACCAGACGAAACGCAGAAGTTTGTTAGAGTTCTATGTCACGCCGGTATTCTGTGAGGTCGTGGTACTTCCCCAGTCGAGCCGGCCCATTCATGTAACAACTAAAGCCGATGCGTGGCTCTACCACTGTTGATTGCGATTGCAAGAGTGGAAGCCCTAATAAATTATATGCTAATAAATTAAGCATTAATTCAACCAAAGTCCAGTTGTTGGGGATCAGGTCATTCAAAATCGGTCCACAGGTGGTAGAGTACCAACAAGTTTTTTTTTTTTCAAAACTTATGTACGGTTCATATGGACATATATACGGCGACAGGCTCACCACCGGTCACTTTTTACCGAACAAATCGGTGAAAGTTAGGACGAAAGGGGTTAATTTTTCATTTTGTTTCTTTTTCATTTTCTTTGTTGTAGCTCTCTTCTACGGTAAAAAAAATTTCATCCGAAAAAAGAATTTCCTGATATTTTTTTCCCGCGTACCGCTTAAACAAAGCGCGGCATCTCTTCAGGATCAGGTGCATTAGACGAGCATTCAAACAATGTCCTGTTTTTCTTCGATATGCCAGAAGCCCAAAGTCTTCATTTAACACCCTTTTCACCGTGGTTCTGTGAAAAGGTTCTTGGTAAAATAGCCGTAAAAAATTTTAAACCGTTTTTTTATATAATTTTTAAAAAAACTTCATTTCAATAAATAACTAATAGTAGTATTGAACTCCAGATTATAGGTTAAGAATTATATTTTTACGTGACGCATACTAAACGACAAAAGGGGCTTTCTCCTTTGTAATGTTATTTTCAAAAAGCTCAATCTCTATGTCAACATATCTCCAAGATAATTTCGCATTACACCATTCTGCAATTAACTGCAGAACCTCTGCATGCTTGGGAAACACTGGAAACCAGCTAGATAATAGTCCAGGTCATCGGGGTTACGATAGTGCTCTCATAACTCAGAACGTGTCTAAAATTATCGTTAGAGAAAATAATGTTATAGCTTTCTTCGAAAAACAAGTAAATATCTCTTATATATAAAATTCTCGTGTCACAATGTTAGTTACCTTACTCCTCCGAAACGGCTTTACTGATTTTTACCAAATTTTATATGCATATACAGTAGGTCTGAAAATCGACTACTATTTATTTTTCATACCCCTAAGTAATAAGGGTTGTTGACCCCTAAAGGTTTTTTTAAATTTTGGACTACATTTGTTGTTTTTATTTTTCTATAATATTGCATTAAAAATACATACAACCCTAAATTTTTACCCCTCTACGATCAACCCCTATTTTTTATATGGCAAAAGAACGTTTGCGGGGTCAGCTAGTTTCTACAAATATATGTAACGCTTGTAGAAAATGTTTATTAATGAATACCTCAAGTCAATAATATTTAAAGTGCGTTTAAGTACTCAAAGACCCAGGCGTGGGAGTATACAAAAATTATGAATTTGAAAGAAGCGAAATTGGGACCACATCATCGTTAGGGATTATGCGTGAAGATATTTGTGACGTATAATATGTGCATAATTTGAAAATTAATAAAAATAATAAATAAAATAAATATCTTCACGCAATTCCCAATACAGGGTTAGACAGAGGTCTGATCTAGACAATTAAGTTCCTTCGACCCACCTTCCACCGAAGATATTTTCGGGATAACGTGACAGGTGGTGAGCCCGTCGCCGTCTTTATGTCCAAGCCAACAACATACACACATAAGTTTCTTGAAAAACCCATTGGTACGAGCCTGCCACCTCGAACTCTCTCTTTCTCTTGACTCGAAATTCCTACTACTCGACTATCGTGACTTTTTGGAAATTAATCGTTACCATTTATATGTTCTATGTGTATTCTATTCTGCATTCGATCGCTTCTATACGAGCATCTTTCATAACCGCAACACAACATCGCGAGACAATACCGCAATCATCTGACGAGTGGGCGACTTTGCGACACAGTTATACTATGAACTGTTTAATGCTTATGTAACTTTAATATTGAGACTAACCATAAAGGTATTATTTCACTAGGGTAACGGTGGAGACTTACATATTTAAGATTCTGCCATGTGAGTATGTTAAAGATCTGGTATGTTAACGTAAATCTTTAAAGTACAGCTTAAAATAAAAATGAAAAAGCTTACGGTGTAACTTTAAGTAATGTAATGTAATTTTAAGCTAACATATTTAGACGATGTCCGTAGTTGAGTGGCGTACACCGGTTTTGAAGGAGTCGTCAGTGCAAGGTGTCGGGTTCGATACCAGGTCGGTTCTAAGTAGAAAGTCACTTTTCCTAAGGTGTCTCGAGTCTGAGTATTTATAAGACTTATAAGACCGTTGTTGTTTACGATTCCATATCACAAGTGCATTAGCTACTGACTCTGGGATCAGAGCAATGTGTGTGATGTGGTCTTTATCTTTTTTGTTTATCTGTTTATGTTCATAACTAACTCATTTATTATGGGAGAAGGTGTGTAATCAATGCATCTGATGCTGAGTGACCGTAGCCACCCATATATGCTAGCAACACCAGTGGTGTTGTTGTGTTGGCAGATGATTTTGTTTACGTTTAAGAAAGATTTGATTTTTTTAAGTTTCTTCAGTGAAAAAATTGCTTGAAGTGGCACCTGGATCCTGCCTCGGTCGAGACACGCTTATGTTTTTCTATGTTAACACGTTGCTGATTTAGAGAAAAAATTATCCTCACCTGCCCGAAATCCGAATGTCACCTTCTTATAGTGTAATGCAGGGATCTTTGTCACCATGACTCAGTCGCCTACGACGAAGCAAATGGAACCAAATGGAACCGATATGGTCGACCTTGGTTATTATTATAAGTTAGCCCAAGCTGTTGTTTTCTTCTTCTTCTTTACAGCCTCTCAAGAGTCCACTGCTGAATATATGTCTACTCCAAAATTTTGTGCTAACAACCGTTACCATTTTTTTTTAATTATTACTATTTAAGTTAAATAGTCACGAATCGAATCGGAATTTCGAGTCAAGAGACCTGAGTTCGATACCCAGGTGGAAGGTTCGTACCAATGAGATTTTTCAAAAACCTATGTACGAATTTATCGTTGGCTTGTACATTGAAACGGCGACTGGCTCACCACCTGCCACGTTGTCCCGAAAATATATTCGGTGGATGGTGGGTCGAAAGGACTTAATTGTCTAAGCTAGACCTCTGTCTACCCCTGTATTGGGAGTAGCGTGAAGATATTTATTTGTTTATTTTATTTGAATTTGTCGCCGTTGTTTGTCTTTTAAATAAATAAAAAAATAGAAGAACGGCTTCCACAGCCACTTTCTCTACTGTGTGGCGACCCTGTGCAACATTTTCCTGGACGTCACTCCATCTTGTGGGGGGGTCATCTTACAAGCTGTTTTACTGTAGTGTATTACAATCCTTAAATATATACTGAATAACTTTACACATGCGCAGTCTGCGTAATTGCATATAATTGACTAGATTTATATGCACTAAGTTATTTTATTTATGTGTTTCGCACATCTAGATTGAATGACCTAGTAGACATAATGTTTTTGAAGTGAAAACTTCTTTAGCAATGATCTTCTGGGCTACTTACTTAGAAAGTTCAAAACTTGGTACTCTTTTTCTCCAACGTATGTTTGTTTATATACAAGCAAAATCATCCGTTTATTTTCTTGGTCAAGTAAATCAGCCACGGTGCTCGCGTGGTAAAACCGTCACCACGGTAGAGGTCGCGGCTTTGAATATTGAATGATTTCATTATAACAAGCTCAAGATCTGCTCTGTTAGATGAACCTCTTAATTTTTTTTTCATCAAAAAAGATATAATGTACTGTTGGCATAGTAAACTACTACGCATTATTCCCGTTAATATCGTAAGAGGCAAGAAAACAAACAACTTGGTCGTTCAATGAGCGAGGCCCCCGAATCCGTTGGCCAAACGTGATATAATCTTATAATTATCAGAACGGAGCACGCCAAAATTTGACAAGTGGCTCCAAGATGGCGGAATGACAGCTACGTTTATTTTTCTCGCCTGTTCTAGTGACATTTAGCATCTGTTCGGTGACAATAACGATATTGTTATACCATATTCAGCTTCTCAAATCCTGATCAGGGTGAAAGATACTGCTTCAACGCAATACAGTCTTTCAAGATACATACTTTGAAAAAAGAACGCGTTTTGACTTAAAATTTTCATTTTATTTTACAAATGGTCTGTTTGAAATTTTAAATTTAGTTGATATACGTAATATATCAACTAAATCTTTAATGAACGTTCGAAATGGAAACTTAAACAATCTGTAAATAAATTAAACATAAAAATTTTAAATTGTTTATTCTGAAATATCTCTTCAATCTCACACGTTAAGTTAGTGTTAGGACAATAACAAAAAAAAAAACATAAATCTTGTTCCTTTTTCAATTTGAAAAGATGAAAAGGTAAATTTATTTTTATCTTTATATGTGGTAATGTAGTTTACCTAGCATTAATATTATTCAGTACTTTCACAATAATTAAGTGTCCTTTAGCGAACAACGACATTATGTAGATGATAGATACGGTCCTTCGCCGTGTCGATTGTAGAGATAGTACGTGGGCCTAATAACATGGTAACAACGTGTTATCATGATGCTTAAACTGTTTAACACGGACGGACACACCTACGGTTATCGCATGTCAAGCTATGTTGTAAATTTATTTTAGGTGATAGCTCTTATGTTTGGGGTCACCAAATATACTTAGATATAGGTAGTAAAGTGACCAAGCAGGGTAACTCAACAGGTGGAGGGTAAAACACATAATAGTGTTTAGACCGCAAATTTTCTAAAGACCTATTACCTATCACGTTGTCCCGAAAATATCTTCAGTGGAAGGTGGGTCAAAAGGACTAAATTGTCTAGACTAGACCTCTGTCTACCCCTGTATTGGGAATTGCGTAAAGATATTTATATTTATCAGATATTTAGTCATGTCAAGTCATGATAGCCGAGTGGTTGTGTGGTCGGAATTTCGAGTTAAGAGACCCGAGTTCGATCGCCAGGTGACGGGCTCGTACCTACGAGTTTTTCAAAAACTTATGTACGAATTATATCGTTGGCTTGGACATTAAGACGGCGACGGGCTCACCAGATGCCATGTTGTCCCGAAAATATCTTCCGTGGAAGGTGAGTCGAAGGGACTTAATTGTTTAGACTAGACCTCTGTCTACCCCTGTATTGGGAATTGCATGAAGATATTTTTTGATTTATATTTATTTATTTTTTTCAATTACCTACTTACCATACGTTTTTCATGTACTTATCTGACAGGCAAAAAACCAAATTCATAGTTGATTAGCGGACTAACATGAGGTTACGAAGTTCCGTATTTCTCTGCGTGAAAGAATCCTTACGGAAGACATCCGTAGCAAAACCTGGGTAACCGAGATAAGTGTAAATATAAGCACGTAGAAGTAGCAGCAGGCCAGTCACAAAGCTCGTAGAACTGGCACTCGTTAGGGAAGAAAAGTTTTGGAGTGGCAATCTAGTTCACGTAAACATGGGGTAGAAAGATGTATCATATCAATACGTAAAATGGAATAACGACCCATTGCGGAGAATCGTTGGATACAGGAGATTCGGGCCTTTCTTGCTAAGATTCTTTGGGGAAGTCCATGTTCAGCAGTAGACTTTTGATGAACTCTAAAGACGGGACTTTTTGACCTTACAAAAGGTTCAGTATTTTTGGTTTAGCGATGCAGAATTTCTTAACCTTGAAGGGGTTCTTTTTTCTTTTTCTGAATTGCGTTATCATCTTAGGAAGGCCTCGGATTATAGCTATCTCTTGTTTAAAGACTGTATTGCCAACGAATATTGTGCAATATTGAAGTAAGTATTGCATTTGATCTCACTGCTGACCATCTAAGCGTTTTGCGTTAAGTCGTGCGTGTAAATCTGACAGATTGAAGATATTTGTTTTGTTAAATTACCTTCATGGTTTTGTAATTATAATATTCGTTCATGTATTTATGTTTCTATATACCACGTACCTAGTTGCGATAGCTGAGAGTTATCAAAGATTTTTTTAAGATGAAACACGATGTGTCTTTTTATTTTTATTGGCAGAGCCAAGGTTCATATTCTGCTGATACAGTAATGGACTGGAATGACTTAGGCAAGGCGTTGGGCTCGCAGAATACCGGCAAGAGGTTGATGCATCATATGCTGCTGCTTTTCTTCCGGTTAGTGAAGTTCCGGAGGCTCTTACTCCTACCCTCCGCCCCAACATCAGATAACTTGCTACCAGGTTAACCTATTGATGACCACTGTAAAGGATTGGTGGAAGAGGACATGTGTGCAGAACAAATGTGAGGTCCCAGGTTCGAAATAAGAATGGGGTCAATGTAGAAAACCACTTTTTCTATATTGTATTGGGTCTCGGTTAGAGTAAGAGAGGGGGGTGTATGGGAGTAGATACTTAGTGTGATATTAGAGCAATACATGTGGTGTTGCCCTGTCTATCCATTTACTTATTACTCCTTTCCCTTTTTCTTTTATTACAAAAAAATCAAAATAACTGCCTAACAAGAAACTCGGGACTTATGACGCAGTTTTAAGCTTGCGTTAGATGTGGTTTAAAAACATATGCAGTAAGTCATGTTTACTAACCAAAAAAAGACTGCAAACTTATTAGGTTTTTTTGGAAAAATATTAAGGATAACTTTTAAATTATTGTATATATCGTTTTGATTTTCCGTAGTATCTCTAAAAGTAATTTGCAGTGTAATACAACATAGCAAATTATTAACGCTCAATGAATATACAATGTCAAAATGCGCAGAAAAGATTACTTATCTCTGTAGATAACAGCGGCCATCTTTGCTGCATTCAACAGTTAAGTGGCTTCAGTTTTCAAAATTCGAACTTTATTTTATCTTTCTTTAGCTCTTATACTTAGTGGCCAGCTCTTGGATATATTACCTCTTTGGCTTTGCTTAAAATAGAACAACGAGTCGAGCATTGTTTGAGGTGTTAAGAGTTATATTATGTTCTATTTCTATTCAACTAAAGCAGCTTATTATTCGCGCTAATTTGAAATGTAGAGAAAGCAGACCTGATGTAGGGGCACCGGCATTGATAAGTGCGCTTCCCGCTTCGGATTCATGCAAATTATTATCACTACTTTGACCTGCCTCTTGTGGGCGGTGTCCGTTGTACAATCCTTATTTATTATCTTCATACTACATTCGTATTGAAGGGAAATTGTGGCCATAAATAATTTGTATTACGGACGCAATAAAAAATCTTTTTTTATTTATAGAGCTTCCATCGATATTGTTATAGCTTATGACATGTTATTTAATATATAATATATGAATAATGTCTTCACGCCATTCCCAATACATGGGTAGACAGAAGGGTAGACAATTGAGTCCTTTAGACCCACCTTCCACAGAAGACATTTTTTGGGAAAACGTGACAGGTGGTGAGCTTTTCAGTGTCTTTTTGTCCAAGCCGACTATCGTACATAAGTTTTGTAGGAGCCTACCACACAGCGAACCAATTCGGGTATCTTGACTTAAATTCCTTTCAAACAACCACTCGACTATCGTGTCTTATAAAGAAAAAAAATTTACATACTATAAAGTAGGGCTGTCACTGCGGTCGGTGCAACTTTAACATAACATAGATGCAATATTAATTATGTCATTAGCAACAAAACCAGTATTCGTCCTTAGATTTTATTACCTGGCTCCATTAAAGCAACCTTATTAAGTCCTACTTAGCAATGCTCCTCGTAAACCTGTACTATTGTGTGGTAACGATGACTAAATGTGACGCGGTCACAAATAGGATTCAAGCTTATTGGCACTGAATCTACGATCATGCCTTGACAAGTTGTATCATCTCTATTCTGATAGGAAATGTATAATATAGAAAGAAAAAAAGATATATAAAGTACAAAAGCAACCTAAAAATATCCACTAATCTTAAATATTTGAAAGATCAGACTAGAGGAACGTCCGTCACGCTGCTCTCCTTGATCTTTCAAATAAGAAAAAAATTAAAAATTAAAAATTCGCCACATCCCCAATACAGAGGTAGATAGAGGCCTTGGCGATTAAGTACTACCGAAGACATTTTTTGCGACATCGCCATAGACGGTGTGGCCGTTACCGTCTTTATGTCTAAACCAGCTATATAGTTCGAACATAAGTTTTAAAAAACCCAATTGTACCAATACAAGTCTGTCACTTGGAAATCGAACTCGGGTCTCTTGACTCGAACCCCGATCACCCTACCACTCGGCTATCGTGACTTTTTCAAATATTATTTTTTTACTTTTATTTCTCAAACGGACAGGTTTCCTCAAGATGTTATCCTTCACCGCCGAGCTCTCGCATCTGAAGCATCACCACTAAGCTACAATGGAATTAAAATTGCCAGTGTCGTAAACATACGCCGGCATACTATAATTCATTATCTTTTGCCAAGCTACATTTTGATAGTTCATAGTTACTATCGTTGTTACACTTTTAGAAGGACATCCTTGACACCTTGATTCTCCAGAAATTATAAATACAGTAATAATTCTGAGGATAGATCTCGTTTAAAGTTACGAACCGTAAGTAGAGTCTAAGACATTTTTGATCTCGCCTTAAAGATATAACTTACAAGATAAACAAGTAACATTACGTAACTGTAGAAAATTTATATCTGGTTATCCAACATATAGTATTCGAGGTCGTTAATTCACCGCGAAATGCCGTAAGCCGGATTTGAGGGCGTCAATTTTGCATCTCTTTCATCGCTATTCTACTCAGCGTTCGATAATATTTGGCCCGGATACGGCTAAGTATTTAGCGTACACTATAAGAATGTACATAGATACATAAATAGACAGGGACAACATCACATACATTGCTCTAATCCCAAAGTAAGTCACTTAATAGTAGATAATATATAATCAGAAGCAACGAAGGCACCACAAACACTGAAAAAGTGTTTTCTTGAATCGACCAGGAATGGATCCAGGGACCTCAGAGCAGGAGACACCTTGAAAACCGTATATGTCAGTACAAAGAATATGTCGGTACAAGGCAAAGTTAATGTTAAAACTAATGTAGAATTTTCTAGATCTTTAATTCAAACAACTCTGATTTCAGCTATGTGTTGCATGCATTCGTAACAACGCATAATAATAATAATTGTTTTGGTTACTTCATACTCTGTTCTGTTCTGTTCTATTATATTATATTATATTGTATTATATTATATTATATTATATTATATTATATTATATTATATTATATTATATTATATTATATTATATTATATTATATTATATTATATTATATTATATTATATTATATTATATTATATTATATTATATTATATTATATTATGACATATTTTATATTTGTTGGGTCAGAATTGGGGACCCAATTAAACCCCATGTGAATGTATTTCATAAATTTATTACTTTGAAAGTCCGTTTGTCTAGTACTATGTACTTACATATTATATTAGTATGTTTAGTTACCTATTATATTTATTTGATTCCTGGTCCATCCTGAAAACGAACTACTTTAGGACATATTACTCTTGAGGAGGATTTGCCATAATTCCCATTCCAGGAGTGTAAAAACGGCAGCGGACTCTCAATCGTAGATCCTTGCACCTCTGACGCTGATTTCCAAGTCTTCATAAGTTCTCATACCGATACCACATGACAATATCCATAATCGCCACACGGTAACAAAAGTGGTGCTGTACGTGGTTATACAGGACTCTGGCTCATGTTTACCTGCTTCAACTGTCATATTTTGTCGATGATTTTATGATAAATTTATGATGTGACGGAGCAAATGGGCGGCTTCTGCATTTACTGGCTTTACTACAACCTGTACCGTCCGTCATGAAATTAATGTTTTGGTGCTTCATCGTTTGTATTAGTTATCATGGTTACTGTGTTCTTCTTTTCCGCTTCATTTTTTCACAATTTCGTTTTTATCACTCTCTATCACAATCAATATGTGAAAAGTCAGCGGCCCTTCTGCAGGTTTTTAATATTCCCAAAGAAAATGTACATCTTTTACCATCAGTTGAGCTGTTTGCACGTTTATGGTATCGTATTTTTATTGGAAGAAAGAGATGGCATATTTTTAGAGGACAAATACCATATGCTATGAGAGATAATCATACAAAATAACATTTACTCAAGCTCAGCTGTACTTTTAGTCTACAATAGCACCCTGAACGTTTTCTTTAATTGTAAAAACTAAGTTTAACTAAACAAAATACTACTGGATTTCCGAGTTAATAACAGTAATAGGAACCGCTATCTTCAAAAGGATCTTCGGCAATTCCATCGGTCTCTCGTTGTACCCTGGATCTAAGACATTCGCTGATAAAACCTGAGGTTTATCTATACCGATCTTTCTTATTAAAGAGGTCATTGACTCGCCGAGTACAGTTGGACACTGGCCGGTTGGCCGTGCTTTACTAGATTTCGTGTTTCAGTGAAATGTATCAAAGTAAGTAAAGTTAGCAAGCATACGATTAAGTTTATTGAACTATATAAGTAACATGATGGAGTTGTGCGCGCATCAAGGAAAAACTACTGGATAAATTTCAATTAAATCTTGTAATTACGCGTATACTACACATTTTAAATAAAACGATTTTCGCATTTTATCGCGTTTTTAATTAGTTTTCACAAACCATTTTTATTTCCCGACGTTAATAGTTTGTAAAAACTATTTAAAAACGCGATAAAAACCGAAAATCGTTTTATTTAAATTTTCTAAGTTTTATTTCTTAGATACTTGGCCCAAATACACAATTTGCGACATCTTTTTTAAAACAAAGTTAATAAAGTTTAGCTGTTTTTCACACGTTACCACGTCATAAACTGTATGTTTGCTCCTTATGTTACCAACGCAGATATTTTACATACAAACGGAACAACAACTATCATTGTTCACAAAGAAATTTTGTAAGCAAATTATATATTTGCTTGCGATCTTTATGATATGCTACTGTGATCGCCAATCCACTTGTCAAGCGTGACAATTACGGCGAACACTCCAGTATGTGAGAGGCGTATGTCATGCAGTAAACTTTGACAGGTATTTTTTAATTCCGGATACATAATAAATAAATAAATATATAAAATACATAATAAATAAATAAAATAGGGTAGACAGAGGTCTAGTCTATACAATTAAGTCCCTTTGACCCACCTTCCACCGAAGATATTTTCGGGACAACGTGACAGGTGGTGAGCCCGTCGCCGTCTTCATTACCATGACCACGAAGTAATTCGTACATAAGTTTTTGAAAAACCCTTTGGTACGAGCCTGCCACCTAGGATCGAACTCGGGTCGTCGGGCTATCGTGACTTCTGGAATACATAAAAGTACCATATAATGTTTGAAAGTACATAATAATTTGAAAAGTTGTAAGGTGCCATACTTGTAAACCGGCAGTGTATATAAAATATGCGAATTAAGTTAATGAGTGCTTAAAGCTAATAAGAAGCCAGTGTAGTGTACTTGATGCAAGCCTAATGATTATTATGGTAATCGCCTTAACCTTTCAAGAAATAATTACGCGAATACAGCCAGGCTGTATATCTATGGTGTGTTCATTCCAGAGATTACAAACCAGTGGTCGTAGGATTATAATCCATATAAAGATAAGAAATGAAAAAAAAAAAGATTTGAAACAAAACCTTACTTACTGGATGTATAACATTTATTTTTTAGTCTTTCCGACAATCTCAGTGCCTTCGAAGAATATAGTTGGACGCAAACAATTAATAAACTATAATTTAGACGCTTCATGCTAATATTATTGACGCAAAATGGATAAATGCATGATAAATGTATGCTAAATAAACTTTATACTGTATATGTTTTGTATAAACATTTTCATTGAAATTTATTTTTTGTATGAAATATTTATTGTGATTTCTTTTGTGTTTATGTTTTACATTGTATGTGTACTGTGTAAGTTGTATGCACTTACATATACAAATTACGTTTAAGTACCTAAATTCCGTCGATATATTTCACGACGATTTCAATACGTATTGCATTTTGAATGCGAATATTATATTTTTTTATCTTCGCGTATTTCTCAATAAAGGGCCTCTGTCCCATAGTTACAGGTCTTAGCTACGGGTCAATTTTATCCAAACAACCTTATTACACAATATACCTTACGATATAGCTTTCGGAAAACGTGACAGATGGGGATCCTGTCGCCGCAGTTAATTTTAAGATGACAATTTAATTAATAAGTTTTTATCTATTCCCAAACTGTCCTGAGCTAAATAAAACCGGCACTGGATTTTGCGTCAATATTTGTTTAAAAAATTAACTTAGGCAATATATGCTTAATTTCTCTGTATGAAAATTATTACTATCGTAAACGATTAGCAAGTGCAAGGTTCTAAATTATTAATTAACGTCTAGAAAACGGTTATAAAATTTCTCAGTCACCTGTTTATTGTAAAGCCTAACTTAATTAACCACACCAATAAAGACATTATGCCTACATTTTACATTATAAAAACACTGTTATAGGCAAATAAGAACTCGTCAGCTAAATTTTAATTTAATGAGAAAGGTCAGGGACTACCGTTTCGTTCATACAACCTGTCGGTACTCCTTAATAGGTAGCTGGCCGGGGGCATCTGTGTACTACTTCAATTAAAGAAGATTGCAATTGCGTAGGCAAAGAGTAACTCCGCGAAACATATGCCCTTTTTCTTAGGATTTAAATTATTATTAGTTGATATCTATAGTATGCAAAAATGTTTATAATTTCTAAATAGGGCTCTGAAATATTCTTTATTTTTTCAAAGTATCTGTTATCAAACTATCGATACTTTCTGCGTCGATGACAGATTCCACCATGCTGATCAATTTATATTATAAGATAAATCAAATATCATATAGGACTTAATATATATGAAGATCTAAGTATTCTTCTTCGATATAAGTATTCTTCAAAAAATCTTTTTTGAAGAATACCAGCTATGTTAAATAACATTACTACTATCCCAGTTAACCATTTCAACTAAGCTGCAATCCCTGTTTTTTGTCTTTGAGTTGGTTTACGGCAACAGTGAATAGTGGACTCGAACCTGAGACGTTGTGTTTCGCAGTCCGTACCCTAAACCGTTAGGCTATTGACGCCAGATATCCAAGTTAAACCCGTTGAACTCTTTTCTACTAACTTGTATCTGTAATTCAGTCGACAATACTTTAATATGGCATTTTTAGAATGTATGTACATGTATTATACGGTGACATAGTTTGCCGGGTTTGTTTTCTGTTAATAAAATAATAATTTAATTTTACATACCGATAGCCAATAAACAACATTCTAGTTGGTAGTGAGCCTACCTTTGAAACTGAGGGTTGTGGGTTCGAAACCCGCTAGGCGCAAACATTTGTGAGATGAATATGAGTGTTTGTACTGTAGTCCTTGATTTTTATGTAAATATAGCTTTGGATGCTAAATTGGTGGTTCAACAGCTGTGACATTGACTCTTGCTTCGACTCCAATATTGGGTAAATGTGACATGATAAAAAATACTGTTAACTTTAATACATAAATAAAAGTCATGATTGCCGAGTGTTTGGGTGATAGGAATTCGAGTCAAGAGACTCGAGTTCGATGCCCAGGTGATGAAAAAAGCTAAGTAGCAGCCTGTAAGTGGCCCCACCTAGGCGAAGGCTTTCTCCTTTCTCCTATTTGGGTTGCTATACAAATAAAATAACCAATAGCAAGAGAGATCCGTGTCATCGGACACGGATCTCCTCCTCCGGGATCACCCCGGGAGCTTTTTCCAAAACATATATACTATTTATATTGATGGACATAAAGACTACGACAGGCTCACCACCTGTATCGTTGTCCCAAAATTAGCTCCAGTGAAATGTAGGTCAAAATGACTTAAGTCTGTAGACCTCTACCTTTGTATTGAGAAATGCGTGAAAAAAATACATCGTTTCAGATAATAGCGATCATATTGCACAATATTTATATTTTATAAAATGAATTTACTCATGAATTACTTCAATAACATAAACATTGCCAATAAAGAGTGAGTCATGCTTTCGACTGAAGCGCGTGGGTTACAAAACGCGGTACAAAAAACAAACTACATGCTCGTGTATTTTGGGAAATATTATTGGATTGAATTACTTTTACATGTTTTTACTCCGTTTTGGATTATCTATTGCTGTTAAGAACTACGTTGTTAAGAACTATTGTTGTTAAAAGTAAGAGCGACGCTATATATATAGTCGAAGTCGCTGTGGCCGAAATCGGTCAGGACACTATATATATTGTTGTTATGAATAAGCTCAGGTGAAAAAGTTGAAAGGAAAGCTATCCAGGACTGGTCATCCAAATATCCTACGTCCATATAGTATATTTGTATATTGTATATATTGTAAAACAGCGTTTTTTCCGGACCAATGCAACTTAGAAACCTTCAAGAAAAGAGCCTATTCATTCCTTAAAGGACGGCAACGCATCTGCTATTCCTCTGGTATTGCAGGTGTTCATGGGCGATGGAAACCACTTACTATCATGTAAGCCATCTGCTCGTTTGCCCCATTCTGTAAAATAAATATTATTCTATAAAAATATATTATACATATACAAGTAGACATTATGGTCGTAGGGTCTCATTGTTTAGTTATGCTGCGTTTAACAGGAAGGTTATTTTTTATTTCCTCTAAAAAATAAAATAACACTCAAATCCCAATAAAAGGTAGACAGAGGTCTAGTCTAGACAATTAAGTCCATTTGACCCACCTTCCACCGAAGATATTTTCGGGACAACCTGACAGGTGGTGAGCCCTCCGCCGTCTTTATAGTCCAAGCCAACGATATAATTCGTACATGAGTTTTTGAAAAACCCATTGGTACGAGCCGAATCGAACGAACCCGGGGCTCTTGACTCTTAATTCCGTCCATTCTCTATATATCGTCCATCTATGGTATTTTCTATCATGACTTCTTCTTTATTTCCACTAAATAGTAAGTAGTAATAATAACTCGCGTTCTGCTTGAAATCCTTCGGATATTCAAAGTCTTCACATTCATCTTCTTTTTCTTTACAGTCTAATAAAAGTCCCTTGCTGAACATAAACCTTCCCTAAAGATATCCACAACACATGGATCCTCCCAACTATCGGCTTCCCGTGTTGTAAATGTTCTTTTCCGACGGTTATAAGTTATGTTAACGATTTCGTGAGACTTTTAGTGATAATAGTTAAGACAGCCGAGTGGTTGGTGTGGTGGTGGTCGGAATTTCGAGTCAAGAGACCCGTGTTCGATACCGAGGTGGCAGGCTCGTACCAATGTGGTTTTCAAAAACTTATGTAAGAATTATACGATGGTATGTACGAATCGACGGTCTTCACCACCTGTCACGTTGTCCCGAAAAAAATCTTCGGTGGAAAGTGACCACTGTCTAGTACACACTAGACCTCTGTCTACCCCTGTATTGGGAATTGCGTGAAGAAATTTATATGTTTATTTACTTTATAGAGTTAATATGGGTAAGTTATTTTATCTGTCCATATGAATTTTATACATCTATGCCTTCTAATAATTTAATACTTCTAATTATATATTAATAGTAATTCTATAGCTTATAATGGCACCAAGTGATTAGTAAAACGGCAATTTGCAATAAAATTAAGCAATTAAGTATATTGATTATTCAATACCTGTCACATGATATTGAATCTAACGCAAAATACTTAATGTTCATTTTATTATTGTAAGTTTTACGATGTGCTTGGAGAAGAGATTTAAGGCTTACCGGAGTGCACTTAAACATTAACTGTTTATTGCAAATATTTCTATTTATAGATTGAGTGATACCATATAATTGTACTGTGGTAGGCATAAGGGCGTATGGCGTATCTTTCTCTTAAGGTTTATTATTGTCCATATAGCAACTAGGAAGGCACTAACTCTTGTTCAATGAATTCATGAGTATATCGTGTTTGAATTAAATAATGAGGATAATTTTATTAATAAAAAATTTGCTTATTAAATAATTGAATAATGATGAATCTGAAATAAGCGAAAGAGGTATGTAAGGATCGTTATACTTGGCGATCTGTTATAATATATAACATATGTGTTATTGTGATATATGTTACTAATATATAACATTTGATATCTCTATCCGATTAAAGTCTAGTTTTTATATAAACCCAAAGCTTTAATCTAACATTGAGATTAAGGTAGCAATTACCAACGTCCTAATAGTTCAAAGTTTGACGATGACAACACATGGTGTTTGGTTACCATAGACATTCGAAGAATCGCATTCCCTTGTAAAAAGATACTCTTTGTTTGTACAATGCGCAACTGACAACTAGTGATGATTATACACTCTGATCGTATCAAAGAGTATGTAATCACTATGTTACCTTATTATTTTATTTATTTTTTTATTATTTGACAACCTCTGTGGACGAGTGGCGTAAACACCGATTTTCAAGGTTTCGCCATCTCGAGTCCCGGGTTCGATTCACGGTCAGGTCAATGTAGAAAGACCACTTTTTCAACGAAGAAAAAGAGGCCGAGACAATGTATCTCGGGTCTGGGTGTTTGTGGTGCCTTCGTTGTTTCCGATTCCCATACTACAACTGCTTTAGCATCTCTCGGATGGGAGCAATATATGTGATGTTGTCAGAGTCTATATGTATTTATTTATTTATTATATTCAAAGAGTACGTAGTCACTATGTTTTTGTTTGTATTTAAAAGCTGACACCGGGTCATAGATTATGTAATACGTATATAACCATGTAAAAACATACATAACTGAGGCACCGCGAAAACTCCACGAATCATCATACAAACAAAATTTGTACGATGTTTGATGCAATCCATTGCAAAGTTATGGAGTCCTGGTAAAACAACGATTAAAAAATTACATGTTATTATCTCGTCGGGGCATAGTGCACGATGGCGTTTATAAAACGCCCGTGTAACCTTACCGCGTTCACAAGATAGCCATCGTGAAAACAAGCCGTGCACCGATATACGGCAGATAACGCGTGTGACACTAACGAATTACTTAATAAAGAACTGGGTAAGCTTACGTCGTAAACAAGATGTGTTTTCTCTTTGTATTACTCACCCTATTACAAAAGATCTTTATCTTATTAAATTTGCTTCATTTCTCATGGTATTTACTATAAAACGATTTATAATATTCTTATTTGAAAATATACTTACTATAACTGTAATTTTCATAGGTGTGCAGCTTCCGGTGATGCATTTATATATCTGCAATTACTTATGAAGTTTGTCAAGTAAATTTTTAAACATGTTTACTGATGGTTAATTTACGTATTCTGCAATGTCTTATTAAGTTCATCTAGGCACAGCATAGTTTTTCTTATTGATTTTATAGCTATCTCGTGTAACGTCAATGTATTTAAAGAACTTTTCATCTTTTATAGCTTAGTGCTTCGGTGATCGGATTTCGAGTCAAGTGACCCAAGTTCGACCCACGCTCATACCAAAGGGTTTTATTAAAAAACTTACGTAAGATTGGCTTGGATATAAAGACGGTGACAGGTTCACCAGCTGTCACGTCCAAAAAAATGTTGCCTTCAAACCTTCTTCAAAAAAAAATGTTTCTTGCAATCCTTCGGTGGAAGGTGGATCGAAAGGACTTAATTATCTAGATAATACTTTCGTGATCTATGAGTTCAAGGCTACAAATCGTATATGAGTTTTCTAAAACCTTAAGGTCTGATCTCTTGTTAACAGAACTTGGAGCTCTTGTTTCATTCGCAGACTGCAACTGCAAGACTGCAAGACTGGCAGTCTTCACGTATTCGAAGCGAAATTTTCCACCTCCTCTCAAAATTAAATGTTACAATTGTTTATATTAAATTATTTAATAAAATGTTCCATTTAAATCTGTTTGTCTCTTTATTGTTATCGTGACAAATGACACTAGTTCACCCGGTTTTCATACCCCATCTGAGAGTTGTTATTTTATTATTCATTCGGGTAGGTCGGTTATTTTATTATTATCCAGAAAAAATACCAAAAATTTATTCTGTCTAGATAACCTTCCCAGCGTCATACTATCCTTTCTAAAGTCCACTGCTCAAAATAGGCTAATTGCCACATCAAATGGTATAAAGTAAGTGAAAACAATCATAAATTTGATAATAATAAATAAATAACTTCACGCAATTCCCAATACAGGGGTAGACAGCAGTCTAGTCTAGACAATTAAGTCCCTTCGACTCACCTTTCACCGAAGATATTTTCGGGATAACGTGACAGGTGGTGAGCCCGTCGCCGTCTTTATGTCCAAGCCAACGATGTAATTCGTACATAAGTTTTTGAAAACCCCATTGGTACGTGCCTGCCACCTGGGGATCGAACTTGGGTCTCCTGACTCGAAATTCCGACCACCCAACCACACGGCTATCGTGACTTATAAATTTGATGAAAACAAAAATGATATGTAACGCTTAGCGGTCTGTTCTCTCTGGGTGTATATATGGTGGGTGTATACATACTCGCCAGAAATGAAATGCTTTTTTGGAAACTGACATTGGCAGAATTGTCAACCGAGAAGAGTTAAGGGCAGGATTGTGGAAACCTGGTCACCTCATTCATAAGAAAAAACATCGCAGTACTTGATGCCTCCAAATCACGGCAGTGCTTTGTGAAGTCGTAAGAGCTGTACACGGAGCAAAAATAACCTTAGGCGTTTTGCTGTACCAATACTGTTTTTTTTTTTTGTGTATTTTGAATCCAAATAAGTTACATGGTTCTAATATTTAACTTTATAACATAATAATGCATTATTCATAAATCAACTGTATTATAATATCTGAACAAAGTCCGACGATCCAGTAGTAGTTAATGACCTAGTTTGTAGGGACCACGCCTTCGAACAGTAGCGACTGAAAAACTGTCAGCTCGCTGGTGCAGCAGCAGCTGGTGAGCCCCTCAACGATAATGACTTTAATAAGATAAGCTAAGGGTAAATAATTGCTGTGGAAGAAATGAGAAAAGTAAGAAATAAATAAAACTCGTGATCATGGCAGGTTTTTTTACAATTATTTTTATTTTATTTTTTTATAAATTTAGTCGCCAGTGTATAATTATTGTTCTAAAACAAAATTTGATTTTATAAGCTATAATTCCCATATCTCCGGTTGCGTCGAGTACCTGTTGTTTTCGCCCGGTCATTAAAAAAAGAAAGGAAATATCTATGCCCCAGCCATCAGGCCCAACGAAGGGCGGGGCAAAGCGGTCGTCCTTGGAGGAAGGTCGACGTGGCGCGCGTTCCATCGTTTTTTAACTCATAAAAATTGCCCATAAAGAGTTGAGCGATCCCACATCACAGTTTAGTTTTTTATACGTTGCATAATTTATGAGAATAAAAGTTTTAATAAAAGTATCCTTAAGAAAAATTACGTATTCTTTTGTGTTATAATTTTAAACATTTCGAAGTATTTGGGTGTTTTAATTATTCTTTAATAAACTAATAAATGACTTGTGCGACAAATGCTATTAATCTTTGCAGGGGCTGTAAATTCTTTATTATTAAGAGGTTATGGAATATCTTTTAGAATATATAATCTGTGTGATAATCATTTCTGTAAACATGTAAATAAATGGTATTTGACAAATAAACTGAAATACAATAACTTTTCTAATAATTTATTAGTTATTCAAATTAATTAAGTATTTCTAAAAGGCTAACCTTCACAATGTAATGTTTAAAAAAAACAGGCTACCACATTTTCCGTTTTAAATTTAAAAAGTGGAAAGATTAAAAAAAATATATTATTAGAGATTTTATCATAATAAATTATACATTTACGAAAATTAACATGCAATGTTCTTACAAAATACGTGTTGAAATGTTCGAGTAAAAATCAAAATGCAGACTAACGTATACGGAAAAAAAACATTCAATTAGTCCTTTTCCGCGCACCTTTCACCGGAACTTTTGTGGAACAACGTCACATGTAATTAGGCTATCACCGGTTTGATGTTCAAACCAACGATACAATATAATAATCGATATAGATAGACATACATAAATATATAAATACACATAGATAAATAACATTAAAATATTCATGACTGTGGCAGGCTCGTACCAATGGGTTTTATCAAAAAACTTGTGTACGAATTATATCGCTGGCTTGGACATAAAGACGACGACGGGCTCACCACCTGTCACGTTGTCCCCAAAATATCTTCGGTGGAAGCAGGGTCGAAGGGACTTAATTGTCTAGACTAGACCTCTGACTACCCCTGTATTGGGAATCGCGTGAAGATATTTATTTATTTATTACTCTTTTGAATGTTTGTCCCTAACGGGATTAGCTTAGCAGGCAAGGTCCTACCAACAAGTTTATAGGATCCTCATTGATTATTAATAAATAAAAAATACAGAGCATGGTGAAAGACATTTTCTTGTTATAGTGTGCTTCTTGTTACACTTATCGGGATATGTTCATTACACATCACATATATTCATTGCTTTTGTAACAAGAATAATTGTTGGAATGATTTAGAACCCGAAACTACGAACATATATATACATATATATATATATATATATATATATATATATATATATATATATATACAACGAAGGCACCACAAACACACAGACCCCAAAAATATAAAAAAGTGTTTTTTTCTACATTGACCCAACCGGGAATCGAACCCGGGATCTCGAGATGGTGACACCTTGATAACCGGTGTTTACGCCACTCATCCACGGAGGACTTTGGTCACGGAGAACATTGAGAATCGAACTTAGAGGTTCCGAGCGAGATTTTAAAACGTCGTTATACGCAATCACGGAGGTTGACATTAATTGAAATTCATCAAATAATTAAGATTGATAATTTTAACAGTAGTTGCTTCAATACGCTACTTATCTATTTATATATGTACTTCTGCTTATCCTATGTTGACATGTTAGCGAGAACGTAAATAAATAAGCAAGTAATTGTTAATATACACGGCCGCAAGCGCCTGGCGATCGAGATCATTCAGTGCCAATCAATTTGACGCCGACGTGTGACAGAGCGTCGCATTCGCGACTCAAGTTTCCATACAATACTGCTTGTTGACAATAAATATTCCGAAGTCGTATTTAGTTAACTTAATGAGACGTTTTTCCTATGGACGCGGTTTGGATAAAATCGAGAGTCTAGAACTGGTATTCCCGGTCTGTTTATTACAGCTGAACGTTGCTAGTGGTTGATTTAGTGATAATTTCTCATTATCTTGGGACCGGGGGGAGATAAATCAGCTGTTTTTTCGAATACCAAACTAACCAGTACGTAAATTAAAAGTAAAAAATAAATATTGCAAATTTATAACTTCAATAAAATTATAACTTCAATAACGTTATTGGTAACCGTCTATATCAGTAAATAGAGATTATTATGACTCCTGTTGTACAAAATTAAAATAATATATATATATATACATATATATATATATATATATATATATATATATATATATATATATATATATATATATATATATATATATATATATATATATATATATATATATATATATATATATATATATATATATATATATATATATATATATATATATATATATATATATATATATATATATATATATATATATATATAGTCCTTCCAACACATATTTCTTGCCATTTTCCATCCACTTATCGTTTTAATAAGTCTTAGTGTCCAAGCCATCGTTAAAATATACATAGACGAACATATATTTCTTTAGATATATTCATACAAACATCCATGAATCGAGTACAAACATTAATATCACGCGAATGATCCTAGCAGAATTCGAATCCGCAAACCTTAGCTTCGGTCAGTACCAATTCGGCTATCGTATACTTATTCTATAGTACATATCACAGCTATTAACTTTTGCAAGATAAGATTTATCTTAATTCATACGAGGACAATTCCTAGTCGTTACACGAGAAAAGATCTTACATCTGTGAAAGAATGTAATAAAAAATCACGATAGCCGAGTTGTTGGGTGGTCGGAATTTCGAGTCGAGAGACCCGAGTTCGATCCCCAAGTGGCAGTACCAATGAGTTTTTCAAAAATTTATGTACGAATTTCATCGTTGGCTCGGACATAAAGACGGCGACGGGCTCACCACCTGTCACGTTGTCCCGAAAATATCTTCGGTGGAAGGTGGGTCAAAAGGACTTAATTGTCTAGACTTGACCTCTGTCTACCCCTGTATTGGGAATTGCGTGAAGATATTTTTTTTTAATTCATACGAGGATAATTCCTCGTCGTTACATCTGTGAAAGAATGTAATAAAAACGAGACGCGAGGGGTCACAACGACCTCTTACATCAGAGGAGCGACTGTTGCCATTTCGATCGCTAGCCTGACATCGTTACATTTCACTGCACCGATGCAGGTACGCCGTTTAGTTTAAAGTAACCAGGTCATCAATTCTCATACATAGACCGGGACAACATCACACAGATAAAAGAAAGAAAAAACAACTTTATTTGTTGCTTATTTTACCGGAACAAAAAAAGACAGTATTTAAATCATAAATGTACAAAAACAAAACAAATTCAAATAAAATACCTAAAACAATAAAATAAAAGTGCCTTAACTAAAAAAATATACAAATGAATACATACATTGCTCTGATCCCAAAGTACACAGTCTTCTCATGAGCAAACTCGCTCCATCATAGATGAGGTATCTATGCCTTCATGATCTATGATTGTCAAGAGTTCGCTCATTAAAAAAAAGTTGCTAAAGTTTGTATTATGGAATCGGTGACAACGAAGCTACCATAAATTTATAGATCCTACACATAGAAAAAATCATATATTTATTTATTTCTTTCTTTTTTTTTATAGAACGTTTTTAAATTGCCGGACATACAGAGCTAGCATCAATATGAAAACCATATGGTGGTGTATGCCAATCTTCCACGGAGGTCGTCATATTATCATAAGTTAGAAAACATCCCAACTGAAATAGACGACCTCCGTGGAAGAGACCACTCGCAGGTTAAAAGTCACCATAGCCGAGTGGTTGGGTGCTCGGAATTTCGAGTCAAGAGACCCGAGTTTGTTCCCCAGGTGGCAGGCTCGTACCAATGGGGTTTTCAAAAACTTTTGTACGAATGGCTTAGACAAAAAGATGGCAACGGGCTCACCACCTGTCACGTTGTCCTGAAAATATCTTCGGTGGAAGGTGGGTCGAAGGGACTTAATTGTCTAGACTAGACCTCTGTGACCCTGTATTGGGAATTGCGTGAAGATATTTATTTATATATTTATTATTTTTATTATATTGAAGCTAAATAAATAATTCTGTTATACAGGATGGTTCTCGGCGTGTGGCTGCCGCGGGGGCGCTGGCCGCGGCTCGGGGCTCCATCGCAGCCCTACTCCGCACCAGAGCCTTCGCCCTCGTCTCACCTCGCGCAATATCTGCTTACCGTGCTCGACCGGCGTCGGGTAAGGGCACATTTGTTACGTCAGAGCGTATTTCGCGATATAAATAGCGTTAAAGACATAAGTCACGATAGCTGAGTGGTTGGGTGATCGGGTTTCGAGTCATGAGACCCGAGTTCGTTCCCCAGGTGGCAGGCTCGTACTCATATGTACGATTTATATCGTTGGCTTGGACATAAAGACGGGACGGTCTCACCACCAGTCACGATGTCACAAAAATATCTTCGGTGGAAGGTGGGTCAAAGGGACTTAATTGTCTAGACTAGACCTCCGTCTGTCCCCTTATTGGGAATGGCGTGAAGATATATTAGCGTACATATACGTATAATTCACAACCATGTGGATCTCCTTTTAATACCGTTTACTTTGTAACAATTTTGCTAATGATGGCTTGAGCTATATATTTTGTCGTAACGAACGAATTTTTATAATTACGACAGTTTTTAACATGCATTATGTTACGTTGAACAGGGAATAACATACTCAAATTCTTACACTCGACTTACATAGAGGCCTGAACCGCGAAAACATTACGCTAACTTTTATGGACGGTCTTGTGTGAAGCCAAATTTAATCATGCATCGTATGTTAAAATCCGCCAAAGCCTTTAGAGTCCACTTCAAACTTCCTTCTCCTTGACACACGAACACGTAACGTGATAAAAATTACCATTGTTAGTAGAAAAAATCACCATATTATGGAATTTATCCCATAAACTATCTCCGCACTAATATTAAAATATCTACATAGAAAACATATTGATTTTCCAGTCCAGACAGAGTAATGAATCTTGATTACTTCATTATAAACCGCACAAGATATATAAAACAACAACCATCATTCCTAACCGCACCGTCGCTTACCATTTCAATATGAAAGAGGTCGCGGAAAACCGCCGGGTAAATAATAAATGCAGGCTACTTACAGGACGATGTCACAGAGTAGTTTTGTCGCAGAGAACGGCAGGGTGGGGGCGCAGTACGAGCGGGCAGCGGCGCGTCCCGGTACGCCGCTGCGGCTCGCCGGAGTGTTCGCGGACGGAAGCAAAGCAAAGGCGCCGAAATACGCTCAGCTCATCGATCCGCAGGGGAACGTGAGTATTTTAATTTTTTTTAAGTGAGAATATCTTTATAGTACAAAAATCCGAACTAAAAGCGACCTTCGACAATCTATTTCATCATCATAACAGCCTATCGGAAATCCGCAGCTGAACATAAGCCTCCCCCAAAGATAGCCACATAGAGCGGTCCTGTGCCATCTGCATGCTTCGACTCCCCGCAACATTGTACAAGTCTTCGCTCCAACTTGTGGGGGTCGTCCTACTCCGCGTTTGGCTGTACGAAGTTGCCACTCGAGAACTTTTTTCCGGTTGTCATTTCTACGAGCCATATGCCTTCTATGTAACATTTTTCAATTATTAAATAATTATTGTCTGGCCAGGAATTTTTTAAACAGCCCACTCGTAATATATTTTCTAGCATATTAAATTCGATATATAATAATTTTTCATCCATTAAATAAATGGGTGAAGGTTGTTTTTAGTGCGGATCTTAGACTATTAGCAGCGAAAGGGACAATAGGATTTTGCAGGCGAGAGAATGAATTGAGAACAAATACAGTAATATTATAATTTTTGTCATATTGCCCAATTAAAATAAATTATGTTTATAAAACCAAAACATTTTACAATCCAGTTTCCTACAAGCCTTATTTATAACCTAAATGGTCTGTTAGTATGAAATGTGTACAGAGGACACATAAAACCATTACGTCTGTAAATTATCAGCCGTAGCATCTCAGTACTAAGACCTAAGTCACGAATAATATAGTTAAATTTCAAATAATATTATTTTTAATGTTCAGAAACATTTAATTATTAAATGTAGGTAGTTTCTATGTATTTATGTTTTTGTAATCTGTAATGGATGTTTCTTTTTAATGTAACATAACGTAACTACTTTATTAATTATAAACAATAGATAATTTTTCTTAAGAATAATATTTTATAACTCTTCATATAGTTACAGAAAGCCACGTATTTATTTATTACATATATACATACATACATATCGGCCTGTTAAAGTCCACTGCAGGACATAGGCCTCTCCCATATGGAGGATTTGCCATAATCGCCACGCCTGGCAAGCGGATCGGCGACCGCAGTAGCAGACACCTCGCACCTTAGACGCTGCTGCCCATCTTCGGTCTGATTATTTTCGTTTGATATTTTTAGAGATGGTTATCCCGCCATCTATCGGTTGCCATAACGATGTTCAAGGCTGTTTCCCTTAGTTCCTTCTTTCGATACCCACGGCTAAAAAGGGAGTGGCAACATTCTTATACAGTTCCCACATGGGCTATTTATATATTAATATTAATTTCTGAACTCTCTATATATTTACGCTCTGTATGCAGTCTAGTACCTAACTGTTATTGCGGACATTACAAAGTCACTCTGTCTGTATGATCGTGTATGCCATTTTTAATTTAGCGATCGTCGGTCCATTTATTTGCATAAGAAATATCCTGAGCCACATTAGAAATGCTCTTTATGGGACTTGATTGTTTATACGTCAGACTAAGCAGGGACGTGGTCTAGCCTTGCAAGTTCCTTCACGGATGTCATTGACATCTGATCGAAGCGTAAGGGTTTGGATTTTTTACTACTAGGAGTTTTAGGCGATGTTTTTAAGAGGTAAAGGTTGGGCTTGTTTTTGAGATACAAATTGGCCTATTTGTTAATTCATAATTGGAAATATTTTCATTCAGAACTTCATTATAACGAACTACGTCTTTACATTTGAAAATGTTAAAACTTCGTGTTGATCATTTGGCAATTTCGAACTTGACTTTTGGGTGCACAAGTTTCTTTGCAATTCTTTATAAAAATAAAGCTTTTAATTCTTTAACTTTACAAAGTAAAAATTTTTTACAAAAAATATATGAAAACAGAAATAAAGAAAAAAATGAACAAAGTTTTTTCTTTTCTTTTTTAAAGTATTTGTAAGTTAAAGCCCTTATGGGTATAGGCCTCCTCCAAGTTATAATTCTCTGCCATTACATAGAACTAACTTATAGAGACGACCAAATCGCCTCGCAATCGCAAGCGGTTCGGCGATCACAGTACTAGATACGTCGCACCATAGACATTGCTGTCCATCACCGTTCTGCTTATTTCCTCCGCGTTATGCAAGTCTTTTCCCTTCGTCACCTTTAAGATTTACGGAAGGTAAGTCCGTTGCCTAAATAAAACATATTCACACGCCGATATTACATGGCCAAAGAACAAATAACCCTTAAATTCCTAACGCTAGGTTTTAGCCACTTTAACTGGCACTACTATTAAAAAAAAAATAAAAAAATGCACTATAAAAATGAACTCGCTCACCGCGACCCCGCTCTAATCGAGTCGGACACAGGTACGGGCCTAGTTACTTTATTGCAGTACTAATATCGATTAATCAAGCCCATCAGGAGCGCACGGACAGGGTAAAACGTATAAAAAAAGTTATCGACCCTTTAACATGGGTACTCGAAGTTGACTCGAAAGAGTTTTTTCGTTTCGAAATTTATATAATCTCGAAACAAAAAGTCCTTATCGTATAGTTAGTTCAAGTATCATTTTTTTATAAACAATTGAATTTATAAAAGTTAAATTAATTAATATGCTGTTATTCAGTCGTGAGTTATCGGAGTTATAAAATACCACCGCCTTTCTACACGTGAACATAAATCAGCAGACCGACGACAAATGGCAGGAGTTACTAACGTGCATGGGGTTGAGATAGCCAATCCACTTGAACACAAACGCCAAAAATCCACGCCAAAAAGTGTGGCGACTATGGCGAACCATAGCTTAGGAAAGAGGTCTATGTCCCGCATTGAACTTTTATAGGCCGTTATTTATGTATAAAATAAAATAAATAAATAAATATCTCCACGCAATTCCCAATACAGGGGTAAACAGAGGTCTAGTCTAGACAATTTAGTCCCTTCGACACACCTTTCACCGAAGATATTTTGGGGACAACGTGACAGGTGGTGAGCCCGTCGCCGTCCCTATGTCCAAGCCAACGACATAATTCGTACATAAGTTTTTAAGAAAACCCATTGTTATTTATGTACGTATTCTTATTTTAAAACAGTTATGTTTATTAAGTATATAATAATTTATAACTAAAAAATCGATTTTGCTCTCAAGCGAAATACATATACTTTCATACTAATAACTAAAACATGTTTCTAAAAAATACGTTTTTTTTATGGAAAAGGGAGGCAAACGAGCAGGCGGCTCACGTGATGGTAAGTGATTACCGCCGCCCATGAACACCCGCAATACCAGAGGCATAGCAGATACGTTGCCTCCCTTAGAGTGTCCCCCCCCCCCCCAATTGGGGGAGAGAGGTGTGTGGGCCACCGGTTACCTGCGAGATCGTGGTACTTCTCCGGTCGAGCCGACACATTCCTGCAACAACAAAAGCTGATGCGTGGCTCTACCACTACAAACGTACTACCACTACGTAGGACCTCTCTAAACTATTTTTAATCCAAAATTTAAATAGGTAAATATACAATTTAATAAATTTTATATTTACCACCGTAGATTTTTTTATCACCAGATTAAAGTTATTTTAAAACAAAATTATTATGAACCGTCTGAAAATAAAAGTGAAATAACTGATATATTTATGCAGAAAATTACAATTATTTAAAAAATACACATTTAAAAAATAATAATAAACAAAAAGAAACAACACACAAAAAATAAAAATAAACAGACAATACTCATCACATAGTAAATCAGGGAATTATTTCCATTTTCCCAGTGTTGAAATGACATCATATTAAGTACCAATGCATACAACATTTGGTATAAAAGATGTTTAAAAAAAAATTATGTATCGTCAAAAGTGCATCGCTAATTTGGTAAATTTTTTCCACATAATTTTTTTATGGCAATCCTTAAATTAACGGAATATTAAGAGAAAATTCAATTCAAATTTTACAATTTAATAGTTACTGCTACCTGCAATATGACTTAGTGTTTTAAAAAAGTTATATTATTTTAAAGAATCCGTGTTTTATTCACTGCTTTAAAGCACATTGTTTGAGTCTTATGGTACCATTAATAAAATAAAACGAGATAGCCCTTACACTTGAAAGAACATAAGGACTTCATCTATTTTTATTCGACCATCTCAGACCTGTAGTAACGCTCGCTAGGATCTCTCCAGTAAAGATCTGACAAACTTAACACAACTTGATGTTTGTTTAAAAATCAACCTTATACCATAGCAGCAATGCAGATGCGAATTGAAAATGTAACTCTGAACACTCTATGATTATACAAAGTTTATTTTACTGCTTAGAAGAACAATAAAAAACCTTATTGCTTTCACTTTAAAGTTTATTGAACGCGAACGAGAATGGTACGTACATTTCTGCAATGTGAGGGCAGTGTCCTCGGTGAACCGTGTTGCTAGGACGTCGGCGCAGGGTTGTCACGATTCTCTAATGATTTTTTTTATATTGCTTTATTTTGTTTTGGAAAGGAAAATATTGTCTGACGTTTAGTGGCAGGGTTGCGTACCTTATGAATAGTGGGAAGACATTTCGCGGAGCATGGTGGGATATACAGCCATTATATAGCGCTACATTGCGTTGAGACTTACATGCATATAAATAACAGTGTATGACACTAACGTAACAGTTGCTATATAATTAATAGAAATAAACTTTGCATATGGCTTTCTAGATTGCTATCTCTGCTGATACGCAACTGAAAATACTCGTATGTCAATTTTAGCACTGCTTTCCGATCTATCCTGGCTAATTTTCTCATATAAAATATGTTTAAATTTGAACTTGCGGTATTCATTAAGAAGCAATCTTCTTCGTGAAGTTTATTTTCTCTGATCACCATTCCTATGTGATTTAATATGTATTTATATGCTTGTAACAACTTTAATTAGCGTTGGAGTTAAAATATAGTATTTAATAGTGGAGTCGTAATTTGTTTTTAGAGAATTTAAAAAGGAATTTGAAATGTGCTTAATGTACGTGTGATTTTTTGTAAAATGTAAGATTAAAAGTGACTATCGATAAACGAATGTATATTCTTATGTCGATAAATGAATGATTTGATTTGATTTCTTGCGTGTCCTTTACATCTGAAAGAGTTAGATTAGAAATAAAAAAAATCATCAGTCTATTCCCAGCTGGGTAGACAGAGGTCCAGACAATTAAGGCGTTTCGACCCAGATTTCACAGAAAACATTTTTTGGGATAACGTGACATCTTAGGAAAAAGGCAAAAACTTAATAAAAAAAGAAATCTTAGTAACTTAAATGATGTTTTATAAGTATCTATCTACATATTACATTACAATATAATAACATCTATTCTCAAACGTTTATACTCGTGGCTACCTTAATATCGATATTTTTCTTTCTTTCGATCTAATATCCAGATCAAGGTTGGGAAAATCGATTTTGGATTAAATCGAATCGCTATCATAAGCCCTAATAAATAATGTTTTATGATGTGATCGCTACAGTGAGCTACATACATCGAAAATGATCGCTATATATCTTCTCCTCTCGGTAGATTCGACATTGCTGAAGAATATTTTAAGATGACGTCACCTGAAATTGTGGCGTGAACCAGAGGTCAACTTACCTGCCGGTTGATTCTTGAGTTTAAAATTCGAATTCCAGTAATACCCAATAGTAATACTTTTTTAATTTTTTGCCTCATTTATATTTTAATCATTATAAAAATTATTTTTTACGGAGTATATGTTTAGCATTGCCTACTACTGCGTTAGCAAAAAAACTGTGATAGCTATTTTTTAATTAGGATTAATAAACAGTAAACACAATCTATTCTTAATATAAAATATATCTAAATTGTATATAATAAAATATATCTTAATAGTATAATAGGTAACTGTGTAATAATAAATAAATAAATAAAAATGTCTTCACGCAATTCCCAATACAGGGGTAGACAGAGGTCTAGTCTAGACAATTAAGTCCCTTCGACCCACCTTCCACCGCAGATATTATCGGATTCTTCTTTCTTGATTTATATTAAAACCTATTTTACAAATATTCAAACATGAATAACGCTTTTTAATGGATAGAGGTTTCTGGAGAATTTGCTATAATCGCTACGCATGCCAAGCAGATTGGCGATAACAGTACCATACACCTCACACCTTATACCATGCTCGTCACCGGACTTATTTAGATTTGGTATTTTTCGAGTTGGTTATCATGCCGATAAAAGGAAGAAGAATTATTGCTAGTCATTCTAAAGCACTTCACGACGTTAAGTGATTGGCAATAAATTGGAGTAATTAACACCCTGAGCACTCAATGCCTGTCACATGATACCGTACTGTACATAAAATATGTAATTTTCTTTTTATTATAGTAGCTTTTACGATGTGCTTAAAGGAGAGTGCTAAGCCACAGTTACTGAGGATTTAAAAAAAATAAATAAAAAAATAAAATATCTTCATGCAATTCCCAATACAGAGGTAGACAGAGGACTAGTCTAGACAATTAAGTCCCTTTGACCCACCTTCCACCGAAGATATTTTTGGGAGAACGTGACAGGTGGTGAGCCGATCGCCGCCTTTATGTCCAAGCCTACGATATAATTCGTATGTAAGTTTTAGAAAAACTCAATTGATACGAACCTGCCACCTGGGGATCGAACTCGGGTCTCTTGACTCGAAATTCGGACCGCCCAACCACTCGGCTATCGTGACTCTCTTGAAGATTTATTTGTTTTAAAAATTGAACAGAAGAAATAAAAAATGATACATGTATGTATAAATTAAAATTAGTTGTCGCAGAATAAGTCACTATACCCGAGTAACGTTGTCCCAAAAAATGTCTTCGGTGGAAGATGGGTTGAAAGGACATCGTTATCTAGACCTCTGTCTACTCTTAGTGGAAATGGCGGGAAGATTTATTTTTATATGGAGCATGACTAGAGATTTAGCTGACTTTTGTTTCCAGTGTTGCCAATTGACAAAACACGGTTTTATGAAAGGAGATGTTTAGAAATTATACGGAAAGTCTTTGATACGGAGGATTTTTGGCAAAAACTTTTAGTGTTTATTAATAGCGAATGTTTATATGTTTTTAATATATGCTTATATGTATAATTATATGAACTACGTGTATAAGTGACGTACACACCGGTTTTCATGATTCCCACAAACCTCCCTCCCCCAATTCTGGGGGGGAGGGGCACTCTAAGGCTGGCAACGCATCTGCTATGCCTCTGGTATTCGCTCGTTTGCCTCCCTTTTCTATAAAAAATTCGCTACCTCTGAGGTCCCAGGTTCGATTCCAGGTCGAATCATTGTAAAAAAAACTGCTTACTTTGGGATCGGAGCAATGTATGTAATGTTGTCCCTATTTATGTTTTTCTTTTTTTTTTTAAATAAAAAGAATATATATCTATGAGAAAGTATTTTATCTATGTAAGTGTTTACTTATTTATTACATATTAAATATGACAAATTACATCATTCTATGTGATATCGTGTTATTTTCGTTAAGATCAAGGAATTTCGCAATTCCGGCCAAACTGCGGATTTTAACATTAATTTCGTCACCGGGGTGTCATTACTTCGTGCCGTTGACCGTTTTCCGGTTTCTTCAAGGACTTGCAAGTTACCATTTTTGTGGTGCATTCACGCTATGATACATCGAATCACAATTCTTTTTAAATTTATTTATAAATATATCATTGTGTTGTTCATGTGTAAATATCACATTACATTATATTGTGTAAATATCATTCATTCTTTCATTCTTGTTGTTACGATGTACGAAAATTTTGTTCTTTTCTCGATCTTAAACATTGGTTAAATATACAGCAATATAAAATTTCCTTAATTTAATATCTTGACTATTTTAATAGAACGATAATGTCGATATTGAATTCAGGCAAAATAAAGACATTTCATAGCTTTATATGTCTTTCAAATTTTTGTGCATTTCTCTATATGCGCATACAGTGACATGAAGACATACAGCATACGTTCACAAATGTATGGCTATTCAAATTTGTTAAACATGCATTTATTTAATTGGTACCAATAGGTACAGGACCATAGATTATAGATCTCGTGTATTTGAGCGGATGCGATACTCGGAAACCTCCTGATCAAATTATACTTAATTATTTATCAGAAGATGTTGTTCCCAACTGACTTGGCCAGGTGGAAATAAAAAAAACAAAGAGACAATCGTCCATTTTGTATAAGAATACTACACGTTATAAAGTAAAAGCTATCTAAAATTATTATTATTGTATACATTAAAGATTTGCAGATTCTAATTCCAATCAGAACTATAGTATGAATTGAGAAAAATTTGCACTTTTTTGATTGATTTACTCATTGTTGTAAACTATTTGTGATCTTTTTGTCCAAGCCATCCGTATAATATATTTACATAGACATATTTATATAAACATAAAAACATCAGAGACTCGGGTTGTTCGCACCCGAGTCTCCGATGTTCATAATTATCACACAAATTTTTACTCCTAGCAAGATTCGAACCCACGACCTTTATCTTCGACGGCAGTAGGAGGTCAGTAGGCTACCTACTTGTCATGCAAAAAACAAAAAAAAATATTGATACTTAGTATGTGATAGTAGCGATGCAGATATGTATGGAACGGGACCTCTGTTATTTGTCTGATCTGGCTACCTCGTCGGGGATGATGCGTGAATATATTAATCTATACATATAAATAAAATTGGAATGTCTGTTTGTAATATTGAATTAACCGTTTTAATACATGTATATGAATATATGGTATATACACCGAAATAACATTTTCTTACAATTTTGTCTGTCGGTTTGTCTATTTGTTCCGGCTAATCTCTGAAACGGCTTGACCGATTTTAACAGGACTTTCACTGACAGATAGCTAATGTTATAAGGAGTAACATAGGCAATTTTTATCTTAGAAACATAATTAGGGTTCCGCGTTAAGTGTTAAACTGCAGGCAGCTATAATGAATAAAAAAAATAAGTTGTATTATAGATGACGTTGTCAACCCTATTAATGTCACTTACGCGAAATGACGCACGTCGCGTTTTGTTTGTTGCACGGTGAGCTCTTTAATTGTGTAGGGATGTCTCGGAACTGAAGAGACCCTGGAAAACTATTCTGGCGACCCACACGACATTCCCTTTGTGGTGTCTCGAGAGAAATGTTAATTTGTACGCAGAACGCTGTTTTAATATTCGTCGCCATTATGCCTGCCGTCGGTCGCTCATTGGTAATTATTTTTTAGTGTTCGTTGTAAGTCGCATTCATTATACAAGTATGTATGTAAAATATTTGAAACCACTGTTTTATGACAGCAGCAAACGTCTTATAAATTTGAAAGACACGTATATAGTTTATTAGTCAATAGAATACAGGTGCGAACTGCGAATCTGGATGTCTCGCGTTCGAGTCCCATATTGGTCTGTTGTCTTATACAACTTCATATACATGCATTGAAGCTTAAACAGAGATATTAACGGAAATACTATCAATTTTTTTTTGGAATTGTGTATTATCCGAGCTACTAAGCTTCTTTTGGTGATTGATAGATGGCGCTTTGATAAAAGTAAAAAATGAAATATTTATAACAAAAATCGTTTTTATATATTTTTTAATTTAATATAATTATACCTTGATAAACTTAATATACATTAAGTATATTGAGGTATAAATAAATAAATAATTAATAAATATCTTCACGTCATTCCCAATACAGGGGTAGACAGAGGTCTAGACAATTAAGTCGTTTCGACTCACCTTCCACAGAAAATATTTGTGAGACAACGTGACAGGTGGTGAGCCCGTCGCCTTTCATAAGTATTTTTTAAATAAAACCTTTTGGTACAAGCCCGCCACCAGGGGATAGATTTCGAGTATCTTACCTCCAATTCCGATCACCCAACCACTCGGCTATCGTGACCTACAAGAGCGAGAGATGGTTAACAATAATGTGGGGCTATTTGCAATTTGCGGAATCATTAAAACTAGGGATTGCTTGGAGAAAATGCGGTAGCAGTGGTTCTTCCTCGTTCGTTTCTCAAATCAGAATTACCCTTTCGCTTCAGTTACCGGTCTAACTCAACTCTCTGGTATTAAGTAACGTTTATGATAATTAGTGTGAGTCTTGAAAACTATTCTTTAAAAGTTGCCTGTTAAAATTATTAATCGCAATGTGTATTTATTACCTTCACGCCTTTCCTAATACAGGGGCTATTATATATATAACCAGAGTGTGTGATATGTGAGTTCAGTTCGATCTCCTCTAAGTTAAATAGTTCTCAGCATTTGTCACATTGTCCCGATTAAGTCATGGTGACACGTGAAATTTATATCTCGTGACTTGTCTTTAATTTTGTAATATATGTTTTTAGTTTCATATTTAATCGATATCCTGAACTTATCAATACGCATTTCAGGAAATAGTGTTTCAGCTTAGTCAGCTGTGACAACATCACATACATATAACTTTATAAAAAAAAAAAAAAATGTCTTCACGCAATTCCCAATACAGGGGTAGACAGAGGTCGAGTCTAGACAATTAAGTCCCTTCGACCCACCTTCCACCGAAGATATTTTTCGGGACAACGTAACAGGTGGTGAGCCCGTCGCCGTCTTTATGTCCAAGCCAACGATATTCGTACATAAGTTTTTGAAAAACCCATTGGTACAAGCCTACCAACTGGGGATCGAACTCGGGTCTATTGACTCGAAATTCCGACCACCCAACCACTCGGCTATCATGACTTTTTACATATAACTGTAATCTAATGTATAAAATTCTCGAGTAGATAGATATAGTCACGACAGTCGAGAGGCCGGAATTTCGAATTCGGAATTCCGCGCAAGGTGCGTATAGTTTCGGATGATGTTTAATTTGGAATTGTTTCTCAAAATTTAAAAATTAAACTGGAAGAAAAAGTCACGATAGCCGAGTGGTTGGGTGGTTGGAATTTCGAGTCAAGAAACCCGAGTTCGATCCCTTGGTGGCAGGCTCGTAGCAATGGGTTTTTCAAAAACTTATGTACGAATTATGTCGTTGGAAAATAAAGAAATAAAAAATATATCTTTGGCGTAGACATAAAGACGGCGACGGGCTCACCACCTGTCACGTTGTCCCAAATATATCTTCGGTGGAAGGTGGGTCGAAGGGACTTAATTGTCTGGACTAGAAAATTAAGTATTCTGTATTGGGACTTGCGGGATGATATTTGTGTATTTATTTATTTATTTTTGTATATTATTTAGATATTTTTTTATTTTTTATGATACAACATACAAAAACACATACCCTAAATTTTTCCCTAAAATTTCGTGGTGCAGTCTGTATTTTCTCCTAGTATAAGTTTTCCAGTTACTTAACAACTCAACAACGTAACAGTTGCTGAAAGAAATTTCAATTTGAAATAAGCTTTGCGTTTGTACTCATATTCAGTTTTGATTTCCTTTATTTGTTTTTAATTGTGTGTACATTGTGTACATGAACAGTAAATAAATAAATAAACCAATATATTTCTCTGATCTAAAAGTAAGTAGCTATACCTGTTAGCTATAGGAAACAACGAAGGCATCACAAACACCCAGATCCGAGACAATGAAGAAAACGGAGTTTACTACATTTACCCAACGGGAAATCAAACCCGGGGCCTCAGAGCTACCGACACCATGAAAACCTGGTGGCGTACACGCCACTCATCCACAAAGGTCGTCAATACAGCAATGCGTAGGTACAGTAATTTTGGTGATTCCCTTCGCATAAAACAAAGACTGCCATTTTCCTCTAATCATCGATGCAATTTTCTATTGAAGGCAACGGTATGTAAGCATAACCGTAATTTAGTAATTTCGCAATTACCTGTACGGCGCTGATAACTTTATTCTCGATATGAAGCCTCCTTCGTATATCTATACCCGTGACTTACTTCGGTAAGTTCACGATACAGGTTTAATAGCGTATATTAGACGTAATATGCTGATAGTAACATTAATTTTCTCTTTTTAATACTCTATAAAGCATCCACAGGATTCTAGAGGAGTATCCAGTTTTTCAAATGATTAATTCGTTCGCATTTGTATCCAATAAATACTTTTCCAACCATTTATATGAGACGACCTCCGTGGACAAGTGGCGTGCACGCCGGTTTTCATGGTGTCGCCAGCTCTGAGCTCCCGGGTTCGATTCTCAGTCGGTCAATGTAGAAAACCCTTTTTCTACATTTTTTTCGCGTCTAGGTGTTTGGGGTACCTTCGTTGTTTCTGATTATAATACAAGGGCATAAGCTACTTATTTTGGGTTCGGACATTGTATGTGCTATCTATGAATGTATTTAAATTTATTTATTTTTTGTTGACGAATTGACCATGTGAGCAAATTGCTCGAAGAGGGGAGGGTCAAGAGTACTCGGATACCTAGACGTGCATGTATGAAGAAGATGATGAATCTGAAAGAAACGAAAGAAGTACGTAGGTATCGTGACACTTGGCGATCTGTTCTCTCTGGCTACCCCGTCAGGGATTGTGCGTGAAGATAAGTAAGTAAGTAAGTTGACGAATTGAATGGAAGTATACTACATACATACCGGTTTTCATGGTGCCGCCAGCTCTCAAATCCCGGGTTTGACTTCCGGTCAAGTAAAAAATATTTTTTCCACATTTACTCGGGATGGTTAAGTTTGTTGACACTATGAATGTATGTATGTATGTAGACGTGTGGTATTGACTTAAGAAGGTACTATCCCCTTTCTACAAGTAGGTGTTGTAAGAGGCGATTTAATAAAAACCGTAGATAACTTAGAAAGTAGAGAAGACCAAAAATAAAATTAGTGTAGTATTTAGGAGTTTCCATCCATCCATCCATTTAGTATAATCTGCTCTTTAGTGATATAACATTAAAGACTGATTCAAACACAACTAACTTGGACATTCGTCAAGTAGTTTAAGTTACAATGCCTGCCAAACTAACACTCAAATGGCTACAGTCGAAACAAAATTTCAAATGAGCGATCTTTACAAATACAATAGTTGTCTCACAGCTATCAAGATTTGATAATAGTCGTTTGATTTATACGAATATGCGTTCACCTAACACGTGGGTGTAATTAATGTACCAACAGTCGAGATCGTAAATTAATATCTTGTTGTGTGTATTGCTTAATCAACAATGAACTACGCTTGGAATTGTGTTATTTGTTGTCCGCTGTTTATTTTATAAATGATCATATGTTGCAATGTTACCAATGTTACGTATGTGTATGTATCTTCATGCCATTCCCAATGGAATGGTAGACAGAGGTCAAGACAATTAAGTCCTTTCGACCCTCCTTTCACCGAAGACATTTTTTGGGACAACGTAACAACTGGTGCACCTGTCGCCGTCTTTATGTCCAAGTCAACGATAACTCGTACATAAGTTTTGAAAGAGCTCATTGGTACGAGCCTACCTCCTAGGGATCGAACTCGATTCTCGTGAATTCCGATCACCTAACATAATCGCCACGCTTGGCAAGCGGTCGCCGAATAAAACACCTCTAACCTTATATGCTGCTGCTCGTCAACGCTCTGCTTAATTTGAATGTGATAAATTTCGTGATGTTTATCCAACCATCTGCCGGTCGCCATAACGATACTCAAGGTCAAAATGGGTTGGCCATTTTCACACGCCATTACTATGTTGCATATACTCTAACATACTCTTTTACAAAAAAAAATACCTTCCCGCCATTCCCAATACTGGGGTAGACAGAGGTCCAGGCAATTATGTCCTTTCGACCCACCTTTCACCAAAGACATTTTTAGGACTACATGAAAGGTTGTGAGTCTGACGCCGTCTTTGTGCCCAAGCCAACAATATAAATCGCACATAAGTTTTAAAACAACCCATTGGAGTTTTCACTCTCAACCCAATTTTCACTTCTCTTCACACACAATTCGAGTCAATCACCCAACCACTTGACTATCTTGAGATTAATATTTAAAAAAAAAAAGTAATAATAGCGGAGTGGTTGGGTGTTCGGAAATACGAATCAAGAGACCCGAGTTTGATCCCCAGGTGGCAGGCTCGTACCAATGGGTTTTTCAAAAAACTTATGTACGAATTACATCGTTGGCTTGGACATGAAGACGGCGACTGGGTTACCACCTGTCACGCTGTCCCGAAAATATCTTCGGTGGAAGGTGGGTCAAAGGGACTTAATAGTCTAGACTAGACCTCTGTCTACCCCTGTATTGGGAATTGCGTGAAGATATTTATTTTTAATCTTTTTTACAAACTTTAAACTCTCTTGCATTTCAAAACCGAACCTCAGCATCCAGTACGTAATAAATTGAATGTGCAAATTTTCCGTGTACCTTCCTGTACGGTGTAACACCATAATGATGTCGCATACTGAGCCCGGGAGATAATGCAAGTCGTGCTAACGAGTGCTAGCTCCGATACAGTTAGGCGGCGACGACGAATTTAAATTTAAAAGAAAATAAATAGCACTTAGAGACATTTCTTTGTCGCAGTGGTCTTACATTTTTTTTATTAACTAATTTTTTTTATTTAACAGGTTTGCTACAACTAAATTTAAAAATTGTTACAGCACTGAGTATTGAATGAAAATAAAATCAATAGATAGTTTTTAGCTAACCTATTATTTTATTTTTTATACTGGCAACTAAGTAACAATGTTATTATTTCTGTTTTCTGTACATTCTATAAAGACTAAAATAACTAAATAGCTAATATCAGTTATTATCAGCTAATATCAGCTAGTAACTAAAGGTTGCAGATTCGAATCCCGCTAGAGGCAGGCATTTGTGTTATAAATATGAATATTTGTACTGGAGTTGAGATATTTATATACGTTAATATATAGCTGTTAATATATATACCTGACTCGAACCTGCGACGTCATGTTTCGTTTTCTGCAATATAAACTATTGGACTGTTGATGCGTTAAATGTAATTAGTTATTAATTAGAATTTAAAAGAGAAGTTGCAGTAAAGCTTGTTGTAATCCGATAATTTTAATAAAAAAGAAATATTGGCATAAATCATGTTAATATGTTAACGCCATTCCCAATATAGGGATAGACAATTAAGTCCTTTCAACCCACCTTCAGCTGAAGATATTTTTTGGGACGTGTCAGAGGAGAGGATAAGTTACCAATCGAAATGATACGTATTGAAAACAAAAGTATCTATAAAATATACTTACTGGATAAATGCCTCTATTCAATGAATTTTGACATATGATTAGAAAATAAATATTATTCATCTGTATGGGAGGAGTATATTATTATTATTATTTTATGTTAATTATAAAAAAATTAAAATATCTTCACGCAATTCCCAATACAGGGGTAGACAGAGGTCAAATCTAGACAATTAAGTCCCTTTGACCCACCTTCCACCGAAGATATTTCCGGGACAACGTGACAGGTGGTGAGCCCGTCGACGCCTTTTATGTCCAAGCCAACGATGAAATTCGTACATAAGTTTTTGAAAAACTCATTGGTACTGCCACCTGGGGATCGAACTCGGGTCTCTCGACTCGAAATTCCGACCACCCAACAACTCGGCTATCGTGACTTACTTATGTTAATTATTGTTTTATTTATTGATTTTCTGGTATTTTTTCTATTGATTTTAGTGCTTTCGACCCGATTATTGGTATTTTTTTAATGTTTAAGTTGTATACAATTTTATTTCTATTAAGTAGCTATCACCGTATGTATGCTTAAATAATGAGAAGAAATATTTCGTAATCAGAAGGTCTGACAGAGAAAGAATCGGCGAAATAAACTCCGTAGTAGTCCTCATATTTGTAATGTTAATATTAAACAATTACATGCCTTTATGTAAAGAATACTTCTATGTAGTATCTGTATCTATTTCACGTGAACAAATCAAATATAATATCAGTGTACAGAGGAAGCAGGAAATCCCTTCAACAGTTGAATGCCCGTTCAATAATTTGATTGTTCATGAAGCCTAACTGTAAATCCAAAATAAACACGACTACCATTGATCCACTTTGACGAAGACCATCTATAAGATGTTTGCTCAGTACGGAATGTTACTTATAACAATAAACCTGTAAGTACAGAATACAATAAGCAATATAATCTGATAAGACTTGCGCACGTAGACTACAGTTCTTGTACCATCAGCCTCAGAGTTCAAATTGCAATGACAGCGATTTAGAAATATTGATATTCTGTGACAGTTTTTATGGTCACGCTTCGACCAATATGCAGGGACTGCCTTACTTCAGTCATTTCCTATTTTGCATGCAACGCACGAAGGTAATTGCAAGGTATTATTTGCATTTATCTATCTAAACTTTAAACAAAACAAAACCCTATTCGCTATTATATAAGAATTTAAGTCTTATTCCGTGAACGAAAATAGAAACAATAGCAGCCCAAATTAAACTGTGATTTCCACTGCGTGGTCAAACGACAGACATTAATGAATAATATTCTTTATACGATTGTAATAAAGTTGTATTCTAAATACCAGATAGAACATTCTTCAAGCTTCCAAAACGGTAAAAGGTAATGACATTACTGCGGTCAACTTTGAACCATATAAGGAGCTTGACATTTGCAGCTCTAGCTGCTTTTTCCAGTGCCCGTTGGAATAAATAAGGTTCTGCAGATTAAAAAAACTGAAAAATATAACGTCTTCGCTAACATAGTTTCTTCTATTACAGTTTTTAAAACGGTTCTAAGGTTTTTGAAACTCCTACCTCTATATAAGACACAGGACTTATGAAGAATGACTTGAATTTTCTTTGAGCTTTCAAGAAAGGAATAGAAGTATATACTCTTTGATTGTTACACTCTATTGTTAGCAAAACATAAATTTATATTCAAACGATATAAGCTCGTTCATGGTTTAAAGATAGCCGAGTTGATAGATCGGAATTCGAGTCAAGAGACCCGAGTTCAATCCTCAAGAGGGGCAAGGCTGGTATCAACGAGTTTTTGCAAACTTATGTAAGATTTATATCGTTGGTTTAAGCATAATCACCACGATAGGCTCACCACCAGTCATGTTATCGCAAAATAAGCTCCAGTGAATGATGTGGTTCGAAAGGACTAAATTGTCTAGACATATGATAACCCCAGTATTGAGAAATGCGAAGATAAAAAAGCAATAAATTAAGATGTAAGAGATTATTGATGGAGTGCATACTGTATAATATACTGACATTATGTTCATTCTATACATTATTCAAAGAGTATATAATCACTACGTTATAATAATAAATATTATTATTGTATACTCTTTGTCACTGATTGCGTAGAGTTGAAACATGCCATATGCATAAATAAATTTTGAATTTGTTACATATTATAGTATTATATCAGAAACGATTAAGGTATATTTTTATCATTATATTTTATTGATAAATATAATTTTCTATAGATTATTTTATTTTGAAAATATAAATAAAATTTCCCGCGTCGTTAGGTAAATAATATTAGAAATGTCGTGACATCGTTTTATTCACAATTAAATGATCATAATTTATCACTAATTCACTAAAAATATGTAAAGATGTAAAACATAATTTTCAGAAAAAGTTCAGCAAATGTGCTTTAAAAATCAATAAAATTAATCAATCATACTTTCTAGGTCTATTCCGCAATGAATGATGATTCTATATTCGAACCATACAGTTGGTTGAACGACGCAAAAATCTACAACAAACGTAACGAACAGGTGCCGATATCCTGGATCTGGGAGAATGCCGATGTTCTCGTCCTCCTTTTCACTTCCAAAAACGTCGACAGAGAGGGAATCATTGCCAAATTCTGCGAAATCTATGAAAACGTCAAGTACGTCAACGTACCCATAGAAGTGATATATGTACCAATGGATGACACGGCAGAGGAAATGTGCTCTTCATATGAAAGTCAAGCTAACTGGTTTACGCTTCAGTTTAATGATCCCCTGGTACCTACGCTGAAATATATGTACGGCGTGACGTGTATACCTCATTTGCTAGTTGTCAGATTGGATGGTACAGTTATATCTTCCCATGGTATTTTAGATTTGGAAGAGTATGGAAAGAATGCCGTCATAACCTGGCTCTCCAGTTTCGCGTCTAGCAAAGGGCACAGGAGACTGAGCAGAGAAACGTCTATGTATGGAGATAACTGGACTTATATGAATGTGGACCCCACTAGAAACGTCAAAAATGATTACCAAAAAAAGTTTCATACGGTCTTAAATCACAGTGAATAATGATAGAATCTAATCAATATATATTTTAATACTGCTTCGAATTTCACTGTTCTATACAAATTACTTATGTTATTTCTTTAAGCGAGCTAATCTTGAATTTATATTAAATACTCACGATTGATGTCTCTTGGTGAAACTTCATCTTTAAACACATTAAAAATCACTTTTACTGTGACATATGTGGAATTAGTAAAAGTGACTTAATGTGTTGAGTTTATATATTTATACAACTATAACTCTAACCCATTAGTCAATATATTATGTCAATATATTATAATATTGAATAGCTCAAAACCTGTCACAACTAAGCTATGGTGAAATGTAGACGGAAAGGACTAAATTTACAAGACATCTGTCCACGACAGTATAGCCACAGTTCAGACCGAAATAGCTGCAAAAAGAATCTTCTAAACCCGATGTTGGGGCCTAGATGAGCGCACATAAAAAAAGAAATTCAGTTGTTATATTAACTATCTGTACTGATATTTTATACATTCCTTATTTATCCATATGTATATATAAGGCATAATTGTATTATGCCGTTTGCATCGATTTTCAAGTCGGATGACAACTAGGGCCCTGTTCGAGAAAATATGATTTGCAAAACTGAGACTGTTGAGAATATTTAAAAAAAAAGTTATGTAATTATGACAACAGTTAATAGCTTTCGCCATCGACTTTTACTGATAATATTACATTATAAATCATCTAGGACTTAGTGCTGGTGCAATGCATTGCATATTCGGTAGATTTTTTTCTATTTTAATAAGTACAATGGCGTCACCTGCAGACACGCCGGTAAATCGATTAAGTAATAATGAACCTGTATTCACATCTAGATATAACATTGCACCATTATGTTTGATGAAACCTTAGTATTTAGGTTAGTAAAAAAACATTTATTGTCATACGTCGAATGAACCTAATTTCTTAATAGTTTATTAATAGCATCTAATTTAAGATATTACGGTCACGGTGTACCTGATTTAAGCTCAGTGGTTACGTCTTAATATACCTCCCCCTATTCTTCTGTGGGTGTCGTAAGAGGCGACTAAAGGATAAGCCTTGAAAAAAATATGCAGTATATATGCAAATATATGCAACTGGCTATCGACAAATGGCGCAATAACAATGTCGATAAATACTAGAAAAAATTTCAGCAGAACAATCACGTACAGCATCTAAGGGGTAAAGTATCTGGTACTGCGATCGCCCATCCGCTTGCTAAGCGTGGCGATTATGTCATATATGCCCTTTCTTTCCAGAGGTACGTCTCCCTACTTATGCCACGTCCTTCAGAGGACTTTTAGAAGCTATCATCTATGTATGCATGTATACATAAAATAAATACCTTCTCGCCAATCTCTAGTCACAGTAGTAGATAGAGTTCTAGACAATTAAATCCTTCGATCTACCTTCCACGGAAGATATTTTTGGGATTTCTTAACGGTGGAGACCCTATCGCCGTCAATATGTCCAATCCAACGGTACAAATCGTACATAAGTTTTGAAAAAATCCATTGGAGCCACCTGGAGATCAAACTCGCGTGTCTTGACTCGAATTCTGATCAGCCAACCACTTGGCTGTCGTGATTTTTTATGTATGTCTGATTTACCAAAGACTAATGCGTGTCGTCAAATGTTCCATGTGCCGACCGGTTCATTCAAGATCTCAGCGCAGATAGGCTCCGGTCTAGATCATTTCGGCGTTCAAAAGTTGATCGATAAGATACCTGTGTTACAGAACCGGCAATCATAATCGGTTTTTAAGAACCGATTAACGTTGCGCGTTCTACTTAAATTGATCCTTTCCACGTGATGAAATGTACTTAATATTTTTTTGCGAAATCGCTAGAGATTAACAAAGTCTTCACAATGGTGAAATCGTATTTTTATTTTTATTTTGTGAGGCCGATACCGCACCGTGCAATATACAATATAATAATTTCCATTATTTTCCGTATCACGATAATTTCTGACAAGGCAGTATGCAAAATAACGAAAAATGAGTTTATGTGAGCTTTCGCAATCCACTTCTGCCTTTCCGAGAGATAGAACGGATAGTGAGCTTCGTCAGCGTCAAAGAAAAAGATTAACCACTAACCATCTGCACAAATATATGGAGTGGAAGGTCACGAAAATCGTGCAGTTGTTTAATCTATGCTCTCAGCTTCACAGCGCATCATCTGAAATAGTTCTATTTATAGTAACTTGCACTGTGAGTTTGATTATACTTTAACGCTAGCAAAATCTTGGGGGTAAACATGTTTTATTGCATACTAAGTATTAAATTTGTTTCTTCGTGTTAATTTTAATATGCTTGGCCGATGACATTTTTTAACTATAATCACCGAGCTCTAGGTTCGATTCCCATTCGCTTTAACAGGTTCGTTTCAACCCTTAAAATTATTATTATTATTTATTTATCTTCACGCGCACTGACGTCCCTGACGGGGTAGAACAGGTCGCCAAGTGTCACGATCGTTACATACCCCTTCGCTTGTTTCAGATTCATCATTTTCTTCATACATGCACGTCTAGGTATTCGAGTACTCTTGACCCTTTAAAATAGAAGCTTTTAATTTGAAATTATTTCCTTTCATACTCTAGACATTAATTTTGCAATCCACAACAGTAATGAGGTATCATAGATAGCATACAAATTGCAAAAAATAGTTTTCACGGATAATATAGTAATTTGGAGGGAAGAACGAAGCTCTGGTGTGGGACGCTAATTGCTATTCAAACAAGCATCAATAGTATTTGGAAATTTTCCACCAAAAATCATAGATTTAAAAATTCTCAAAAATTATTCTGAGAACCTTAAGCTTCATGTTTTCGAAAGTAAAACTTAAACGAAATCGTAGTTATGCTAGGAAAATAGCAAAATTTAATTTAAAATCACTTATAACACCTTAAATTCGAGTGTTGAAGTATGCATTGACAACGGACAACGTTGACGGTTTGACAATCGCCGCCATATTGTAATGAACGCGGGCATAAACAATAAAGTATTGCGTGGAATGGAACGTGGATTGCATTACGACGGATAGTCCTGCTATAAAACTAGCACGTGTATATTATTTTTAATACTTAACTGTCTTCGTTTGCGAATGAATTCAAAAAAAAAAATACATAGGCAGCTGATCGTAAAGTTTTGACGGTATAGCTTAGTTGGTAAAACATTCCAGACCAAAGGTTGCGGCAAAGCTAATAAAATATATTTAATTTATGTATCTAAATGCATATGAAAGTATATACGGTACTTAAATTTTTTTCATTTTTTGCCCGTCTATCTGTGTTGTTGCAGTTTGTTTTTAACGAGACTCACTGGCAGATAGCTGATGTTATAAGGAGTAACTTAGTTAACTTTTATTTAAAAAAAAATAATTAGGGTTGCGCGTTAAGTGTTGAGCGAGGTATCTGGTCCATCGATCGACAATGCGCTTGCCAAGTCTGCCAAATTGTTCTTACGGGAGCCTATGATCTGTAGTGGATTTTTATAGATCTTTTAGTATAAACTAATAGTTTAGTAAAACTGGATTCATTCTTTCCTTTTCCTTACTTTAACATCTATAAAAATTTACTTAATAACCAATACTTACCATAATCAGTATTATGTGTAGTAGTGATTATGGCAAGTATTTTTAATTAAGTTATGTTTATAGAATGGAAAAGTCACGATAGCCGAGTGGTTGGGTGGTCGGAATGTCAAGTCAAGAGACCCGAGTTCGATCCCCAGGTGGCAGTACCAATAAGTTTTTTAAAAATTTATGTACTTACTTCGTTGGCTTGGACATAAAGACGGCGACGGGCTCACCACCTGTCACGTTGTCCCGAAAATATCTTCGGTGGAAGGTGGATCAAAGGGACTTAATTGTATAGACTAGACCTCTGTCTACCCCTGTATTGGGAATTGCGTGAAGATATTTATTTATTTTTTAAAGAATGGAGATTATAAATTCTTATGCCGATACTTTATGTCTCCCCTGTAATTTGCCAAAAATAACGCTCCTTAGCCACCTACATCCATCAACTTCCCGCAACATTTTACAAGTCGTTCCTATATCTTGTGGCAGGCCTTCCTTCGCTGTGCTTGCCTAAACGCGATTGGTACTCGAGAACTTTTTTTCCCAACGGTTATAAGCTATTATAAAAAAAAATATATAAGAAATAATAAATAATATATAATAAATAATATAAGCTATTATTACGTATTTCGATTTCTATATACTGTTTGTGTTGTTATACTGATTTCTATAACCAATTATTAATTTTAATAAAATTTAATTGCGTATACCTTTCAGGAACTCTTCGTGCCAATCAACACGAAAGGCGAATTGTACGAAGTTTGTCCAGAGGAACTGTCTCCAGCGGAGTGGGAGGGTGAAGGAGGGATCGGCGCACCTCCCCCTCCGGAGGTGGCATCCCGTGCCCATAGGCTGCCGCACCTCTTGAGTCTGTGGCGACTGCCGACCAGAGTGCGGCTGTTGGCCGGCACTGTGCCCATTGAAATGGCGCATGACGTTGGAGGTGTGTGCTTCTGTTTCTTTTAAAATAACAATTACTTTTTCATTATGTCACAGAAATATATTACAACTTTTACATACATACTTACATACATAACGGCCTATTCAAGTCCCCTGCAGGATATAGGTCTCTCCCGTAGGGAGGATTTGCCATAATCACCACGCTTGGCAAGCGCATTGGCGATCGCAGTATAAGACTGCTGCCCATCTTCGGTCTGATTATTTATAGACATTTCGGTCTGATATTTTTAGAGATGGTTTTTCCGCTATCTATCGGTTGCCATAACGATATTCGTGGTTGATTCCCTTAGTCGCCTTTTATGACATCCATGGGAAAAAAGGGAGTGGCAATATTCTTACACCGTTACCACACGGCATTACACCCATTGCCCTCTGAAAATGAGAGAGTATAGTATAGTACCGCAGCATTCCCAAAAAGTTGTTACATATATAAATAAATAAATATCTTCACGCAATTCCCAACACAGGGGTAGCCAGAGGTCTAGTCTAGACGATTAAGTCCCTTCAACCCACCTTCCCCCGAAGATATTTTTGGGACAACGTGACAGATGGTGAGCCCGTCGCCGTCTTTGCATAAGTTTTTGAAAACCCATTGGTACGAGCCTGCCATCTGGGGATCGAACTCGTGTCGCTTGACTCGAAATTCCGACCACCCAACCACTCGGCTATCGTGACTTCTTAAATTTTTAAATTTTGTTATTTAGTCTTGTCATTAATGTATTTAGTCGTGTGGCACATCAGAGATATTGTGAAATTTCGAATGACATCATTCTTTAAAATTATAATGCTTTTCTTAGGGTTACTTTTTAGGTTATGTCTTTTATAGGTGAAGTTCATAGTACTCGTATATGGGAATATATCTAATGCTTTTTTTTAATTTAATTCAATGGGTCTTCTATATAATAACTGCTTTCCGCTTGCGGCTTCACCCACGTGGACGTGCTATAATTGCATGCTAAATGGCAGAAGCCTAATTATCAATACCATATGTACAACTTGAAAAATGGAGATGATACATTAAAAACTAAAATTGGAAAAGGATATGCGTTAAATTCTTTCTTATTGAGCATATACATCGCGAAACGAGTACTGCTGAATGGCGTACCCAGCGGTTTGCATGGTGTCGCCAGCTCTGAGGTCCCGGGTTTGATTCCCGGTGGAGTCAATGTAGAAAACCCTTTTCCTATATTTTCTCGGGTCTAGATGTTTGTGGCACCTTTGTTTTTTCTGATGAGCAATGTATGTGATGTTGTCCCTATCTATGTATTTTTTTACAGTTATTTATTTACCCCATTTTTGGGAATATGTGTAAATATTCACATATTCCCAAAAATGGGGTAGACAGAGTTCAAGACAGGTCCTTTCCTGCCCCTTTGACCCACCGTCCACCTTATAATTGATTTCAAGATTATTAAATAGTTTTAAATGATCGGTTAGTATTAGCTAAAACTTCAGAACAGAAAAAAATAATTGCACTTGCGATAATAGGCGTGAAGGAGACTAATGTTTAAAAAAGTTAGGTGTATCAAAATGTGAGAAATTATTATGAGTTCGGTTCAAACACATGTATACAGAGAATTCATATATTAGTACATCGTCGCTATTTAAAACAGATGAAACTCTATTTCAATAATAATGGGTATACAAAAATCTTAAAAGTATGTCCTTAAAAATACTTTAAAATTTATGACTATAATGGAAAAAATGTCTCATTGCAGAAGACCTTCTACTACGAGCTGCTACAACTGAACCAGTGTTGGTGATGTGTTCACTACCTGAGTACGGCTCTATGCCATCAAGTCCCAGCAAGCAGGTCGATCCTCGCTACCACGCTAAAGAAGCCTTGCAACTACTACCATTGAATAGCAACATCAAAGTCCGCCGCACGCAGCTCGGCTTCGAAAGTGAAAAACGAATGTTCCTCTCTGCGCGCCTTCAGAAAGCTCTAACCTTCTGTCAACTAAACGTTGACAACTGGATCAGGCAGATCTCTTACGCAAACTCAACCGTCGTCAGCAAAGCGAAGACAGCCGAGGACCTCATTAAGGAAGACCTTGTACCTGTGAAATTTGAGAAAGAACGTAAATTTACTCTCCAAGGCTTAAAGATCGACACGTCACGATTGTTCGGTAAAAGTGAAAAGGTTCTTAGAGATATACCCGACGAGACCGAGGGTTCTATAATATTTCTAAGTAAAAATGAACTAGAACATATGAACTACGATGTTTACAGTGACGATGAGGGTAAAGAAGAAAAGGGTGAGGAAAAAGATGAAGCAGAACAATTTTCTAACGACAAAATGCAAGTTTTTCGTGAAGACTCTGGTCACAAAAAGAATAAATGGTTCAAAAATTTAAAATTGTTAAAGAGTTCTGAAAAGTTGGATGATAAAATAACAGCAATTGAAAACAGTGATAAAAACAGAGATGTAAAAGATCCATTTGATCCTATGGGTGAGAAACACAGTTCCATTGAAAGATATCAAGACATGGCTAAATTGATTGAAGACAGGTTTGGTGCATCCAGAAAAAGCGACGTTACTGGTGAGAAGAGTCATTCCTACAAAAGCCTGACGACTTCATCTTCCGAAATGGGTACCAGTCAGTGTAGTTCAAATCACAAGAAACCAGTATTAACTAAGTCAGTTTCAGTGCAGACAGGAATGCCAGACAGTCCCAGTACAGGAGAAGACAGTGGTATTGATATGAAACATGGCCGAAAGAACCTTAGTGTTGATCAAATAAACTACTGCGGTTCAATGGAAAGTAACTCGAGTTCTGGACGCAAATTGAAATCGTTAGATGAAAACATGCTCAAAAAGTCATCAGTTACTAAGTCATCAACAAATCTTGAAAGAAGACAAAGAATACAGCCAGATTTGATCCCTGAAAAAGGCATTGCAAAATCTGAATCATACAATCAGATACAGAGTTGTGAAGACATTAACATGTTTGGAGCAGGGTCGCTGTATAATGACAGTGACTTTGAAATTAATTATAAGCAACATTCATTTATAACTGAAAAGTTGTGTTCAGAATTTCATGTCAAAACCAAGAGAGTTCTAAGTAAATCAACCTCAAACTTACTCCACCCTAAAAAAGCCAATGAAAAGAAAGAAACCAGTAATAGTAACAGTATGCCTACAAAAACGGAACGATCAAATGACGGTGAAAAATTTGTAAACTTCAGAAAGAAAATAGATAAGCCTCGGGCGCCAACTCCAAGGCCAGAAATGGAAGAAGACTCTGCCCCTCATGATATTTCCGAAGAACCTCAAAGACAAGTAAAAATAAGACGATCTATATCCTCAATACAAAAAAGAAAACTCCCTGTTATCGAAGATTTGCCATATGGTCAAGTGGCAGATGCTGTTAATGACGAAGAGGAAAAGATTGATTCTGATTCTAGTTCTGACAATATTTACGCTGAAATTTGCACACCCAATGCCACAAAACAAACTGAAGAAGAAAATTACGACAACAGCATTGATGTGTTAGCCACGGACCCAGTGATTTGTAATGTTAAAAAAGAAGTCAGCATTCGTAACGACGAGAGAGCGAGGCAAATGATAGAAAATCAAGATAATCCCTTTAGACATATCGAGGTAGTTGTAATAGAAAAAACAACAGATTTTGAATTGGACACTTCAAGTCTTGCATCCAGTGAATTCGATGAAGCGGCAAGTAAAAATGACGTATCAATAGCAATTGATTCCTGGGAACGTGATAAAATGCCTAGCCATTCTGACCCAAAAAATCACGCCATAAGATTAGAAATAACAAGTAACATGGAGGATTATCCAACTGAAATTAAAAATCATAGTCTAGAAATAAATGAGGTCCGTCTAATAAAAGATAATTCGTTAAGTTTTAGCAACAGTATCCATTTGAATGGTACATATCCCAACGAGGCCATTTATGATACATTAAAATAAATTAGCTGTAATATAATTAGCTTTAGTACACTTAGTGTCACAAATCAATATTCATAGTCATAAATTTACACTATATTAAAATATCACCAACATACATTATTAGTTTATTCGCAACAATTAAATTTTCACTAGCGATTTAACTTCTTTTGCATACATTTAAACATAACGGCCTATATAGTCCGTAGCGGGAAAATGGGCCTCTCATATAAGGGAAATTTTGCAGAATTATCATACTTGGCAAGTGGACTGCCTTCTATTTTCACCGATTTCGAAAGAATGTTCTTTATGTAGTTTATCCATGATTGAAGCTATGTTTTAAAAATGTTACACTATAAAAGCTCAAGTGTTGCTCCTATCAGCAACATCGTTGCTATTTAGTAAAATTAGTTGAACATTACATTAGTTAAAATCAAAATATTTAAAATACACAATATCACAAAGGTATAGGTAATCACAAAAATAATATCAATGTATTGAAATGAACATTTAAAAGGGTTACCATTTAAGTGAGAGATGAATTAATAATGTCATTATAGTTCACATTGCACTTCTGTATCTGTGCCGTCAAGTAAAACATCCTCTAAACTAGTATGTCACCATGATTAATAGTTAAATAATATTAAATTTTGAAAAATAAAGTTTAAAATTATGAAAATGCTGAAAAACAATTTGCTAGTATTGAAAACATTGAAGCACATGCACATTTTTCATGAATTTTTATTTTCATTTACACCAAATACAAAAAAAATAATCACGGTTGGTGCTATATATTGAGGTGCTCTAAATAATTAGAATACAGAACCTGTTACACCCTTATACAGTAGCATTAAAGAAAAAAAAATTAGATTCCTTAAAAAACAACACCTACATATTTTAGACTGGAGTATACTTTGAGTGATGATAATAAATATGCAACGGATGTAATATAAGTGACGTTGGTGAAGCAGACTGTTCCTAATTCAGTAAAAAAAAAGAATATTTTTAAGTTTTTTTCAATCAGCATATTTTAGTCAATTCGTTTATTAAAAGTACATCATATACATATTTATCTGCGTTCTTAACCGATACTGCGTGCGTAATTTAATTAAAATAATTATGTCGTAACTTAATGTTGTTTAACGTTGTCACCAAATTGCAACAATTATAAAAAGAATTTGTACTTTCTATGTTTGGGGCCAATTGAAGCATGATTTAATATTTGTTTTTAAACTATGATTCTTCGGTGTAATAGGTAATTTATATTATAAGCGACACATATCACATGACAATAATGTAAATTTGTATTATATAGATTATGATATTGTATTATAAATAAAACAATCGAATGTAATTTGACTTAAGTCTGAAGTTCTCAGTTACTTAATGTTAAAGAGATAAATTGTGAGAAAACAAATAAACGAAATATAATAAAATAATGTATTTCATTGTATATACATGTGTTTTTAGAATGCAGCAAATAGAGGTGATTTTTACTATTCAGTATTTTTACTTATTAACAAACTTACCTTTGTTACTTCTCTACGTTAAGAAATATAATTCAAGTTAAAACTATTGCCTTTTGAAATGTACACACATATAGAAATGTACAATAATGAAACCCTTACTCTTACTTACATTCTAAAACTGAATAAATAATAATAAATAAATAAATCTTCACGCTAAATCCCAATACAGGGGTAGGGGGCAGGCTTGAAAGATGTCATCCCAAAAATTTGCGAGGGCGAGCTTCGATGGATCAAATGTTTTATAAAAACAAATAATAATAATAAATATCTTTACGCATTTCCCAATACAGGGGTAGACAGAGGTCTAGACAATTAAGTCCCTTCGACTCACCTTCCACCGAAGATATTTTCGGGACAACGTGATAGATGGTGAGCCCGTCGTCGTCTTTATGTCCAAACCAACGATATAATTCGTATATAAGTTTTTGAAAAAATATATAAGTTAATATATGTTTTTTCTAAAACTGAGAAGTTCAGAAGTCTAGTCTTCTTGACGGCCTCCGAAGACGAGTGGCGTACACACCAGTTTTCAAAGTATCGCCATTTCTGAAATCCTGGGTTCGATGGTAAACCACTTTTTATATCTCTATTCCCGGGTGGGATTCCCGGTCGGGTCAATGTAGAAAACACTTTTTCTAAATTTTCTCGAGTCTATATACTAGCTGCACCCGCAGAGAGACAGACTGATAGACAAAAATGTTAAAAACGATTTTTTTTATTTAAAGTATCGTAAGGTAAAGTACTTTCATATGCATTTAGTGAAAAAGCTGTTTGTAATTTTGAATTACAAAGACACACTTGAATTTTATTCAATGTGTAAATATTGACAAACAAACATCATTACAACAATCGCAATGATGAATATATATGTATATTCTGTATAAGTTGTAATGTACTATGTAATGTATGATCTGCAGCATATAGGCATCTCCCGTACGCCATATTGGCGATCGCAGTACCATACGTTAAAGGTTGCTGTCTATCGTCGGTCTGCTGAATATTGAATTGAATTGGTTGAATATCTGATATACTTCGAAATGATTATCTCGTTATCTGACGGCACTCAATTACATTCCAAAGTTTACATTCCAAAAAAAAATAACAAGAGGCGACCCTTTGTCGCCTCTTGTTATTTTCTTACTACCTAACTACTGCTAATTTAACTAATATAAAGATATTATGTTTCTAATAATAGTCACGATAGCCGAGTTGTTGGGTGGTCGGAATTTCGAGTCGAGAGACCCGAGTTCGATCCCCAGGTGGCAGTACCAATGAGTTTTTCAAAAACTTATGTACGAATTTCATCGTTGGCTTGGACATAAAGGCGGCGACGGGCTCACCACCTGTCACGTTGTCCCGAAAATATCTTCGGTGGAAGGTGGGTCAAAGGGACTTAATTGTCTAGACTTGACCTCTCTCTACCCCTGTATTGGGAATTGCGTGAAGATATTTATTTATATATATATTTTTATGTTTCTAATGATTTCGGATAGGAGAGGATATTTTTAGCTATGAATTTTTCATTACAAATTTTAAAACTAGGGTTTAGCGCAGCTGGAAGGACCATTTTTTGATATACATGTTACAGAGTAGAGTAGAAATTATAAAGTGCAATAATGAATGGGTTATGGTTTAAAGGTAGGTTGGTAGGATAAAGAATAAAGATTAATTTTGATTTTAAATAAACGGTGTCGCTTCTGCTGAATAAAACTACCGCAAGAAAAATTCTTTATTTCTTATAAATAAAAAGTTTACAATTATTTACTCCTAAACAACCTTTAAATACACAAAGAAATGAATACACACATATAAATATGGGCAATATGACAAACATTGATATATTTATCTATAGATACAGATAATTTACGATACTTTGGAATCAGATCTTAAGCGCCTGTGTTACGCATTCAGAAACAATAAATATACCACAAACACCCATACCCGCGGAAGTGTAGAAAGTGTTCTCTACATTGACCCGACAGGGGATTGAACCCGGAACCTCGGAGCGGGCGACGCGATGTAATGTGGTATACACACACCACCACAGAGTCTCTTAAACACAAACTCAAAAGACACTTTCTTTTTGGGACACGCCTAGCACTTGCGGATAGCTTACCAAACCTGACCTGCCATGATAAGTCCACTATTTATCTATACTGAGTCTAATAGCTAGCCTCACCTATCACGCACATGTTATGAGCATATTGCTCTCCATATATTTGAATCAAACTTCATGTTTCAAATATACCCTAAATCAGCAGATTAATTTTTATTTTCAGGCGATATTAGAATAAATAAAATGTCCTCCCAAACATCTTTATACGTAAAACTTGCACTAACTGGTTCAGCAGGCGGCGGTTGAAGTTATAAAAAAAAAATTGGTTGCGTCTTAAGTAACGACAGAGGTAAGGAGAACCTTTTGTAAGGGAGGTAGGTTGTGCCCATTGTATGAATAATGAAAAATATGAAAAAATAAACAGAAAATAATTGTTCGCGTACCTCAGAATAGCGCAGTCGTATTAAAATCCTGTTGTACACGGAATGAAATATACAGAGTTCAAATATTTATATCCGCGATGAGGCCATACAAAGGAATTATAATCAAACACAGTATGCTTATAATGCATGGCGTGTTTTAATATATTTTTATGAAATTGTATGTAGAAAATGCTTAATTTTTACCAACATTAGCAGCATTAATCTATAATAAAATATGAAGTCATGAAACTATCGAGCGTTTGCGACAATGAGAACGTTGCTAGAAAAAATTCTAGTTTAATTAATGGTATGACAGGGTAATAAAACAAAATCTGACAAATATACTGTATTTAATCAAATAAATTACATTTAAAATAAAAATTAAAACCGACAAATAATTTCGTAACAGTGGGGCGGATTAAAAATATAATAATTTCATTCGTTAAATTAATTATGGTGTAAAATCAATAAAATATCTAGCAACAAAACTTTGCTGAACAAAGTTATGTCGTCACTTTGTGCGTCTTCATACATTATGTCAATAAAAATCGCAATGGGAATGGAAAATTCTATCGAAAACAATCAAAATTCATGTATTCCACCTTTTGAATTTTATTTTACAATATACAAGAATATAGTACACATAATTGTGTTTACATTGAGATTTTGTCTTATACCTGTGAATGAACTATGAAATTTATGATGTAACAGGTATTAAATGGTGATGACAAACATTTACAAATAGAACATCAATAGAACACCAATATCTCAAGTTTTTAAGACAAATGTGGCATGGAAAATAAAATGGTGAAAAGAAAAAAAAATACGAGACACCAGATTGCGTCTTTTCATAGGGATGAACAGAGTTAACGAAAGTAACATAAGTTAAGTGACATGACAAGTCAATAAATTTCAGAATTTTATTCTATCGCTTTGAAGCCATGTTGTATATTTGTCACTCAACTTACTAACTTAACAAGTGAATATGAAACTACATATAAAAGAGCATGCCACAAGTAGTTTTACTCGTTCACTGTACAACACTAAATTATCAGTCGGAGAGACATCACAGAGTCTAGGCGAGCCTTATGGATTGTATTATCTGGAATATCGCCGAGCCACACACAACGAAGATGAAGAGGGCGAGTAACCAAGGCGCAACTGGATATTGGTCTTCCTTTTCCTGAAATAAAAATAACATAAATAAATATCTTCACACAATTCCCAATACAGGGGTAGACAGAGGTCTAGCCTAGACAATTAAGTCCCTTTGACCCACCTTCCAACGAAGATATTTTCGGGGCAACGTGACAGGTGGTGAGCCCGTCGCCGCCTTTATGTCCAAACCAACGATATAATTCGTACATAAGTTTCTGAAAAACCCATTGGTACGAGCCTGCCACTTGCCTCCCACTGCCTGTTTTGGAACCCAAGTTCAATCCCCAAGTGGCAGGCTCGTATGAGTTTTTCAAGAGACTCGAAATTCCGAGCACCCAACCACTTGGCTATTGTGACTTTAATAAAAATAACATTTAATTAATGACAGTCTCTATGTTGTAAGCATTTATAAATCCTTGGACACTGAGATGGTGACCCACTGACTGACAGAGAAATTGCCCCATATACAATTACAATTGCTTTGAAAAGTTTGTTGAAAAGACTTCATTGTCTAGACCAGAATAGGAAATTTTATGATGATGAAAAAAATAATTAACATGGAGAATGATGTTTTATAATATTGTGGTTGAGGCAAAATATCACGTCATGAGAATTAAATAATAATTAGCTAAATTTGTTATTAGATGATGACCCAATAGCCTAGTTGCAAGGTTGCATGTTCAAATCCCGATAGGGTCACATATTTGTGTGATGAATATAAAAGTTTCAAACTGAGCCATGGGTTTATATAAAATAAATATCTATGAAAGTATATTGTGTCGTTAGCTTGGACAATAAGACAGCGATAGGCTCAACACTAGTCACATTGCACCATAATAAGGTTCGGAGAAAAGTGGAACAAAAAAAGTAAATGTCTAGATCTCTGTCTACTCCAGCATTGGAAAATGCGTGAATGACATTTATGTAAATATAAAAATCGACATTAATATAAATATTAGATTATTATAGAAATTAAATAAATATGTTTTTTGGATTTTTAAGTGTCATAAAAACAATAGACAATTATCATGTCATCTTATATTAGTATATAAAAACGTAACTTATTAAATTTGCAAGCTCAATTTTGACCAATGTGTAGAAAAGAAACTAACTTTTTTAGCGCTACATCTACATGCAAATTGAATCTAAAAATAGACCAAAATATATGTACAAAAATGAATTAGAATACATCAAAGTCTACTTCTGAAGGTGTTACTGCATGTGAACTGCACAGTAAGTTTTCAACATGTGTCTTATGACCAGATATTTTGGGAAGGCAGGTAACATGGCCATCATCTGTGCTATGACTAACTGTTGATCATGGAACACTATAAACTCATCTCATATTAAGTAAATAGGTTAAGATAAAATTTTGTTTTTGTTTCTATTAATAAATACATAATACAAATAGTATCTAAATCTTGTAAATTAGACGCAAAAAATAAATTGATTAAGCTACTTAATTACGTAGGCTATTCATTGATTAACATGATAAGATAAGAACCACAATCAGTAGTTTTTAGTGTATTTTTTTTTTATATATTAAGCTACCAATCGTTGTAAAACAAACTCAATAAAATTTTAAGTCACAATTGTCAAGTTGTTGAGTGATCTGGAATTCGAGTCAAGAGACCCACCCGAGTTTGATCCCCAGGTGGTAGGCTCATAGCAATGAGTTCTTTCAAAACTTATATCTGGTTACTTGTAACTCAGGTTTTGTAAAACCTACAACAGGCACCAGTCCCTCACATTTAGAATAAATGTTGTATTATTGTTAAAACTAAATGTGGACAATTAAGTTACATGTGAGAAGGAAACCAAGATTTTATTATTATTATAATGTACTATTTAGATTATTGCCTTTCCAAAAAAATCGGGCATTGGTCAATAAAAGTATTCAGTGAAAGGTGGGTCAAAAGGACTTAATAGTTTTAACCTCTGACCCCAGTATTGGGAATAGATATTTTACATAGTGCTAATAATGGTTATGAATTGGCAACACTAAAAACACTAAGAAACCTTACAAATCGCAAGGACTCTAAAATATGTGACACAAACTAAGAAGACTGGAAATGTGCAGCAACATTTAGCGAGTGACATAGTTATATCATACATTATAAATACTACAGTTAAAATATATCTTAAAAAAAATATCTTCACGCAATTCCCAATACAGGAGTAGACAGAGGTCTAGTCTAGACAGTTAAGTCCCTTCGACCCACATTCCACCGAAGATATTTTCGGGACAACGTGACAGGTGGTGAGCCCGTCGCCGTCTTTATGTCCAAGCTGACGATATAATTTGATAATGAGTTTTTAAAAAATACATTGGTACAAGCCTGCCACCTGGGGATCGAACTCGGGTCTCTCGACTCGAAATTCCGACCACCCAACCACTCGTATATCGTGACTTATTTGCGTGAAGATATTTATTTATTTTATTTGTTATGGAGAATAAAAACTTTTTAATATAAAATTATTATTTTTATATATTATATTATATAAGAATAAAGAATTATTATAACTTGAGTTAGCCGTTTTTATCTATATGATTGATAATGTCTCACGAAAGTTTTAATAGTTTAATAAAAACTTCCATACCACTTTCATCTCATTATTGTTTAGTATCTTCTCACATTCCGAAATACTCGAGTAAATAGAGATAAATGTTAATTTGGAACAGTGATGAGCTGTCATAGTGACCAAGCAAACAGTATACCATACCATTATAAATACTTATCTGTATTTATATAAACAAAATAGATGTAAGTACAAACATTTATCTTCATCACACAAATGTGTGTTCTCATAGGAATTAAAACTGGCAATCCTTAGCTTTGAAGGCAGTATCACAACCAATTAAGCTATATAGATATCAGTTGATCTCAAAACTTAAGATATTCCTTATAATTTAATATGTAATAACAATATAAATAATACCTTAGTGGTTTTTGGTACATTGCCTCTCAATGTGATGTTTTTGCTGGCGATTTCATTTGCAATACGCATACGCTGTTTCGGTGCCATTTTATTTGATTGTTATGTATTTGTCCTGGAATTTCAAAGCGATTGTTTATCGTAATTATAATTAGCACAAAACATTTTAGTGATTCTAACTTAATAAAATATTTATTACATTCTAAATTTCCTGTTTTCTTTTATAGTATTATTTATTTATTGACACACCGAAAGCTTATTGGACAGCTACAGTAATAAAAGTATACTGAATAAGTGATTGATATAAGTATGCAAGCCAAATATCCTATAATTCTTTCTCATCATCATTTTAAAGATTAAAGACGACTAACTTATCGCAATAGTTATTACAATTGTATGCTAGCTATAAAAATGCATATCATTGGTTATGAGCATTGTTGTAACAGCTGCTGACCTAACTTTCACTTTAAATTTGAATAGTTAATTGAACTTTCTAATACAATTTGTATTTTCTAATACTATTTATATTTTTAATGTTTATATGTATTACTTAGATGATTGAATGGCAGAATGTGAAAAAGAAAGGATTCAAATAAGACGTAACTGAAATAGGTAACTAAGAAATGTCGTGGCAATTTTTTTTATTTTATGATGACACGATACTTCCATCTTTATTCAACCTTATCACTGAGAACATGTTTTAGAAAAACTCACTCGACAAGTATTATATTACTTCTAAGGTCAATATTGAAGTATTAAAACAATAAGATAAATATTTTTTCTCGAGGGAGATTGAAAAAAATGCTGTTATGGATTGAAACTGCTAAAAGCAGTGTTCACACCGTGAATATTAATTTTCAACGCTAAATTACTGTAAATCGACTGTTACAATCAAGAAATGTTCTAGATCGTCCGAAACGTAAATATTTTGTTTTCAATTATAGTTAAAATTACACGAATATTAACGAATATAAATCGAAACAAACTTTACTGAAAGAAAATCTTAAATTTAAAAAAATTATTAAACTTAAATACTTACAATTATTCCTAAAATTAAAGGCTCTAAGGCCGGACACGTACAACTTTGCTTGACACGTATGTAAAAAAGTAAGAAAAAGCGAACTCTTAGAAACGTCAAAACGTCGCGATTGAAACGTCACTGATGGAAGAGTCCATTGCGCATGAACAAATTGACACGCGTTCATTTGTGTTGCTATAATAGAAATTTTGTTATTATTTTTTAGGTTGTAGTTTGAATGCAATTAATATGCAAACTTTTTTAAATTTTTTAATTTTTATTACCTTTTTTATCTTTCAGTTTTGCATCAGGATATTTTATATTTATTTTGTACTTAAAAAATTAAATTCTATCAAATAAATGTCACTTAGAACGTATCTTAGTAATCAATAATCTTGTATGCAATAACTGCTATCTACCGGTTATAAGATGAATACATATTTTAAATTAAAAGAGAAGCTTGTTTATCAAATTACCAAAAGATGGCACTAAATATGTACAAGTTGGAAAGTTAATTTACAATACATCTTTATATCTTCTATCTTTATTATCATTTATCTTTATTAACCAACTAAAAAATGTAATAGTTCTCAATTCAGTTATATGTTCTTTTTTATAGGTAAATATACAGGTTACAATATCCGTTTTTTTTTTTTGCGGAAAACAAGTGACACCAAAACTCGAAAGTCGACTTATAAATATTTTGTATTCCGAAGTCCCCACGGAGATGGGATATTTTTATTTAACTATACTGCATTTAATATATGTAATTGGTTTAGGAGAGTGTCACGTTAACGGCACTTTTTAAATAATACAAATAGCTAAATAGCATTACTAGTGTTCCCATTAACCACTCCAACTAACCTACATAGCTTGTGTGGCGGGCCCGAACTTGCGACCTCTTGTTTAGCAGTACGTACCCTAAACCATAAGGCTGTTGACTTATTTCACGGTTTTGTCCGACAAATCATATTCTTTTCCCTGCCTTCTTCAACAATTACTTTTTTCAACAATTTTACTAACAAACTGAGGATTAGCTAAGCGTGGCTGAGTAACTTGGTTTAGTTTAGTAAATAATAGCATATTAACTGTACTAAGTATTATATTACTTCTAAGTCTATAAGTATATACTAATAAGTCACGATAGCCGAGTTGTTGGGTGGTCGGAATTTCGAGTCGAGACCCGAGTTCGATCCCCAGGTGGCAGTACCAATGAGTTTTTCAAAAACTTATGTACGAATTTCATCGTTGGCTTGGACATAAGGGCGGCGACAGGCTCACCACCTGTCACGTTGTCCTGAAAATATCTTCGGTGGAAGGTGGGTCAAAGGGACTTAATTGTCTAGACTTGACCTCTGTCTACCCCTGTATTGGGAATTGCGTGAAGATATTTATATTTATTTATTTTATTATTTTAAGTGTACTAAGTACTACTGATCTCATTATTATAAATAACCTATAGCTGAGAATATTTCATAATCAATTGATACACTAAATACTATACTTTGAACACGCTATCGATAGATGGCGTTGTTTTTTATATTTTATTAAAAGTCCTCTGCTGAATATAAGCGTCTTACAAATATTAACACTTCGAACGTTCCTGTGCCATCGCATCCATCAACTTCCCGCGATGTCTTCAAGCTTCTTTAAGTGGTTTTTTTTGTGTCTAGTACCATATCCACTATGTAAGCAATATAGAAAATGTCTATCGTAATTATTATCAGGCATGTACTTAACGCAAACTAAAAATAGGACAACAATTAACTAGGTCTGAGTGTTTATTATACTTTCGTTGTTTCTGATTCCATAATACAAGTGCTTAAGCTGCTTATTGATTACTTTGGGATCAGAATGTTGCGATTTTGTCCCTATATATGTATGTATGTATGTTTAACTTTTTACTTACACTGTAAGCAGCGTCTAATATGCGAAGTTTGCAGTATATTCATGCAGTATATTCAATGCAGTATATTGGTGCTAGCTCTAGCACGAATATACTGCATTGGTTTTCATCCCGTTAAGTAAGTAATAATTATTGGGTGAATCTAATAGAGGTGTAGTAACGTAGCTAAGCGTTATTGTTCTAAGTATAATTTGTTTTTTTACTTATTTATTTATTTTTATTATCTACACCTTATATATAGAGAGTTCGTAGGAGCGGAGACAACGCTTTGTGGTATTCTCTACAAGTCAAATCTGAATCAGTTAAGTTATCTAATCTACCACAGATTCCCGATAGTCACGATAGCCGAGTTGTTGGGTGGTCGGAATTTCGAGTCAAGAGACCCGAGTTCGATCCCCAGGTGGCAGTACCAATGAGTTTTTCAAAAAAATGATGTACGAATTTCATCGTTGGCTTGGACATAAAGGTTGTCCCGAAAATATCTTCGGTGGAAGGTGGGTCAAAGGGACTTAATTGTCTAGACTTGACCTCTGTCTACCCCTGTATTGGGAATCGCGTGAAGATATTTATTTATTTATTTACCACAGATTAGATCACAGATAGCTATCTTCATTCCGAATTTCACTCAAATGAACTAGAGCACTAAGTGCGTGGGAAATGCAACAGACACACACGAAGTCTGCGCACAATATTAGTAGTTTACTTCGACTTTTTTTTTAGAAGATGACTATCGATCAATCTGTTCGTATGTTAAGTGCTATACGAACATAAACACTCGTAACATCATAGGAGTTGTAGTTGCCAACTTTTGCGTTAAGAAAGGAATTGGAAAATTGGAAGGAGAAGAGGTACAAGAGAAGAACAGGAGTTGAACGCCTTCGGTTACTTTAATCACTTAACGAAACATCACAAGACGAACATGACATTTCTTCAAATCAGCACTCTCTACATAGCTTGTGTCGGGAGACGACAGACGTCTCTTATGTTCGAGCCAACGATAAAAATCGTACACAAGTATTGAAAAACTTCAATGGTACGACTCTACCCCTGGGGATAGCATTTGGATGTCTTGACACGTATTATGATGAATAGACACTCGGCTTTCGTGACGTAAATATAAATAATAAATATCTTCACGCACTTCCCAATACAGTGGTAGATAGATGTCTACACAATTAAGTCCCTTCGACCCACCTTTCACCGAAGATATTTTCGGGACGTAATGAATATCGTGACATAAGGAATATTTTTGAAAGCAAATAAATGAACTCAATCTCGCTTATGTAATATTAATATATAATAATAATTACAGCATAATAGTAATAAATATAAGACATATGTTCACAATTCACCCTAATAATAGCGGAATAAAGAAATTATATAAGGGCAACCGATTATACAAATAATAGGAAAATATATAATCCAAGTAGTTAAATACTTACAAATATAAGTATATAGAATTCATAACAGGAAAATCGAGAAAATCTCTAAGAGTCGCACCTCACAAACGAAAAGGATCGACGTATACAATTACGGATAGTGAAAATAAGATAAAAATATTTTATGAGGGTTGCCAGGACACTACTGAGAGACGGTGCGATGACCAATCGGAGATAACGGTTATCCTTTCAGGGCGATCCTTGGATGCTGATTGGCGGATAGAGATAACGCCTTTTGATGTGTACCGCCTCTGTTTAGAATCCATTCCGATCCGTATGCGCAAGTGAGAACGTCCTAGGGTTACAGAGAGCCAGTAGAGAGTGTTATTCAAATTTGTAAAGTCTCAACGGTAGCCTGTTATAGCCTACTTTTAAGTATACAATAAACTACAAACTTTAATAAATTATCTGTTCGATATTCAAGATGTCTGACTTACCTTTCACGAGATATTGTAAAACATAGCGTTATTTTAATAGGTATCAACGACATACATAGTTTTTTCTGACTTTTTTCCATTTAATCTATAATTGCTAAAAACTAAAAACAATCAACTGTCCATCATATACGTTCAACATCTCATTTACGTAAATTAATCTATGATAATACAAAATGTTAAAAGGAACATTTCAGGAAAAGAACAATCTTAAAAATTCGTGTAGTGGATTTAAAAGGGAATTTTGGATAGCCATTGATTAAGTTACGTAAATAAGATGTTGAACTTACATCGAATCTACTAATATGATTGCGAAGTATTTTTTTTTATTTGAACGCGCTAATTTCTAAAACTACTATTCGGATTTGAAAGGTTCTTTTCTCGTTCGATAGATAAGTTTATAACTAATTCAACATCAAGCTAGGATCTTTAGGAGGTGAGTAAAAAGGAAAAAAGTAATAAAGAACGTGGCGGTTAAACCGCGCGATACAGCGAGTGTTAAATTAGAATATCATGTTAAATATTTCAAATGTGATAGTTAGTGTGTGTTTGTCACTGATTGACGCTGGAACTAGAATTTCGCAATTATAGTTTATAATATTCTTTTAATTGTTTTGTTTTATAATAATAATAATAATAATTCATTTATTTCGGTCCAGCAATCCATACAAAACATAGTAAAGTACAAAACAACAATCAAATCAAAAACATGTACATTTACGAAGGAGAAATAATACAATATACTAACACTACTAAAGTACTAAAAATACTAACATTGATAAGAGATATTTGTAAGGAGCGAATTCTGATTTGATGTTATCATAACTATGTTATAATAGTTATAATTATGTTTAAATTATAACTATTTTGCTATTATAGCTTTAAAAATCAATAAAACAATTGTATAGTTATGTTTGTTTTCGATTTTCACACAAATCCTTCAGGCCTCGCTGTATTAACAAAACACAAATCAGGTATTAGGTAGTCTTAGATATTAATAATATTATTCGAATTCTGATATGGTCAAACATTCACACATTTGTATGATGAAAATAAAAAAATAAATGTTCGTTCTATGGTCATGGATGTTTATACATATATATTGATATTTAACTTTGTAGTACTCATTTATAAGCCACGATAACTGAGAAATCAAACCCGGGTCTCTCGACTCGAATTCTGAGCACCCAACCAACCACAGGACTATCGTGATTTTTTTAACAAACTTTTTACAAGCAATTTTAAATTAAAAAAAAAATACAAGCATAACTGCTTTACAAGCAGTTAGCGATCGCAGAAAATGGTCTGTTATTTTCGAGAAGGTTATCTCGCCACCTACCGGCAGCCATTCACAAGCCTTTTCCCTCAATTCTTATATTACCACTTGTTATCGGCACATACGCATATTACAGCATAATCGATAATTGATAAAATTATTTGATTTCGTGTCTCTCTTTTCAAACTGCTACGCTTATGGAGGTTACAATGTTTCTATGTTACTAGGTATAATGCGACTAATTCCATACTATATAATCATAATGTTATGGGTAAATGATTTGAAGTTTGCACCGTCAATGGCCTAATGGTTTGGTGTGCGGACTACTAAACAACGTCATAGGTTGGAATCCGCTATTCGACTATTGATGTAAACCACTCCAACATTGCAGCTTACAATGAGTGGTTAACAGGAATACTAGTAATGTTATTTGGCATTTGCTAGTATTCTTTTTTTCAAAATATGAATGTAAATCTGTTTGTCTGTCAGATGAAATCGATTTTGATGAAATTTCATATCGTGTGTTCTGGATGTTAAACAAAATATAAGTTATGTGCATGTGGGTCGTAAATGAGTATACTAGAATAGTATATTTTCTTTCTGTATTTCAGTTCTAACTAAAGTCACGATAGCCGAGTGGTTGGGTGATCTGGATTCGAGTCAGGAGACCCGAGTTCGATGCCTAAATGGCAGGCTCTAATGGGTTTTCCAAAAACTTAATTACGAATTATAACGACGGCTTGGACATACAGGCGGCGACGGGCTCACCACCAATAAATGTCTTCGGTGAAAGGAGTCTAGACGTCATTCTACCCCTGTATTGGGAATGACGTGAAGATACGACTGACGAGGAGACTTAGGACGAATTTATTAGCGAAGCCTGGCGCTTCTCGGTTGCCGAATTAGCTTTATTATATATGTTATATTATAGTTATATATTTTATTATTATATAATATATTATTATAGCTATATTAACTGCTAACTACCCTATGAGACGCTTTGGTTATTCAAACAGAGCTTATTCAGCGACCGAGTGGCGCCAGACTTCGCAAATAAATTCGTCCTAAGATAACATTGTAAGTTTTGAGAAAGTCAAACTAACTTAGAAACTTATTTACGAAGATTCGCCTCTTTTGTATTATCTGTGCGACTTCAAATTTTTCGCTTTCTTTGATAGCCGCGGGGTGTAGAGGAAGCGAATAAAGAAGCGAAATAAGTTAGTAAGTCAAATCAAATGATTTGCATTTGCATTTGATTCGCTGGAAGTTTATTTTATCAAGTCATGACTTTGAAAATGTGTTGAATTAGGCCCATCCTAACTTTCGAAGACCATGTGACAAAATTACTCGAAGAGAAGAGAGTCAAGAGTACTCGGATACCTAGACGTGCGTGCATATAAATTTTACGGAAGCGAAAGAGGTATTGTAGGGTTCGTGACAATCATCGGTGCTCCTTAAATCAGTTCTAGAAAATATGTCTTTTCACAATAATATTAATGTTTTTTGTTCATTATATAATGTATTTTTAAACAATAATAATTTATTTTTAAATTTGAGTCACGCTAGCTGAGTTGTTGGGTGGTCGGAATTTCGAGTCGAGAGATCCGAGTTAGATCCCCAGGTGACAGTACTAATGAGTTTTTCAAAAACTTATGTACGAATTTCATCGTTGGCTTGGACATAAAGACGGCGACGGGCTCACCACCTGTCCCGAAAATATCTTCGGTGGAAGGTGGGTCAAAGGGACTTAATTGTCTAGACTTGACCTCTGTCTACCCCTGTATTGGGAATTGCGTGAAGATATTTATTTATTTTATTATTTAAACAATAATATTAATTTTTGGTCGAGTTATCATTAAAGCGTGTTTTTTTTTAGTTTTTTAAACTACATTTTATTTTAAAAGCAACTGATTCTGTCCCTTGCCTGCCCTATATAATCTTCTAAGATACGACAATGTTTCACTATCATTTCTAAATCTAAATTCCCTTTCATGTTTTATTATCAACATATCCTTTGTCCGTTCGATTGGACGTAACGCGAGAGACAACGTATTCAAAAGTGAAAACTGTCCCTGTGTTCTATTCATTGTTATTCCTTTGTCGCGTAACATTTAAATGGGGATCGAAGGATATGAGCAGAGACGTGGAAAATCTACTTAAACAAAGACGACTTTTTTTTAAAAGATGCTCTTAAAGAAGACACAATAAAATTGTTTGTTCGTCTTTCTGTTTGGAAAAACATCTATTATATAATAAGTATAGTATTTACAGTATTGATTTTTTTTTCTTTACGCAATTTACCATAGTGGAGTAGGTAGAGGTCTGGACAAAGAAGTCCTTTCGACTCATTTTTCACCGGACCTTATTTGAGACAGAGACAGGCAGTGAGCTCATCGCCGTTATTTTGTTATGAATTAAATTAAATAGTTTTGAAGTATGTATGCTCGTACACTTAGAGGTTACAAATGTCCACAGCAGGACAAAGGCCTACCTAACGGATGATTTGCTAGAATTAAATGTCACGCTCCTTAGCAGCCCATCTCTGGACTCCATAATTTTAGTCTGTTGTTGTTCTTTACGGTCAAACTTCATAGAGGCTCTTTAGCATGGTCTCAAAAGCCTCGGGAGGTAGCTAGTAGTGTCTTAAAATTTAAATTCGATATTAAGTGTTACATTAAGCGATAACAAAATTATATCAATATTTGCAAAACTTATTAACTAAAAACTATTATAATCGTAGAGCCCTACTCCTCGTGGCATGGTACCAAGAATGCTGGCTGCATTTCCACATTGAATGGCTAGAGTTACCCGTTGAGCGAGAAAAGTACTAGCCCTCTTGTCACTAGCGGTTGCGACCTGTCTCGGATACAATTCCTTATATATTAAGCGTAGCTGGTAGAGAATGCACTATAGCGTTAAGCTGGCCTTTCTACAACTTTTTTTGGTGCAATATATAAATATACTTATAATTAAATTGGCCCCGTAGGAGCGGGGATGTCATGTAGTGGACTTTAACAGGCCGTTATATACGTATAATTAAAATTAAAGTGTCTTTTTTCAATTGCAAATTAACAGCTTTCTAAGTGTATTTGTAAGTATGTACTTAATTAAAAAATCTATTTTTAAATTTTTCTCTCTCTATCTGTCTTTTTGTTTGTTCCGGTTAACCTTTTTGCGGCTAGAGAGCGGCAAAATGCTGATGTTACAAGGAGTAACTAAAGCTATTTTTATTTTAGAAAAATAATTGGGTTCCGCGCCAGGTGTTAAACTGCGTGCAAAACCCGGAGGCAGCTACTTTGGATTAAAATTAAAACAGCTAATACCTTGGTAAGAATATCGCCACACCCTTTCTTCCCGCGGGTGTCGTATGTGGCGACTACTGGAAACAGCCTTGATTATGGATGGCGGGATAACCATCTCTAAAACATCAGACAAAATAATCAGACCGAAAGCAGCGTCTGAGGTGCGAGTGGTCAGCTACTTGCCAAGTGTGGCGATTATGGCAAATCCTCTCTATAGGAGAGGCCTATGTCCTGCAGTGGACCTTAATGTGCCGTTATGTACGTATGTATGTAATATCTGAGCCTAAAAACAAATGCAACAACAAATGCTTTCTAGTCCATAATTTTAGTAACTTTAGATACTTCACAAACCTGAACACAATAGCTGTTAGACCACAGACTGGAGAGGAGTAACCCACCTTCAAACTGGTGATGATATTTATTTTCTTTTGCAGATAAATCTTGGGTAACAACATTCTCTCATCTTGGTTTAAAAGACTAAGACACTAGACTCCCCGCATAATACATGTAAGACTACTTCGGCACGTCTAATCAGGAGGAAATTGAAGAGTGTGGGTTCTCTCCCGTGACGGTGCCGCCTATGATGTCAAGCGCGAGTGGGATCGGAGATGATTGCGAAATGGTTCTCCACAGGTCTACTGACGTACGATGAAGGCGGAACACCATAGAGGTGTATTCTATTTTAAAAAAATGAAATAATATCTTCACGCAATTCCCAATACAGGGGTAGACAGAGGTCTAGTCTTGACAATTAAGTCCCTTCGACCCACCTTCCACCGAAGATATTTTCGGGACAACGTGACAGGTGGTGAGCCCGTCGCCGCCTTTATGTCAAAGCCAACGATATAATTTGTACATAAGTGTTTGAAAAACGTATTGTTTGGAGCCTGCCACTTGGGGATCGAACTCGGGTCTCTTGACTCAAAATTCCGACCACCCAACCACTCGGCAATCGTGACTTGTGTAATCTGTTTATATATAAATAAAATAAATATAAATATCTTCACGCTATTCCCTATAGAAGGGTAGACAGAGGTCTAGTCTAGCCAATTAAGTCTCTTTGACCCACCTTCCACCGACAATATTTTCGGGACAACGTGACAGGTGGTTAGCCCGTCGCCGTCTTTATGTCCAAGCCAACGATGTAATTCGTACATAAGTTTTTGAAAAACTCATTGGTACTGCCACTTGGGTATCGAACTCGGGTCTCTTGACTCGAAATTCCGACCACCCAACCACTCGGCTATCGTGACTTCTGTCTGTTCGAATCCAAATGTGACTAGCTTTCACGTAGGCGGATATACGTCAAGTATTCCATAAGTATTCTCCAGGTTTCATTCCCACAAATTAACTCAAAATCAGTAACCTGTAATTGTCCACTACTGGGTAAAGACCTCCACAAGAAGAAATTCCTATAGGAAGGATTTTCCGCCACTCCTGGGTTAGTAGAGATAACATGCTTTTGAGACTTCTTTACATGTTTGATCATTTCACTGATATTCATGTCTTGGCTTTCTCGTAGTAGGTACATCATATGAAATTGCAATTACTAATTTTATTGATACCTAATAGGTTTCTGTGAAAGGTAGGTCGGAAATACTTAATCGTCTAAACCTCTGTGTGCCTCAGTTTTGAGAATATACGTGAACATATTTAAATAAAAAAAATATCTTCACGCAATTCCCAATAGATAGGGGTAGACAGAGGTCTAGTCTAGATAATTAGGTCCTTTCGGCCCACCTTCCACCGAAGAGACTCGTACTTTCGGGACAACGTGACAGGTGGTGAGCCCGTCGCCGTTTTTATGTTCAAGCCAACGATATAATTCGTGCATAAGTTTTTTGAAAAATCTATTGGTACGACCCAGCCACCTGGAGATCGAACTCTGGTTTCTCGGCTCGAAATTCCGACCACCCAACCATTCAGCTAGCGTGACTTATTAAGTAAGATATATTATAAATATAAATATCTTCACGCAATTACCATTACAGGGGTAGACAGAGGTCTAGTCTAGACAATTAAGTCTCATCGACCCACCTTCCACCAAAGATATTTTCAGGACAACGTGACAGGTGGTGAGCCTTTCGACGTCTTTGTGTCCAAGCCAACGATATAATTCGTACATAAGTTTTTGAAAAACTCATTGGTACTGCCACTTGGGGATCGAACTCGGGTCTCTTGACTCGAAATTCCGACCACCCAACCATTCAGCTAGCGTGACTTATTAAGTAAGATATATTATAAATATAAATATCTTCACGCAATTACCATTACAGGGGTAGACAGAGGTCTAGTCTAGACAATTATGTCCCTTCGACCCACCTTCCACCAAAGATATTTTCGGGACAACGTGACTGGTGGTGAGCCCGTCTTCGCCTTTATTTCCAAGCCAACGATATAATTCGTACATAAGTTTTTGAAAAACTCATTGGTACTGCCACTTGGGGATCGAACTCGGGTCTCTTGACTCGAAATTCCGACCACCCAACCATTCAGCTAGCGTGACTTATTAAGTAAGATATATTATAAATATAAATATCTTCACGCAATTACCATTACAGGGGTAGACAGAGGTCTAGTCTTGACAATTAAGTCCCTTCGACCCACCTTCCACCAAAGATATTTTCGGGACAACGTGACTGGTGGTGAGCCCGTCTTCGCCTTTATGTCCAAGCCAACGATATAATTCGTAGATAAGTTTTTGGAAAAACCCATTGGTACGAGCCTGCCACCTGGGGATCATACTCGGGTCTCTCGACTCGAAATTCCGCTCACTCAACCACTAGGCTATCGTGACTATTGATATTTACGATTATAATTATTACTAGATTTTTTTAGTACTAAAAGCACTGGAATCGCAAACAACGAAGGTACCACAAACACCCTAACACACATTACCTGAGATAATGTAGAAAAAGTGAATTTCTACATTGACCCGTCCGGGAATCTAATTTGGGAGCTCCGAGCTGGTAAAGAAACTAGTGTGTATGTCAATCGCACACGGAGGTCTACGTAGAGATGTCATCAACAAAATTATATATTTTTTTTTGTCATAATTATAATATTATGACGATGGCCATTAGGCCAGTATCCTGTGTCCAGATTACTGGACGATCGGAATTCGAAACAGGATACTCAAGTTCGATCCTCATGCGGGAGTCATTCGTACCTACTCATAACTTTTTGAAACTTAATAAAAAATAATAATAAACAAATATCTTCACGCTATTCCCAACATTGGGATAGATAGAGGTCAAGATAATTATTTCCTTTCGTACCACCTTACACCGGGAACACTTTTTCTTCTTCGGGACAATGTGACAGGTGGTGAGCCTTTCGACGTCTTTGTGTCCAAGCCAACGATATAAATCGTACACAAGTTTTGAAAAACCTTGGGATCGAACTCGGGTCTCTTGAATCGAATTCCTATCCAACTACTCAGCTGTCGTGACTACTAAAATTTTATGTTTATAATAAAATTAGCACGATAGCCGAGTGGTTGGGTGGTCGGAATTTCGAGTCAAGAGACCCGAGTTCGATCCTCAAGTGGCCGTACCGATGGGATTTTCTAAAAACCTATGTACAAATTATATCGTTGGCTCACCACCTGTCACGTTGTCCTGAAAATATCTTCGGTGGAAGGTGGGTCGAAGGGACTTAAATGTCTAGACTAGACCTCTGTCCACCCCTGTATTGGGAATTGCGTGAAGATATAATAAACTTAGGTGTTATTTCTACTATTGACATGGACAATTAGGTGAAAGACTAAACTGAAGACTAAAAACGAAGACTAACGAAGACTAAACTGTCTTTATCACTGCATACTATGGTATATTGTGTAGTCTGTGTACTGCCTTATGGTCGTAACGCATATGGTCGTAAGGCTTTGAATTATTCAATTTTGATTATCTGATCATCGATGAAGTAATATTGTGATAGTAATCGCATAATAGTTATTACAGCATGCATTGTATTAGTATCCTTTGCCCTCTGTTCTGAATTCAAAAAATTAAAAAAAAAAACAACCTATCGACACTGCAAACAAAGGCATCGGAGAGCATCCCACACGAAGTCTCACACATCACTAGTCAACAACAAACCGCCATTAAATTGGATTTGGGTTAATTTCCCGCCGCGAGCCCCGGTTGTGTGGCCGACGCGTTTGGCTCCTTGCATTACGTCAGACCTTCTCACAACTCTAATCAGGCGGAATGCTGGTTTCTGCGCCCGATGGTAAAATTAAAAAAGATAAAACTGCAACCGCAAACGATGTTGCCATTGATAAATTTAATATCACCCTGAAAATTAGTTAGATCAACATGATTATTTTAGGACATGGTTAAATTTTGCATTATAATTACAAACATATTATAATTACGTTTTTCATGGTGCCATATTCGAATCCCGGTAAATATAAATTAATAAATATCTTCACGCCATTCCCAATACAGGGCTAAACAGTGGTCTAGAAAGCTAAGTATTTAAGATCCATGGAAGAACATGACCGAGGCATACGGAGGGCAGACTAGATAAATAAGCAATTTCGATTCACCGAAGATATTTTTGGGAACAACATGACCGGTGGTAACCGCGTCGCCCTCCAAGCCTGTCCAAGCCAACGATATTAATCGTACAGTGAAATAACGACGAGCTTTTCACCTGGGGATCGAACTCTCGACTCGAACACCGATGACCCAATCACTCAGCTATTGTGACTCTACGTATCTGTCTCTACTCTACATATCTGTTTATTCTCATCTATATAAATATATATATCTATGTATGCATATACTAAAAGCCACGATGCCATCGGTCATGTTGTCCCGAAAATATACCGAAGATATTTTCGGGACGTCTAAATGGTAAAGGGTCTTAATGGTCTAGACTAGACATTTGTCTATCCCTGTATTAGGAATTGCGTGAAGACATTTATTTATTTATTTATTTTATCCATGACTCGAGTACAAGCATTCATATTGATGTAAATATTTGCCCATAAAGAGATTCGAATCCTTTTAGCATCTTCATTAACTTCTAGGCTACCGAACTAATCTTTAACTTAGATATATAGATATATGTCATAAACATAATTAACCCTCCTCGGTGTATGCTCCTGCACAAAATGCGCATTAAAAAAGACATCCACAGAGGCCGGTCCCCTAGCGCAGTCGTCACAATGGCAGCATATTGCCCGTGTTGTTCCGATGCTCGTTTATTTCGGTAATTCGATATTTTATTACAGCTCATTGTTTAAACAATTGCGTAAGTGATTGTGCTCGCCCGCTGGGATCTGCACCTTGCTCGGAAGTGGTTATGCGAGAAAGAGCAACGGTGAATATAATAGATTGGTTGTTAGGAAATGTTCTGTGTTATTTTTTGTTGTATATTGTGGAACAAGTCAGGATAGCAGAGTGGTTGGGTGGTCGGAATTTCGAGTCAAGAGACCCGTGTTCGATCCTCAAGTGGCCGTACCAATGGGTTTTTCTAAAAAAAACAATATATGTACAAATTATATCGTTGGCTTGGACATAAAGACGGCGACGGGCTCACCACCTGTCACGTTGTCCCGAAAATATCTTCGGTGGAAGGTGGGTCCCTTCGACTTAAATGTCTAGACTAGACCCCTGTCTACCCCTGTATTGGGAATTGCGTGAAGATATTTTGTTGATTTTTTTTATATTGTGAAGAGATAATGGTATGATTTTTAGTAAAACATGTAGAATTATATATTTTTTTGTCTTTACACTAGTTGGACTCTGTGAATTTTTTCTTAGTATATCGGAGGACTCAGTATAAATGAGGTTTCAAAATACTAAGAAGTAATGTAAATCCCTAAACTGAATACTACACACTATGGCTTATATTTTATTGATATTTACAATTATTATTATAGTGAAATAAGAGTACTAATGTGAAAAGAAAAATATTTGTTTCTAATATTTAATAATATCATAAAGACCAGGTATTTAAAGTATTTATTGTTTAGAAATTTTCATTATTTTTGTTCCCATCTGCCACTTATATTAATTTATCTTTATCAAGAATTGTTAACTAATAAAAAATTTTAAATAAAAGTTCTTCACGACATTCTCAATACTGGGATAGACAGAGGTCTAGACCATGGAGTCCTTTCGACCCACCTTCCAACGAAGACATTTTTTGGACAACGTGACAGGGGATGAGTCTGTCGCCGTCTTTATGCCCAAGCCAACGATACGAATCGTACGAACCTGTCTGGAGATCGAAATCTGGTATCGAATTCTGATCACTCAACCGCTCGGCTATTGTAAAATTTGAAATTGCTTTAGGTTCGTTTTACGTGTACATTACATTTTGAAATAAGTTGATAACAACAAAGCATATTTATGCTTTATGCAACAATTCTCTATTTATTTAAATAGAGAATTGTTGCATAACACAGTTTTATCTATCCAGGCTCGTATTGAGCGACTGCGGGCATACGTTCCGCGTTACCCCGCTGCCGACGGGGGTTCGCGGAGAGGAGATAGAGAGGGGGTTGTAAAGGCTATCGGGTTACAGAGCATCCCGCTTGCCTCTTCCAGTTTAGATAATTTTAGCTGCGCCGCAAATCGGGGGCCGGGGGGAGAGGGGGGGGGGGGGTGGAATATAACGAAATCATTTACTTTCGGAATGAACTGAGGACTAGTAGTTAGTAAATTTCAATTGATTGGATGGACGTAATGAAAAGTTTTTTTTTTGTAAAATGTGCTGTATGCATTGAATGTGTTGGTGTGTGTTTTTTTTGTTTTCTTTTTATTGTCTCTGGCATGACTTTCAACAGACAAATAATTTTATATTTAACACGCGGGTAGATGACGGCTGCACCAAACACCTCGCTCTGTGCATTCTTTTTCTCCTCTCGTAGAACTAGAGAGGAATAGAAGCACGTAAACTTCACGCAATTCCCAATATAGGGGTAGACAGAGGTCGTGTCTAGACAATTCAATCCCATCGACCCACCTTCCATTGAAGATATTTTCGGGACAACGTGGCAGGACAGCCCGTCGCCGTCTTTATGTCCAAGCCTAATTCGAACATAAGTTTCTGAAAAACCCATTGGTACGAGCCTGCCACCTGGGGATCGAACTCAGTTCTCTCGACTCGAAATCCGACCACCCAACCACTCGGCTATAGTGACTTTTAAGCATATAAATATATAGTGGAAGGTTTTAGCCGAAATCTTGCTTTTGCCTTATGGTTACGGCGTGTGAATATACCGTCCATTTTTCTTTAACATGTACATACCGAAGATAGAATAACAATTTCAAAACATACCAGACCTAACTTTAGCAGATTGGTAATGGGCAGCAACTTCTGAGGCGCGAGGTCTACAGCGATAGACAATCCTTTTCACAAACGTGGTGGTTATGGCAAAGATATATATTTCAAAACTTATGTACGAATGATATTGTTGGCTTGGATATTAAAACGGCAACGGGCTCACAACCTGTCACGTTGTCCCAAAAATATCTTCGGTGAAAAGTGGGATGAACGGACTTTATTGTCTAGACCTCTGTCTACCTCATATTGGGAATGGCGTTAAGATATTTATTTTTAAAAAAATAACTTAAAATTACTCATGGAAATGGTAATCTTTTAGTAATTCATCAACACAGTGTTTCCCTTTTTAATACCTTTTTAAGGAAAGTCAGCAGGCGTTTCTTAAATGGTTTTCAACACTCACCAACTACCGGGTAGGGTACAGTGCCGGTTTTCATCCAATTTTAAATACAACCATTAAAAATGTTACCAACACTCTGTGAAATTTTGCAGTTTTTTGTTTGTGGATGGTTAGGTTCTACCGGGTTAATACCGGAGCATCGCCGAATACGGATGTAAAATAGAAACTATTTGTAGTTCTGTATAATAAATAAGATATATCTAATATATGTACTAGATACTACTAATAATAGATATACATAGTAATAAATATATGTCTTTCAGTAGACTTAAAAAAGATCGTCATGTGGCAAAAGCTGGAGTTATTTTGGTTTTAAATTCGGTTATATATTTCCTGTTGTGTGATTTTGTCCCTATCTACATGTGTATTTATTTCTTTATTTATCCTTCTATTTACTACAAAAAAGTCGTAGAAAAAAATTTGTGTATTACTTTTTATTAGAATAAAACTTTTACATAAAATATATGATTTTACGTAAACTTTTGATGGAAAGGAATGTGCTTAATAGTTACAGTGAAGAAAGTGGCGAAAATAAAAACAGAAAACACTATAAAAAATACTATTAGAAATGCTCAGTGATGTGAAAGCGACGAGTCTTTGCCAACGTAAATTTGGCGCCAAATAACAATGGCGCGTCTAGAAATACCGAGCCTGACGTTTTGCGTCGTTTTAGGGTTGGCAGAAATTGAGTCAATAAACGTATTTTTTTTAAATAAAGCAGCGTTCTACTTCTGTCATTAATGATTTCTTCAGATTTTGTCGAGGAAATAAAATTAATGTATTTTATTTATCCCTTTCTCTGTTCAATAAACTCCATTTTGACAATTCACAATCATTGCTTAGCAACCCTACATATTCGTACATGTAATTATCGAATAAAATACGGATAAGTAGTCCTTTCGTATTAAAGTGTAAGTGAATTAGAAAAAAATCCTTACGTAATATATTACAAAAACCACTGCTCTATTATATGAAGTGATTCAAGTGCATAATAACAATCGTTGTAATACACAGCATCCCGGTTCTTATTTCAAGACCATATGAGCTAGTTTTGTTTAATTTTTTTTGTGTTGCCAGGTTTATGACGTCAAGAGTGCTCCAACTACTTCACTTTCGTATTTCAGACAGCCATCATGTACGCGTGGTTAGATACATAGAAAAGTGTCCTTTTAGCATTGTTACTTCTATTGCATGATCGCGATTTAAGGACAATTTGTAACTTGATATGTCCTTAAATAGACTACAAAAGTTTTTTGCTGGTCTAACCAACTTAACTGCCAGTTAAAGTCCACTGTAAGGCACTGGCCACTCCTTAAGGAGAAGTTGCTACGTTCCCAGTACCACTGATGCTCTTCATAGATCTGCATAATTTTGGTCTAGTATTTTTCAAAATGATTATACTGCTAATAGTCACGATAGCCGAGTGGTTTGGTGGTCGGAATTTGGATTCAAGAGACCCGAGTTCGATCCCCAGGTGGTGGGCTCGTACCAAGGAGTTTTTTCAAAATTTAGACAAAAAGACGGCGACTGGCTCTCCATCTTTCACTCTCCAGTTGTCCCAAAAATGTCTTCGATGGAAGGCGAATCGAAAAGGAGTTTGTTGTCTTGACTCTCTCTACTCCTGTATTGGGAATGGCGTAAAGATATATTTATGTTTTTATTTATATATTTATTAAGTATGTATTAATTTATTTTATATTTATATAATATTCTTTAAAAGTAAGTAAGTACGTTGAAAGTATGCACTGATATGTACTTACATGTCTTTACGTATCATGCTTGATAGAGTCTTTCATTTCTATCAAATGCATGAAACACGGTAAAAGTCACGGGCGTGTCTTGTACAATGATATTTTTATACGCCTCCCGTTCACGGAGGTGGTGGGTAAAGAAACTGAAATACATTTTCCGTAGACTTTTACGACATCCGCATAAAAGTTGTCTATTACCCAACATTTTGTTCTTGTTTCTAAAATTTCTCTATTCTTTATAATTTCTTAAGCTTTTGTGCCGTTGGTGCATTTATCATCTTTCTTTTTAGCCTTAAGTCAAAGTTTACCCGTGGAAATAGGAACTCCGGAGAAGTTCACTAATTTATGCGGCTTCCCAACCCTTCCGTCTAGGGGAAACAGGGGCGGAACGGAAAACAAAAACAATGGTAAATTTATACCGACATGGAAACCTTTTAAGAAGCACCTCCCCTTCATTGTGCGGTGTAAATAAAAAGATTAGGGCGCTTGTTTGTTTCGTTTAGTGTATGAAATGGATGCAGAATAATTTCTTTGACAATTTTCGTGTTTGATATTCGTTCTGTTTTAGGTTTCGTTTCGTTTTTATTAATTTGCTTTGATAACTGTCTGTGCGGTTGGCTTAAACCAAACTAGCTTCCCATATCACATAAATAAGTATGGATGTTATTTAGCTCGATACTACCTTAATCGACAAATGTAGGTAAAAAACAAATATAATATATAAATGTCATTTTAAATAAAACGATTTTCGGATTTTATCGCGTTTTTAATTGGTATTTTACAAACTATTTTTACTTCCCGACGTTTCGGATGCTTTACAGCATGTGACCACGGAGTATTCGCGTAAATACAAGAAATCATTATGTACATGTCATTATAAATTTGTTTATTATTGTAAAAGGTTAGGTAGAAACGAAACTTTAGCACAGGATTACTTAAGATATAATGTAATTTGCACATCACGGGACTGGCAGGGAATTTCGCATCTGCATCAGATTCATAATTATAAATATAGTAAACTCCTCCTCGTGTAGACACGATAGCCTAGTGGTTGGGTGGTCGGAATTTCGAGTCGAGGGATCAGAGTTCGATCCCCAGGTGGCTGGCACGTACCAATGGGTTTTTCAAAAACTTATGTACGAATATCGTTGGCTTGGACATAAAGACGGCGACGGGCTCACCACCTGTCAATGAATATCTTCGGTGGGTCGAAGAGACTTAATCGTCTAGACTAGACCTCTGTCTACCCCTTTATTGGGAAAGGCGTGAAGATATTCATTTTTTTATTTATTCATAACTCCTCGTCAACTCTTTTTTATTTAAATTGACTATACATTATTTTACTATCCGATCTTCACCATTTATTCCGAGCTGAATATTATAATTTCGTCATCCTTTCCCCTACACAATAGAAGTCATAATAGCCTAGTGGTTGGGTGATCGGAATTCGAGTCAATAGAACCCAAGTTCGATCTTCAGGTGGTAGTCTCGTGCCAAGGAGTTTTTTTTTTAATTTATGTACAAATTATATTACTGGCTTGGACATAAAGACGCGACTGGCTCACAACCTGTTAATTGTCTAGAAATCTGTCTACTCCTGTATTGGGAATGGTATGAATAAAATATTTATAATATTGTCTTTATATTTGTTTATTATATATTTATATAATATGCGATGAAAGTAAGTACGAACGTACAAAAGTATGTACTGACATGTACTTATGTCTTTACGCATCATGCCTGATAGGGTCTTTCGCTTCTATCTACGAAATATGGTGAAAGTCACGGGCGTGTCTTGTACAATAATATTTTTGTAACGCCAACTTGGTAGATGAATTTTGTTAAATGTTAACATTACAGTTATGTCCACGGTCCATCACTTTGACAACACGGTACGCCGAAACTAATACAAACAGTCCTGGGTTTGGGCGACGTAGCCGACAAACAATACATTAAGTACACTCGCTCCAAACCTCCGTCGCGTCCCTTCCACTGTTGACGCTTTTGAGAGGACTTTAGATATGATTTAAGACATAGACAAAATTTATACTACTTACACTGTACAGAAAACATACGTAAAATGTAACATATAACGTATAGATACGTAAAATGTATCGTAAATATCTTCACTTATATTTCCAATAGAGAGCAGCAAAGCAGAGGTCGAGACAGAGAAATCTTGTCAACCTATTTTCCATCAAAGCTTATTTGTGAAGAGCTGCAAACTGTAACTCAGCAGGCTCGACACGTGTTTCTATTGGACGAACTCTACCATGTACTTATATCTTATAATAATATTTACTTATAGATACTTATATATATTTATATTGATAAATAATCATTTCTAACATATCTATAACTCGATTAAAAACATTCATATTGACCGCGCAAATGTTTGCTCCCGGCAGAATTCGAACTCGCAATCCTTAGCATCGAAGGCAGGATCACCACCAGCTAGTCGGGGCGTCAAAATCACAGTGTCTAGAAATCTTGTATAGAATGTAAGAATAGACATTGAATAGGCGATACCTACACATTAAATAGGCGATAAAAATTTTTAAATAAAAAATAAATCATAAAAATGGGAAAATAGTTACGTGGGGCCATATTGCGTGATCGTTTTAAGTAAATAAAAAATTTATATTATTAATAGTATTTAAGTAAATAAATTTTTAAAAGAGTAAATTCAAGAAAATACGGAAGAAAGATTTATTATTCTATTTTAAAATTAAAGCAAGCTTATCTTGTTGCTTAACCACTAAAAGCTTATCCACTAAAAAATTATAATAATAATAAATATCTTCACACAATTCCCAATACAAGGGTAGACACAGGTCTAGTCTAGACATTTAAGTCCCTTCGACCAACCTTCCACCGAAGATATTTTCGGGACAACGTGACAGGTGCTGAGCCCGACGCCGTCTTTATGTCCAAGCCAACGATATAATTTGTACATAAGTTTTAGAAAAACTCATTGGTTCGGCCCCTTGTGGATCGAACTCGGGTGTCTTGACTCGAAATTCCGACCACTCAACCACTCGGCTATCTCTCGGCTAACTTTATCGTGATTAAAAAAATACACATAATAATACACAAATATAAACTAAAAAATACAAATATAAAAAAAAATATGTTACAAGTTATTTAGCCCTCTTAAAAGCTTAACAGCAGTTTCCCTTGAAAGATCCGGCCCGACAAGAACCGGTACACTAGAAATCAAACACGGTGCCTCAATCGTAATAATATTGACCGAGTCGGGGCTCGAACCCGCGACCACAAACACGACGGCAAACAGATTAACTCATCGATGGATAAGCGGCGGCACAAACACACTTCGAAAAAAATATTGAGATAGTATTATGTGTTGATATGTTTATAAATAGATTAAGAAAGCTTTTTGTAAATAATGTACAGCTTTAACAGCCGAGTAGTGGGGTTCGAATTCGAATCAGGTGAGGCAACCTTTGTGGCTCATTAAGATGGTGACAGGCTCAAGATGTCGCTAGTTCCGAGGTCTCGAGTTCGATTCCCGGACGGGTAAAGGAAAAAAACACTTTTTCTATATTTCTCTCGGATCTGGATGCTTGTAGTGCATTCGTTGTTTCCGTCACCATAACACAGGTGCTTTAGCTGCTTACTTTAGAATCCGAGCAATGAATGAATGAATGAATGAATGAATGAATGAATAAATGAATGTATGCATGGATGTTTTCCCTATCTATGTATCAATATATGTAAGTAACGAGTGGTTGGGTGATCGGAATTCGAGTCTAAATGTTTTTTTTTAAACTTATGTACGAATAATATCGTTTGCTTGGACGTTGAGACGGCGACGCGTTCACCAGCTGTCACGTTGGCCAAAAAATGTGCGTGAAGATATTTATTTTATTTATAATTAACAAACTTATGGTTAATAAAGTAAAGTGAAATATAACGTGAAGTGTTGACGCCAGTAAAAATGTACGGTTGGACCGTACAGTTATTATAGCTACTTACCTACAGAACTGCTTTTTAATTTTTTTAACCCTGCATAAGAAAATTACATTACATTGATTATAGTCCACATTGATAAATGATAGTACTTCGCTTGTTTACGACGAACGATACTTGGCGATCTAACCTGTCTGGCTACCCCGTCAACCAAAGCGCGTGAATACAATAATTTATTTCAATGCAATATCGCATCAAAATGCCATTACACGAATTCATACTTGGCGCAAATATTTGACAACTTACTGGACAATTAAATGTGCATGTGCTAAAAGTTTACCGACGTTTGCGTGCGGCAGGTGGTACGGCAAACATTTGTCCGAGCTTCGTGAAAAAAAGTACGCCGTTCCGCTTACTTTGAATACTGCCTCCTGCGTACGGTCTACTAAGTGGATGTTGAATTTGGACTTAATGAGAAAATAATGAGCAAACAACGACCGAACAAACAGGCAGAAAAATAATGGTTTCGAAAAATTAAAAAACATTGCATTGGTGCAAGTTTTATTTAAGAGTTCCCTACAGAGAACTCAAAAGAAAAAGAAAACAAAGGTTAGTATACATACATACATACATAACAGTCTGTTAAAGTCCTCTGCAGGACATAGGCCTCTCCCATAGGTACGATTTGCTATAATCACCACGCTTGGCAGCCGGATTGGCGATCGCAGTACCAGACCACTCGTACCACAGACGCTGCTGTTCATCTTGGTCTGATATTTTTAGAGATGGTTATCCCGCCATTTATCGGTTGCCATAACATTATTCAGGGCTGTTACCCTTAGTCGCCGCTTACGACACCCAAGGGAAGAAAGGGAGTGGCAATACTCTTGCACCGTTACCACACGATCAGGTTAGAATAGGATTCATTAAATTCGGCGTCTTTCGAGATTGCTATTTAGACCTAACCTGTAGCCATTGGTCTATCCATGATTGTTCTTATTTACCTTAATTATGATTTACGACCGATGGGGATGCATTGATTTGAAATTATGTTCATTGCACTGGCTCCTTTATTTATTTATTTTTTCTTTCTTATAATCCTATTTGCCGTATGCTTATGGCGTAAGGATATAATCCACTTTCTTCCTGTGTGTGTCGTAAGACTAAGGTATTAATTTCTTTTAAATCAATTTCACATTGTACATTATTACATACATACATACATAACGACCTCTTAAAGTCCTCTGCAGTACATAGGCCTCTCCCATAGGGATGGTTTGCTATAATGGCCACGCTTGGCAAGCGGATTGGCGATCGCCATTACACCTCCGTATAAAAAATCCATCAGGAAAATCCTTATTAAGTACCAAGAATTGAGAATGATTTTACTACTAATGAAATAGATTACCCTGGCATGATTATGTTTTTAAATTAATTAAGAGCTTTCCTCACATAATGGAAGTCACGTGTCGCGCTGCACGCCCCTCTTGTTACTAAACAATGCATTACTAACATTCATTTAAGATTGCAAATGCTGATCGATTTTAAAACTTATGTCAATGTATTAGGGTAGGCTTAACAATGTAATAGAGCTTACGAGTTGAACTTTTAGCTTGGCTTTTGGAAGACGTCACGCTGTGCACCTCCCGAAACGCGCCAAATCACCTGTCTCAATATAACGAGGTCACGTGACATGGCCATTATAGTGTCGCTTACATTGCTTACAAAATAATCTACTTAAATAGGTGAATGCCACTTATAAAATATTTTCACGTCATTCTCAATACAAGGGTAGACAGAGGTCCAGAAAATTAATTCCATTCGGTGCACCTTCTACCGAAGACATTTTTGGGACAACATAACAATTGGCGAGTCTTTCGCCGTCTTAATATCCAAGCCAACGTTATAAATGGTACATAAGTTTAAAAAAAACCTTTAAAAAAAAGGTTAAAAAAAACCTGTTAGCGAAATTTAAAAAAAATAATAATAAATTTCTTCACGCAATTCCCAATACAGGGGTAGACAGAGGCCTAGTCTAGACAATGAAGTCCCCTTGACCCACCTTCCTCCGAAGACATTTTCGGGACAACCTGACAGGTGAGCCCGTCGCCGTCTTTAAGCCAACGATATAATTCGTACATAAGTTCTTGAAAAACGCATTGGTACGAGCATGCCACCTGGAAATCGAACTCGAAATTACGACCACGCCCACTCGGCTATCGTGACTCCAAAAAATAAAATAATTAAGTCAAAAAACAAAAAGAAACTGACATTCGCTGCCGGAAGGCATAAAAAAAAGCTTTAATGAATTAATTTACTAAAAATCTACCAGGCATACATAAATCAGTTGGAAAGTAAAATAAGTGAATGCACTCTCATCGCCTGCTATGTTTTTCACCGGGACCAGATGTACGGTAATCTGATATACAGCCTCGTAAGAATTTTTTTTTCACGTTTATTTTCGGACAAGTCGCTTTCCGCTTCCGTCCGCATCCGGTGACTGAGTCAAGGCTTTCCTTTTTATATTACTTAAAAAATTAATCTCTCTATCCGCCCCAGTATTGGTAATGGCACGAAGATATTATTGTATTTTTATTTTAGGAATACATAAAAGGATTGAATGACTACTTCAACTGTTTCGTTGAACTCAACTTCAACTTGAATTAATTAAATTTAGCAGTTGAAAAAAAGTTTAATAGAATATCGATATAATAAGACAAACGATAAAGTAAGACATATCGATAAAGTTAATTTCCAATTGCAAATGTAACTTTGGAATCGCAAAACAAGATTTTTAACGTGATAAAACTTTATGATAGTCACAATAGCCGAGTGGTAGAGTGGTCGGAATTTCGAGTCGAGAGACTCGAGTTCGATACCCAGGTGGCAGGCTCATACCAATGGGTTTTTCAAAAACTTATGTATGAATTATATCGTTGACTTGGACATATAGACGGCGACGGGCTCACCACCTGTCACGTTGTCCCGAACATATCTTCGGTGGAAGGTGGGTCTAAGGACCTAATTGTCTATCCGTAAACGAGCCGTATCTTTTATTGCATTATTTGTACAGCTCCTAGGATACTAGGTTGTATATCTATAACCATCGCCCAAAAACAAGCAATAAATTATTAAAATTTTATCTCATTCGGATATACATAAAATACTAACAAACTGTTTTTCTTCTCGAATCGAAGATGTCACTATACGATAACATGCCATCTGGATGACTGAAGAATTAATTATTTTCACGCATTTTTTTTACTGGGGCAGAGGTAGAGACATATTAGTCCTTTCGACCTTTCTCCGGAGTTTATTTCAGACAGCTTGACAGAGGGTAAGCCAGTCGTCAATATGGAATTACAGTGATAACAAATGAATTAAAGCAGAACAATCTTCGCTCTCAACTCCCTACTTAATTTTGGAAATTCTCAGTTCTCTTTGAACGTAATGATATTTTTACAAACACAAAACAATAAGTCTTACCTAGACACAGCCCACTATATAATTATAATAACAACATAAATATAAAACGTCTTTCTGATCACATAAAAACCGAAGTCTCTGTATATTCTATGTCTTTGTCACGGAATAAAAACTGGCGGGAAAAATTTCCATTTTAAAATTCTCAGTTTCACTTTAAATGTAATAAATATTATTTTTAAAAAATCAAACAATATGCCAGTCACTATCTATAGCTGGCAGTATAATTATAATAAAAATATAAATCGTAAACGTCTTTCAGACAAAAAAAAAACGAATTCACAGTATAATCTATCTCATTGTCACGGCATAATTAACTAGCGGGAAAAAAACAGCTCGAATTGAGGCAACCAGCGTCACCGCTATAGGGGTGTCAAGTTGCTATAGCCCAGGCTCTGCCCGACTCCCGTGAACAATCCGTTATTGTCTCCGCTTCACGCTTAGAGATTTAACACATTGTGAACCCGCGGACAACATTCTGTTTTACGCATTCTGTTTATTAAATCTTCACGCAATTTCCCATCACCGGGGTAGACATACGTCTAGACAAGGTTGACGTCTATACAAACTTTCGGCACCATTTTTCACCGAAGCTTATTCGCATACTGCACATCGCCGAACTGTATCAAACCGTGTAAAGTATGTAAAAATATCTTTACACCATTCTCCATTCTTACTGGGGTAGACAGAGTCGTGTCTGTCTCTCTGTCAAGGCAATTAAGTACTTTCGACCCACCTTTCCGGGAAGAGATTTTTTGGTACATCGTGACTGATGGTGAGCCTATCACCGTCTTTATGTCCAAGCCACCGATATATATTGTACCCAGTTTATGGAGAAACCGTGTGGTATGTGCTACCTAGCACCTGATCGAACTGGGGTCGCTTGACTTAAATCCGATGAACGAACCACTCGGCTACCGTGACTAAGTAAGTAAAGTAACAGCGTGTAAATGCCCACAGCTCGGCAGAGACCTCGTATGAAATATTCACCAGAGTTTCGCAGAGTTCTACACGTCGTAGAAATAATATTTTCCATATTATTTCTATGATGCGCAGGTTTCCAAACGATAATTTTCTATACGTAATTTTAAATTTGTAATTTTAGCAAATTTGTTTGCATTTGTCAAGATGTCTATTCATTGATTTAAGTACCTAAAATACAAATTATAATATACAGTTACATCCATCAATCGTAATTTTTTTAACATGCCATCGTTTCGAATCTTCGTAGGTATTCTCATTTTTTTATAGTTCGTTTAGATTGTTACAATCTAAATTTAGTAGTATTTTATTACACAATTTAGATCTATACCCAATATAAATTATGTTACTTTACATGTCCTATTATTTCGTTTCTTTTTTTAACCATTTCTGTACATTTATATTTAATACCGTAGTGTCAGTGTTATTAAATATATAAATAAAATCATTCATTCATTCAATCATAGAGAATCGACTACATTCTTTTCAAGCATGACGACATAAACTACAACTCGCAAGTAAAAATAACAAGTGTAAAAAGAACTCATTCGAACCAGACCTCGAAAGACCACATACTATTTAACGCTTAAATCAAGTTCGATCCTATTATTCAATTATTCGCTTATAACATTTTTTTTATCATTAGGTTTTCAAAAACTTATGTATGAATTATATCGTTGGCTTGGACATAAAGGCGGCGACGGGCGTCACATCACTCGTCACGTTGTCCCGAAAATATCTTCGGCAAAGGTGGGTCAAAGGGACTTAATTGTCTACACTAGACCTCTGTTTGCCCCTGTATTGGGAATGGCGTGAAGATATTTTTATTTATATTCCTTATAAGTTATTTTCCGGACTTTGTTAAGCGTAGCGAGCGTGTGACTTGCCAGGCTGCGGTTTACTTGCGACGCCATTGTGGTCGCTGTTGGCTGCGCCTGAAACTTGAAACAGTATATATTTAGAGCGTAAAGTTACAATTTTGATATACAACCTTAAAGCAATAGTGTTTAAGTTCAATATCAAATGACGTGGTGGTCATTTATTGTATGGTCAGTAAATATATCAAGTACCGACGACCCGATAGCCGAGTTGATGTGACCCTGTCTATGAAGCTGGGGGTTAGGTGTTCGAATCCGACAAGGACCAAAATTTGTGTTATGTATATGAATATTTGGTTCTCCAGTCATGGATGCAGTGTGTTTTTACAGGACGTTATGTATGTATGTAAAGCAGATAACTTATGCAGACCTTTTTTTTCTTAAATTAAAGCGTAATTAAAAAGAATGAACTGATCCCGCCCGTGGCAACTGAAGTTTTAAATTTCACTTCAGTGTTCAGAACTTGTGGATTACAATTAAAAATAAAAAGGGGGGGGGGGAGGGATGAAGGTGAGCGTTCCGAGGAGGAGTGTGGCGAACATCCCGTAATTGCCAACCGCCCAGCGTTCCGCGTCACGTGCCGCACTGATGGATTTAATTGTACCAATTTCAAACATTCCCACCCCCCCTGATAACGTAATAACATAATTTCAGTTGTTCATGGGTCTGTCGCTCTGGTTGTGTTCATCTCAATGATGTATTTTTTTTTACTATAAAACTGAGGGGGGGGGGACATTATTACTCTGTGGCCGAATTACGTGGATATTGATAGATAAATGGTTTTCTGCGTCGGTAATAAGATCTGAAGAAGGTTCTGCAATCTAGGTTGCTTCTCATCTGGTTATTCCCTAATGACTTTTCTATCATTCGTCGCAGGTTATCAAATGAATTTTTAATGTTAACTTTGCAGATTATGGTGCACACTATCCAGGATACAATTAAAATTTAACTCAAATAACAATGAAAAAAACAAATAAAAACAAAAAAAAATACAATTACAATAACACAGAAGAATCACGGAATAGAATGGGCGGGGTGGTATTTTTTAATTAGAGTGAAGAACGAGCTGGCCGTCAATCCGATAATAAAATGGCCACTGCTGCCCTATCACCTCTAAATCATTTCAGAAGGTAAAAGTTGCAGATGCATTCATCCTTGAGGACTCAGGTGGAATACTTTTTGGCCCATCACACTGGTCCCCCTTCAAATCGAAAACAGTCTTGCACTGTTGTTTGGCAAAATATGTATGTATCGGTAAGAGTACTGATCCTGACGATTCTGAAAAAGGAGTCTAGAAAAGGTCTACTATCTATAAAGAGATTTAGATATGTATACGTGTTTCGTGTGAATATCGTATTATTGCAGTACGGGCTGGTTTTAGTTTCGATTTTATTTATTACTGGGAATAAATTTGTAGAAAGGAACTTGTATCGGAATAGGGATAGCATTATTTTTTGTTTTTGTTATTTTTAGGCAGTTTTTTTAATTGTGTTGCTCCTTTCGATATGACAGTGTTGCATGTAGGATTTTTTTAAATAATATTTAATTATCAAACTGAACAAATTTGAAGTTATACCATAAATATTATAACTTAGAAGACCTAAGTGAAGTCCATCGGTTTTTATGGGATCACCAGCTCTAAGGTCCCGGCCTCTATTCCCGAATGAGGGGTCCGAACAATGTATGTGATGTTGTCCCGGCACATTTATGTATAGAATTGCTTTGGTTTGGTGCAAAAACGACTTCACCGTCCGTTTTACGGGGCGATTTGCGTCCAATACGCGACTCGAGTACTATCCAAACAAAAGGGAGGTATTGTCTTCGAAATTTGTTTGTTTCCATTGCCCCTTTTAATAGAACAAACAGTATAATGGTGACTCTCCTAACTACTGCATTTCGGATCATTTAGGGTACGATTCGGCGAATTTTGATTTGGTCATCCATTAAAGTAATAGGTCGGTAGCAACGATGTGATTCTGTATGTCTAGTGATGGGCCATATCTAAAAGATTTCATAAACATTTTGTTTTCCAGTAACTTCTACTTTAAATAAAACTGTTTTAAATTATATTCTACTTAATTATATATACTTTTTTAAATACTGAGGTGTAATCACACCCACATTTTGGTGCATTCTTTTTTTAGTGTCTCAGTTCTTATCATGAATTGTGGATAATTGACTCAGGTCATACGTTGAGGAAGTTCATTATTATAGAGATGTTATTATACTAAATGGGACATGTTACTTGGCCCGAAGAGAAGGAGAGCACCAACCTCCCTCCCACAGATGCGTGCACTAATTCCACTGAATGCACCACTATACAGGCATTACACTAAACACACTACACACCAGGTAACATACGCCACCAACGATTATTACGCGACACTTGTAACGCCTCTTAACAAATCGTCATAAAGAGACCTAGTGAGACAAATAGCCAGAATTCTTAGACGGCTTTTTCAGTCACTTTTTACGACCCCACGGGACAAGAAACCATACAGCCAAATTAACAGATAATAACACATTAATTAATGTCATTAAATTAATTAACATGGCAGTCGGGCCCATAATACGGAACATAGGGAACTTAATATAATAATTCACATCTCACTTATAATTAAGTATAAATTAAATGTAAATTAATCATTTTATATTTATAATAGGTAGTATTTATTGATCACGGTAAAAATGGTGATGTAAATCCACGATATGTAAGTAATCGGAATTAGAATCAACAGTTTCATTCCGCGGTTGATAAACCCAAGTCTGATTTACTGGGGGTAGGCTCGAAACAATGAGTTTTTCAAAAACTTATGTACGATTTATATCGCTGGCTAGGACATTAAGACGGCGACAGGCTTTCCACCTATCACGTTGTCCCAAAAAAGTCTTCGATGAAAGGTGGTTCGAAAGAACTTATTTCTTGAAATCCCTGTCTACCCTAGTATTGGGAATAGCGTGAAGATATTTTTTGGCGATGTTTACATCCATCCAATTTCCGCTTTATATTAATTTTTTTCTGTATCTTTAGATGTATGATTGATTCGTATTTCACAGCTATCATGGAAATGTTATTTGGAAGGTTTTTATTATGATGCCTTCTGGGTTGAAAAACCCTTAAAGAATATTAGTATTTCAAAACACAGCAATATGTTTGAAGGTGGTGTACAGAAGGCGGAGACGTGATGACTGCATACTGGTTTTTATGGTGTGCCTCTTTGAAACATAAGAAGATTGACTCATACACACAAATAACTTAAATTCCATTCTTAAATTTCATCACGAAAATGTATAAGAAGAAAAAAATTTCTTCACACAATTCCTAATACAGGGGTAGATAGAGGTCTAGTCTAAACAATTAAGTCCCTTCGACCCACCTTCCACCGAAGATATTTTCGGGACAACGTGACAGGTGGTGAACCCGTCGCAGTCTTTATGTCCAAGCCAACGATATAATTCGTATATAAGTTTTTGAAAAACCCATTGGTACGAGCCTGCCAGCTGGGAATCGAACTCAGGTCTCTTGACTCGAAATTCCGACCACTCAACCATTCGGCTATAGGGACATTTAAAATTCAATCATCTTTTCAAATCTAATTGAATATTTTAGAATTTATGTAGTTTTTTTTTTTTACTTTCCTTTAACTTACTTTTCATCCACCCTCCAAAATATTTGCCTTTAGCCCCGAAAGTACTAGGGTGACATGGCAAGGGGGCGGACGGGAGTGGTTGGCAAACAATAGGCGCCGGCTTGTCGCCACTGTCCACCTGTATAAAATCAGAGGAGACTACGAAACTCAATTAACTTCATCACTTTATGTGACTCCTTTTGCGGTTTAGGCAAAAATTTATAGTTTCTGTTCTTTTCTGTTCTAGATTCCATGACACGCGTGCTTTAGCTGTTTGCTTTAGGAACAGAGCCAAGTATGTGATGTGCCCCTATGTATGTATGTATTTATTTATCAACAACAAAAATTTACAAAAAATGTCTGTTAAAACGTGGGTGTAAACGACTTAATTGACTAGACCTCTGTCTACCTCTGTATATGGAACGGCGTGAAGATATATAGCAACGCAATAGTGTTGAACTAGAAGCCAGACTGCCCCATACAGAGTCACTGGATGCATACTCCTGTCAATGTATCAAGTAGGCATGCAGAGGGCATGTAAAGACAAGTATTTAAATTAATATTATTAAGTTATATCAATTTTAATTTACTCCTTAATAATAGATTTTCATATACAAGCCCGGGATTTGAAAATTTATCGTGAACAAAATCAAACTTTCTCTTTCTCTTTTATCTTGCGCAGCCCCCAACACAGAGTACTCTCGGCTGCGTGGTACACTACACTTGTATATATTTCTATAACTATGTAATTGTATTGTTTTGTACAGAAATCATATAATTAATATAAATAAATTATCATGCTCAATTACAATAATATAATGAATGTCTTCTTGTTTTTGTAAGCAGTAAACTCCAGTCGTGTGCCGGAGTTGACACACACAAATTCTTAAATTTTGAAGTGAAACATCTTTAGGATCGTTATGATTTGAAACCGGATGAAACGAAAATGGGACACTATAAGAAGAGAAGAGAAGAAGTAAACACATAAATATATAAAATTAAGTCGGCAAGAGAATGAGATAAAATACAATGCATATTATTTTACATTCGTGGTTTCTTTGTCTCAGAAACAAACTTCAGCCGTATGTGAATTGCATACACACTTTTTTAATTACAATAAGTATTTTTAAGACTATAAAAAGGCACGATAGCCGAGTGGTTGGGTGGTCGGAATCCGAGTTTGATCCGAGACCGGAGTTTGATCCCCTCCTGGCTTTTACCAATGGATTTTTCAAAACTTTTCTTGGTTTGAGCATGATATCGCAACAGGCTCAATACCTGTCACGTTGTCCCAAATTATATCTTCGGTGGAAGGTGGGTCGAAACGACTTAATTGTCCTCTGTCTACACCTGTATTGGGAAAGGCATGAACATATTTATTTAATTTTAGAATAATAAGAATAATAAATAGTAAGAGGACCGAAATAAAAAGTATTCTTTATCAATGTTACAAGCTTATACATATGTACCAGGGCTACACAGCTCTAAAGGATGTTCCAGCCTCGGCACAGGACACAACCCTCGCATGTTTACTAACACTCAGGCATGTGTGCACAGAGTCCCGTGATCCGTCACGTGGGGGTTGTGACCACTCGTCTTTGCTTTGTTGATGTATTTACGTATTAAAATTATATATACTTGAAAAAATGCTTCGTACTGAAATTAATCCTGCAAACTTTACCTTCGAAGACGAGGTTCCTAGTAAGTAAGCTATCGGGTTGTGCCGATTAAATTATTAAGAATTTAATGCAAGGTCCCATTTCTAGCCGACTTTTTCTTACCTCATAACTCCGTCATGTTGAGTTGACTTCAAACACATCAGTAAATATTTTATTTAAAGTAAGGAAACAAGTTAAGATAATTAAATTATTCTTTCCTTTTTTAAGTTATCTCTGGATCCACATAATTTTTCTTAAATTTTTAATTAAAAAATAATAAATTTGCACGCGACTCATCTGAAGGAGAGGTAAGAATGGGTGAGGAGGGGTGAGTCATTGATGGGGTGGTGATTCACCTGTCTCACCCGATGAGAAGAAGTACAAGATACCAATACTTCACAACTGTTTATTGGCACGCGCTTATACTTATAGTATTAGAATATTCTAGAATATTACTGAAGTATTTTTTAATGATTTACGGGTTTGTAGTAATATGGTTTGAGAAAAAAATAAGACAGTTATGAACTATAAATAAGTTATATGAACTGTAATTAACGTATATTATAATGTTTTATTATGTTTTGTATGTCTAAAGACGGCGACGGGCTCACCACCTGTCACGTCCCGAAAATATCTTCGGTGGAAGGTGGGTCAAAGGGACTTAATAGTCTAGACTAGACCTCTATCTACCCCTGTATTGGGAGTTGCGTGAAGATATTTTATACTTATTTTATTTTTGTATGCCTAGTATACACCTACATTAGAAGGTACACTTATAATGAATAAGTTTGGATTTCGACCAATTCTCAGTTACTTTTATTTATCTTCCAGCTACCACAGTTTACCCTTGTGGAAACAGTGTAAGAATATTGCCACTCCCTTTCTTTCCCTGGGTGTCGTAAGAGGCGACTAAGGGAAACAGCCATTAACATCGTTATGGCAACCGATAGATGGCGGGATAACCATTTCTATAAATATCAGACCAAAATAATCAGACTGCAGCGTCTGAGGTGCGAGATGTCTGATACTGCGATCGCCAATCCGCCTGCCAAGCGTGGCGATTGCGGCAAATCCTCCCTATGGGAGAGGCCTATGTCCTGCAGTGGACTTTAATAGACCGTTATGTATGTATGTATGTATGCAGCATAGGTCGTAAGCATAGACTGGCAGTTATTAAAATAAATAACGTTCCTTAATAATGTTCTGATTACTCATCTTAGAATGTCAATTGACAGGACATGAAATTAAAAGAAAATATCTGACGGAGAATCACTATGTTAAAAATAAACTCGATAGATGCGAAATGCCTCAATTCGCAAATATAATAACCATCTAGTATTTTTGGAGCAATATATACGAAAAAATTTAAAATATTTAAGCAATTAAATTACAAAATGCAAAGAATTAATAATGGCATTGAAAAAAAACTCTACTGAATTGATTTAACAAATGTCAAAAAAATTGTTAACATTATTATGGGTGCATTGTAATAAAAAAAACCTTTTTGCCAGAAAAGGTCGCCTCAAGACATTTGCACGAAGTTAAATTTATTATTGTTACAGCGAAAGGGTTAACCATTATTCAATCACTAACGATCGTGACCCTTGGGAATTACCTTAACCTTTCTTTTGAGAAAAAAATACACATTTTTATATATCTTTTTTTTCACATTGTAAGTTTATTTTCAACCAGTTAATGATTTCTTTTTGGTGACCTTTATACGAATTAGTACATTTGTATTTTTATTACGGGAACGGAAATCTGAAATTTACCCATGTCATTTGATTTAAAAAAAAAATATAACAATTTCTTATATAATGGGAATAGTTTTTCCCAGCTTGTTTGGTGTAAAAAATTGATTTCACATCGTTTAACTTATTTCTTAGCAGGATATATTCTTTTATTATTAAAAGTCACGATAGCCGTGAGGTTGGGTGGTTGGAATTTCGAGTCGTGAGACCCGAGTTCGATCCCCAGGCGGCAGGCTCGTACCAGTGGGTTTTTCAAAAACTGATGTACGAATTATATCGTTGGACTTGGACATAAAAACGGCGACGGGCTCACCCCCTGTCACGTTGTCCCGAAAATATTTTCGGTGGAAGGACTTAATTGTCTAGACTAAACCTCTGTCTACCCCTGTATTGGGAATTGCGTGAAGATATTTATTTGTTATATATTGTTTTAATTTAAATTGATTGTGCTCACTTAAATAAACGCCTAAAAATGCCGAAAATGTTGTTTATAGGGAAAAGATTCTTGATGACATTTGATAGGGAGGTAATATACTCTATATTACATCAAATATTTATCATTATTAATTTCGCAAAGTAAGAAGTATTCACCTTATAATGTTTTATAGTATCCATCACCTTTACAAATTTATTACAATCTGTGTTAATCAAAGTACCAGACCTTGCTTTTGATATCTGATGTGAAACAAGTGATCAGTGTAATAGTATTAATACAGATGACGTCAACTCTGCTAAATGATGTAAGACATTTAACTGATAAGGTAATACAAATAGTTATCTGAAAGGTATGTCGAGTTCCCGGGTTCTAAACTCGCTTGTGTTGGTATTTTTTTTTACAATTTCTCATTTATAGACACGATGGCAGAGTAGTTTCATGACTGAAATTTGAGTCAAGAAACCTGAGTTCGTCCCCATATGGTAGGCTAGTATCGTATTGAAAGTCTGACATTCTCATTAGTCTAATACATTAACTGAATATAATAGCGATCTGTAAGTCCACTGCAGGTCATTGGCCTCACCCTGGGTGGGTTTGCCATAATCGCAACCCTTGGCAAGCGGGTGGGCAGTCTCTGTACCTAAGACCTCCTCCACCTTAAACACAGCCTATTAACGGTTTGCTGACCGTCAACGGTCTGCTAAATTTTGTTCTGGTAATTAACGAGATGGCTATTCCGCCATCTGGCATTATATTCAAGTCTTTTCCCTTAGTCGCCTAACGACATCCATGGGAAGAAATAAAAGTATACTCTAATCTATCCCGATAACCCGATAATCCCTGACCTATGAGATGGCGACACCATGAAAACCGGTGCGTACGCCACTCATGAGGTCATCAGTCAATGGTATTTTCAAGTCTTTAATCGTCTCTAACAACACACATGACAAGAAACGGAGTGGTATAGCCTTACGCTGTAACCGCACCGCTATGCTTGTTTAACAAGCGTTTTTAAATCTATAAAAGGTTTACCTGGATGCAACCTTACCGCTAAAGACCATCAATAAGGCCGTATAAAGATTACAAGTAGATACATTTTCGAAAGCCTCCAATATTCGTGGGACTCGGTGAGTGTGGTGAACCGCGAAGTACATGCCTAGTTCTGGTCTAGCTGTAATGCGATATCCATTTTCTATACACGTTTACTTAGCTACTACGTTGTAATCACTTGAATATGATTTAAGTATAGTAAGTTTGTATGGCGATAGGCTCACCAGCACATGGTTCGCAAATGAGCTTCAGTGAAAAGTTTCTTTTTCCAATACTTTATTTAAACAAAATCATGTTAATATTTATTTATTTATTTGCTTTTATATGTCAATTTGATTTTTGTTGATATATATTTATATAAATTATATTATAAATTAACTAATGAATTCTTTTATTTGTTTCATTTTGTACTATTATATAACATATTTTTACTATTCAATGATTATTCGATAAAGGTTTTCAGTGTAATATCCGACATGTATTCTTTTTTAGAATAATAACATTTATGTACAAAAGATTTTTTAGTTTTATTTTAAACTGTTTTTTTATTATCATTATTTTTATTGATTCTGGCAAATTATTATAAATTAAAATTGATCTGCAGTAAGGTCTAGATTTGTACATTTCTAGTTTTGGTTCTAGCAGTGATAAATTATTTTTAAAGCGCGTACACTTTTTTGAAAATTAAAATATTGATGTATTTTCGAACTAAAAATGACATTTCTAATATGTATATACAAAGCAAATTTTTTTTATTTATAAAAAGTTCCTTGCAGCTTTGTGGTTGTTGTACATTGTATATTATTCGTATACATTTCTTTTGCATTACGAATAACTCATTCATATTAGTGCTGTCACCCCACAGTATTACTCCATATCGTAGCGATGATTGAGCATACGCATAATATGCTGATTGTGCATAGAATGTGTGTATTAATTTTTAATATTGTTAAAGCGTAAAGAAATCTTGAAAGCTTTGATTGAATATTGGAGATGTGACATTCCAATTAATATGTGAGTCAATATTAAGACCAAGGAGAGTAATGTCTGCTATTTCTGCGATATTGTTATTTTTTTAAGATATTTAATTTTAATGGTTCTTTTTGATGAGGTCTGAACTGTATTATCTTAGTTTTTTGTCATTTATTTGTAAATGAATTTGTTTTAGCCAATTTTTTATTTTATTGAAAACTTCTGTAATGTGTGAGTTACTGTTATAATATTTGGGACACTCGTATAATAACGCTATGTCATCAGCAAACATAATACAGTCAGTATTTGCAATATTGGGAAGGTCGTTTATACAATATTTGTTAATTAAAAATTACAATAATCGTTAGAAGTCACAATAGCTGTGTAGTTGGATGATCGGGATTCTGAGACAATTCTGGTGGCAGGCTCGTATCAATAGGTTTTTCAAAAACTAAGTACGAATTATGTCATTGGCTTGGACATAAAGACGGCGATAAGCTCGCTATCTGTCACGTTGTCCCAAAAAATGTCTTCGATGGAAGGACTTAATTGTCTAGACTTCTGTGTACCCCTGTATTGGGAATGGCGTGAAGATATTTTTTTGTAATAATCGTTGCCCTACTTCTTTTGGCATTGTGCTAAGAACGCTGGCTGCATTTCTACGTTGAATGGCTGGACTTAACCGTTGAGCGAGAAAAGAACCAACCCTCTTGTCACCAGCGGCTGCGAACCGTCGCGGATACAATTCCTTTAGAAATCTTCCAAAATTTTGTGAACTTAAATAAGTAAACATATTAACAGGCTACTTAGTGGCTATCTTGCCTTCAAGGACAAACGGATTTGAGTCCCGTGATGAATATTAAAGTTTATACTCGAGTTATGGATGTTTACATGTGTAGTTAGTTACAATGAATCTCATTACAGTACACTCGAATAATAAAAGCAGGAAAGGCTTTGAAAAGACCAAAAACATACAAAAGCAGAAGACTTACAGATTGGTGATCAAAATAATTTAATTCCAATCTAAATATTGTTTCATATTCAATATATATCCCGTCGGAATGTTTAAACATGTATCCCTGCATTACTTTGGACAGTACTAGGAGCGTATGGAAGGACGGAAAAGCGCTGACAGCTGATTGACATCTCACTCGCTCGCCGGCAGCCATGTTTATCTCATTTTTAACCGCCAACGTTTTAATTACTCCTATAAACGCATTCGTGGTCTTATTGCACTTTGAATAGAGCTTATATTGAGTTGAATTTGATTTTGTGGATTGCATTAGTAAAATTGTAAGAAATCACTAATGAATTGAATGACTAACAAGACAGAACTAAAGTAAATAGCTGCCAGAAATGGCCCAGCTGTGTCCGCTGACGGCGCGCATTAGTTTTATTTCTAAATGGGTTTTAATTGAAAATGTCAACGTATAGATGTAACAGTGTGGTATTTTGTAATACACGGGCGCGAATAATGCATTGAAATCTATGAACCTTTGACGTCCTGGTAACCCTTATAACCCTGCCTTTGAAGCTGGGTCAACTTTTTATTAAGGTTTATTTTAGTCATGAATTTTATTGTGCATACATGCGGGCCAGGCAGTCGTAGTCCTGCCTTGGAACCTTTTAAATCTTCCTTGGAGTTCTATAAATATTAGTAAAACAAAGTTAGGCAATTCGGTTTAGCTTTTCTCAAGTTTATGTGAGACTAATAAACGCCAATTGTCCTGATAGGTTTAATCCTGAAATAGCCATTCTGTAATGTACCAAATGTACTAAAACTTATGTACGATTTATATCGTTGGCTTAAAAATAAAGACGGCAAACAGGCTCACCACCTGTCATATTGTCCCAAAAATTTCATCGGTGGAAGGTGGGTCGAAAGGACTTAATTGTCTTCTCCAGTATTGGGAGTGGCGTGATATCTTCAGTGGAAAAATCGAGAATTTTGAAATTTTCAATTTTCTATGGGAATGAACTTCCCATGAATTAATGAGAATGAAACCGTTATTTACAACTAGTATTATATAAAAATTTAATTCTACAAATAAAAGCAATAACAAAGTAGTTTTAAATGTCAAACAATCGATTTCGAATCCCACATTATTTTCATTATAAAAATCCCAGAGGGTCATCGATACTTTTGTAAAGATTAACAAGAACTCAATAATTTTTGACATTTGCGAAAAAAATAACAACGAAAGTTGACCCTTTCTACGATTGCTGGGCCATATTTCACGGAAGCAAGGGGTTAAGTAATAACAATAAAAATTTGTAGGGTTCCTTCGTCTATTCACTATATTTTCGTCTATAATAGTTGTCGGTTCTAAATTTTTTATTTTATTTAAAATAAAACGATTTTCATATTTTGTCGCGTTTTTAATTAGTTTTTAACAATCTAGTTTTATTTCCCGACGTTTCGGATGCTTTACAGCAACCGTGGCCACGGGGGGACTCTTTTTTTATTTTATATTACATTCATATCGGTTATATTTGTATATTTGACATTGGAGGCTTTTAATAAGTCTATAAATAATAAATAGACACATGAAAGTATCAGATATATAGCTCCAATCCCAAAGTTTTTATTCAACAATTTATTTTAATTACTTTAGTTTTAATTAGCTAAAGCACTTGAGTTATGAAATCTGAAGCCACAAAGGAAGCAGACGTGAGGCAACACAAAAAGTGGTTTTCTATAAAATATATGTTTTTGTCTAGAATGGTGAACGTAACGTGATTTCCAATGCTTAATGACAAATATTTACATCAATATCTTTCATTTAAAAAAGAACTATGCTAATCCGTTAAAAGGAAAGACCTAACGAAATCTCATTTAATAACTATATACATAAACATATTTTTATTAAATTTTTGGAACATTACAGCCAATGATCAAGAGATGCACGTTATGGAGTAAGTGATTACCCACACCGCAGCAACAAGTCCATTGCCAGCCTTTAAGAAAGGATTTGGGAGACGGAATCAGACGTGACCGGATGAAACTCAAAAATACGAAAACTCTCTACCTACCTCGTTTAATTTATATTTATCTTCACTCCATTCCTAATAAAGGGGTAGACAGAGTGAGTCTGACCCATAATCCACCGAAGACATTTTTCGGACAACGTGACAGGTAGTGAGCCCGTACCTGTCTTTAAGTCCAAGTCAACGATATAAATGGTACATAAGTTTTGAAAAAACGCATCGGTAGGAGCCTGCCATCTGGCGATCGATTTCGGGTCTCTTGACTCGAAATCCGAACACCCAACCACTCGGCTATCATGACTTACTACGCGGCTATGGTATACCGTGATTTAATAATTACGGGGTTCGACCAATGCCCGCGGTGGCAAAAGCACGTCAGCCGTATTAGAGAGGTGGCAGATTGCAAGTGACTTTGAATATTCTTTTTTAATTTTGCTTAGTTATAAGAGTTTCCTTACAATGCTTTCCTGTTGAAGCATGTGGAAAATTGCTTTCAACTATCTCGTTTTCTTCCGGCAGTAGGAATCAAACCAAGTACTTAATCTAAGAATACAAAGCCACATTATTTAAGATCTCTCTCCCTTTATTTAACTGCACTGCTAATACATTTTATTTCTGTTTAGCCTGATGGTTAAAGAATGCCACTTGGCATTAAGTCCGCCATATGTACTAAAACTTATGTACGATTTATATCGTTGGCTTAAAAATAAAGACGGCAAACAGGCTCACCACCTGTCATATTGTCCCAAAAATGTCTTCGATGGAAGGACTTAATTGTCTTCTCCAGTATTGGGAGTGGCGTGATATCTTCAGTGGAAAAATCGAGAATTTTGAAATTTTCAATTTTCTATGGGAATGAACTTCCCATGAATTAATGAGAATGAAACCGTTATTTACAACTAGTATTATATAAAAATTTAATTCTACAAATAAAAGCAATAACAAAGTAGTTTTAAATGTCAAACAATCGATTTCGAATCCCACATTATTTTCATTATAAAAATCCCAGAGGGTCATCGATACTTTTGTAAAGATTAACAAGAACTCAATAATTTTGACATTTGCGAAAAAATAACAACGAAAGTTGACCCTTTCTACGATTGCTGGGCCATATTTCACGGAAGCAAGGGGTTAAGTAATAATAATAAAAAGCAGGAAGGCTTTGAAAAGACCAAAAACATACAAAAGCAGAAGACTTACAGATTGGTGATCAAAATAATTTAATTCCAATCTAAATATTGTTTCATATTCAATATATATCCCGTCGGAATGTTTAAACATGTATCCCTGCATTACTTTGGACAGTACTAGGAGCGTATGGAAGGACGGAAAAGCGCTGACAGCTGATTGACATCTCACTCGCTCGCCGGCAGCCATGTTTATCTCATTTTAACCGCCAACGTTTTAATTACTCCTATAAACGCATTCGTGGTCTTATTGCACTTTGAATAGAGCTTATATTGAGTTGAATTTGATTTTGTGGATTGCATTAGTAAAATTGTAAGAAATCACTAATGAATTGAATGACTAACAAGACAGAACTAAAGTAAATAGCTGCCAGAAATGGCCCAGCTGTGTCCGCTGACGGCGCGCATTAGTTTTATTTCTAAATGGGTTTTAATTGAAAATGTCAACGTATAGATGTAACAGTGTGGTATTTTGTAATACACGGGCGCGAATAATGCATTGAAATCTATGAACCTTTGACGTCCTGGTAACCCTTATAACCCTGCCTTTGAAGCTGGGTCAACTTTTTATTAAGGTTTATTTTAGTCATGAATTTTATTGTGCATACATGCGGGCCAGGCAGTCGTAGTCCTGCCTTGGAACCTTTTAAATCTTCCTTGGAGTTCTATAAATATTAGTAAAACAAAGTTAGGCAATTCGGTTTAGCTTTTCTCAAGTTTATGTGAGACTAATAAACGCCAATTGTCCTGATAGGTTTAATCCTGAAATAGCCATTCTTTAATGTACCAAATGTACTAAAACTTATGTACGATTTATATCGTTGGCTTAAAAATAAAGACGGCAAACAGGCTCACCACCTGTCATATTGTCCCAAAAATTTCATCGGTGGAAGGTGGGTCGAAAGGACTTAATTGTCTTCTCCAGTATTGGGAGTGGCGTGATATCTTCAGTGGAAAAATCGAGAATTTTGAAATTTTCAATTTTCTATGGGAATGAACTTCCCCATGAATTAATGAGAATGAAACCGTTATTTACAACTAGTATTATATAAAAATTTAATTCTACAAATAAAAGCAATAACAAAGTAGTTTTAAATGTCAAACAATCGATTTCGAATCCCACATTATTTTCATTATAAAAATCCCAGAGGGTCATCGATACTTTTGTAAAGATTAACAAGAACTCAATAATTTTTGACATTTGCGAAAAAAATAACAACGAAAGTTGACCCTTTCTACGATTGCTGGGCCATATTTCACGGAAGCAAGGGGTTAAGTAATAACAATAAAAATTTGTAGGGTTCCTTCGTCTATTCACTATCTTTTCGTCTATAATAGTTGTCGGTTCTAAATTTTTATTTTATATTACATTCATATCAGTTATATTTGTATATTTGACATTGGAGGCTTTTAATAAGTCTATAAATAATAAATAGACACATGAAAGTATCAGATATATAGCTCAATCCCAAAGTTTTTATTCAACAATTTATTTTAATTACTTTAGTTTTAATTAGCTAAAGCACTTGAGTTATGAAATCTGAAGCCACAAAGGAAGCAGACGTGAGGCAACACAAAAGTGGTTTTCTATAAAATATATGTTTTGTCTAGAATGGTGAACGTAACGTGATTTCCAATGCTTAATGACAAATATTTACATCAATATCTTTCATTTAAAAGAACTATGCTAATCCGTTAAAAGGAAAGACCTAACGAAATCTCATTTAATAACTATATACATAAACATATTTTTATTAAATTTTTTGGAACATTACAGCCAATGATCAAGAGATGCACGTTATGGAGTAAGTGTTTACCACACCGCAGCAACAAGTCCATTGCCAGCCTTTAAGAAAGGATTTGGGAGACGGAATCAGACGTGACCGGATGAAACTCAAAAATACGAAAACTCTCTACCTACCTCGTTTAATTTATATTTTATACTTTTTATTTTATATTTTTTACTTTATATTATACTTATACTTATACTTTATATTATATTTTATACTTTTTTATTTTATATTACATTCATATCGGTTATATTTGTATATTTGACATTGGAGGCTTTTAATAAGTCTATAAATAATAAATAGACACATGAAAGTATCAGATATATAGCTCCAATCCCAAAGTTTTTATTCAACAATTTATTTTAATTACTTTAGTTTTAATTAGCTAAAGCACTTGAGTTATGAAATCTGAAGCCACAAAGGAAGCAGACGTGAGGCAACACAAAAAGTGGTTTTCTATAAAATATATGTTTTTGTCTAGAATGGTGAACGTAACGTGATTTCCAATGCTTAATGACAAATATTTACATCAATATCTTTCATTTAAAAAAGAACTATGCTAATCCGTTAAAAGGAAAGACCTAACGAAATCTCATTTAATAACTATATACATAAACATATTTTTATTAAATTTTTTGGAACATTACAGCCAATGATCAAGAGATGCACGTTATGGAGTAAGTGATTACCCACACCGCAGCAACAAGTCCATTGCCAGCCTTTAAGAAAGGATTTGGGGAGACGGAATCAGACGTGACCGGATGAAACTCAAAAATACGAAAACTCTCTACCTACCTCGTTTAATTTATATTTATCTTCACTCCATTCCTAATAAAGGGGTAGACAGAGTGAGTCTGACCCATAATCCACCGAAGACATTTTTCGGACAACGTGACAGGTAGTGAGCCCGTACCTGTCTTTAAGTCCAAGTCAACGATATAAATGGTACATAAGTTTGAAAAAACGCATCGGTAGGAGCCTGCCATCTGGCGATCGATTTCGGGTCTCTTGACTCGAAATCCGAACATAACCACTCGGCTATCATGACTTACTACGCGGCTATGGTATACCGTGATTTAATAATTACGGGGTTCGACCAATGCCCGCGGTGGCAAAAGCACGTCAGCCGTATTAGAGAGGTGGCAGATTGCAAGTGACTTTGAATATTCTTTTTTAATTTTGCTTAGTTATAAGAGTTTCCTTACAATGCTTTCCTGTTGAAGCATGTGGAAAATTGCTTTCAACTATCTCGTTTTCTTCCGGCAGTAGGAATCAAACCAAGTACTTAATCTAAGAATACAAAGCCACATTATTTAAGATCTCTCTCCCTTTATTTAACTGCACTGCTAATACATTTTATTTCTGTTTAGCCTGATGGTTAAAGAATGCCACTTGGCATTAAGTCCGCCATATGTACTACACTGTGCATTGAAGCTTAAATAAATAAATTAAAAAAAGGCAACAAGACCTCTGATAACTAGGTTATCAAGACGCTACTGCAGAACATAACATAAAATGAAATATTTTTATCATACATAACATAAAAGTCACGATAACCGAGTGGTTGTGTGGTCGGTATTTCGAGTCAAGAGACCCGAATTCGATTTCTAGGTGGCAGGCTCGTTGCAATGGGTTTTTCAAAAAATTGTGTACGAATTATATCGTTGGCTTGGACATAAAGACGACGACGGGCTCACCACCTGTCACGTTGTCCCGAAAATATCTTCGGTGGAAGGTGGGTCGAAGAGACCTAATTGTCTAGACTAGATTTCTATAGGGGTAGACCCCTGTATTGGGAATTGCGAGAAGATATATATATATACATATATTTATAAAAATTTTCCCAAAACGTAAAGTACTGGAGCAAGTTAATTTGTTTTCTGGTCTGTCTGTCTGTTTTTGATCTGTTTCTGGTTGTCTAAAGAAAGAAATAGATAAAAAAACTTAATAATTATTATTATTACTGAAATCTGATAAAGCGAAAAGGATTACTGCCATACTAAAAAGTCAGTGAATTGAATTCTATGTTCATAGAAAAAAAATCCAAAACAAAATATAAATTTTTAAATTTATAAACTTTTTTATTTTTAATGTTTAAAGATGCAACTAGATGGTACATAATGGTAAAGACCTCAGCCCTTACATCAACTCCGGTTCGTGATGAACGGAACCCACCCCGCGTGTTCACAACCAGTCTGGTTGTTCGCGTAACATAAAACCACGACGCACATGCGCCGATGATTCTGTAAGGAAAATACACTTTTTACAATATTCCCTAATTTCGTGCAGAAATATCGAATTACGCTCTGGCCTATACGGTTCTGAACGTAAAGAGCATTCGGGCATCGTTTTTAACATGTGTTATTGATAACATTTCCGAACGTAAATTGGAAAAGTTTCGAACGCATTGAAAACAAAGGATATGTCAATCAACTTATTTTTTATTTTAATTAGTCAAGGCATCATCATACGTGAACATAAATTGAAAATATTAAAGCTTTATTTAATTTTTTTTTTCTAAAATTAACAAAGGTCACGATAACTTAAAAAATTTCTTCGCTGGAAGGTAATTATTAATAATAATAATGAAAATTATCATTATTATAAATAAAGGTCTACCTCATTATTGGGAATGAAGTGAAGATATTTTTTTTATTTAATTAAGTCGTGCTATGGACAATTCGCTTGCTTTAAACGAAAATGACTCGGGTTCGATCGCCGGGTGGCACTACTTAAATTGCTAATAGCAACTTTAACGCCAAAACATCACGGGAAAACCTGCCCATCTGAGAAATAACATATAAAATAAACACCCAGACACTAGAAAGTATTTCCTACATTAACACGTCCCAGCGTCCAACCCAGGACTTTAGAGCTGGTGACACCATGAAATCCAGTAATTATGCCACGTATCCGTGGAAGTCGTTTACGGTGTTGTATATTGGTTATTTCAAATTTGTTCAGTTAGATAATTAATAAAAAAAAATCTTCCACGCAGTATTGCCATGCCGAAATGAACAAAACCAAAAAAAAAACAGGCTAAAAATAACAACGCAATCCTGAACGTCAATTTAAAAAACGAACGTCTCTAATTCCGTGGGCTCATTAAAATGGATACGCAGAAGTGGCCTAGCGTGGTTTTAAAATGTTTTTAAACTGTGTAACGAGACGACTGTAGGGTGTCGAATAGCGAAAATATTTATCATGTCACTAAAGGGTTCGGCTGTTTTACTTTAACAGACAGACGGAAGAAGGGGGCGTTTTCGCTGCATTAATATAATATTTGACAGTATAGTACCTGTTACCTGTCACATTGGCAAATGTAATATTGATATAACACTCTGATATTAAATAAATAAAATAAATACATATAGATAGGGACAACATCACATACATTGCTCCGATCCCAATGTAAGTTGCTAAAGCACTTGAGGTATGGGAATCGGAAACAACAAAATGTTTATTACATTTTTGTTCAGTTGAACAAAAAGTTGAAAATAATTTTCTATAATTTACTAATAAAGTTATAGATAATAATAGTAATTATTATGCTCTATTTAATGAACAAAAGCAATTTAAAAAAAAATAGTCACTGCCAGAATCTTATCATTTAATCAGTAGGTCTCAGAACTATCGAGGGAATCACATTTTTATATTTTTCATAACCAAAATCTTCAATACACTTGGTTATGTAATGTTTTTTTTTTAATAATAATAAATTGAAAGGTACATTTATACAAGATAGGGAATAACATCAAATAAATTGCTCTTATGCCGAAGTAAGTGTCTAAAGCACACGTGTTACTAATATCTTCACGCAATTCCCAATACAGGGGTAGACAGAGGTCTAGTCTAGACAATTAAGATATAATCCATTGGTCCATCCAACGAAAAACCCATTGGTACGAGCCTGCCACCTGGGGATCGAACTCGGGTCTCTTGACTCCAAATTCCGACCACCCAATCACTCGGCTATCGGGACTTTTTATTCAATTAATTATATTTAAATGGTTTATACGTGTATACGCGTTTCCCAACGTTAGTATTGCGTGTTGGCAGTACAGTCAGCAGCTAACAATCTAAATGGTGGCAAAAATTTCAAGAGGTACATGTGCATAACAGTTGTATCTTTATTCTAAAATAGTTGACTAATTTGCGTTAATTTAATAGATCTAAATTCGCGATCACAAAATGTGATTTTATGCGAATGATGTGTTTCTGAGTCAGGAGTTCAAATACATCGATATATATATCACAATGAGTTACCTATGTATATTTGTTTACTTTGCATATTTATATAAGATCTGCATCGCTGACCTGGCCGAGAACAAGGTCATCTCTTTGTTTTAAATAAACTCTGGTGATAAATAGGTCGATAACGATAATAACTTTGACATCGGTTCTCTATCTTGTACCTATTATCTTTCATTTAACGTTTGTAAAGGAACATTTTTAATAAAAATAATAAGATTTTATTTCAGCCAAAGCCTTAGATTAGATTATTAATATTTAAAATTACAAACTAATTTTATATTAAAGTTTTTTGTATAAGGCGAGTGTGTATGCAAGTGTAGGAAGGGGAAGACCTAGGCGGACGTTTCGAGACCAAATCAGGGACGTCCTGAAAAAAGTCCAGGTCAAGAGTACCCTAAATCGAAGAGGATGTATGAAAGGAATAATGAAAGTGGACGAAGCGACTCTGCCTACCCCTATGGGAAAGAGGCGTGAATATATGTTATGTTATATTACGTTATGTTAGTATTATACAATTCTCCATGGGTTTTAACCCATTTACATATATCATGGTGTGCCCCATCGGTCTGAAAACACACTCAAGATACCCTTGGAGACGATAATAAGTTTTAATAAGGTTTTTATAATATCACCACCAATTCCGCATAGCATCTAAACAAATTGTAATTAAGATTATAACTAAAAACAAGCGGACTAACAAAATCTTAACAAATCACGAAACATTGTAATAACTTATTAGTAGACAGAATAGTTTACATGAAAGGACGGCTGAGAAAAACAATGACATTAAAAATATTGTCATTGATTCCACATACAACCTTCCACTAACAGACAAAACAATACGTTCATCAAGCGAGGGATCACACACGATACAAAAAGTTAAAAAAAAAAAGTTTACAAAACGGGCCCCAAGATAAAAGTCCTTTGACTTTTTGTAAGAAGAAAAAAAAAGGAAAAATTAAAAAGAAAACTTAAGGCCGCGCCATACTGTCTGCTATCCGGTTTCTATGATATTAAGTTACCTACGGCTCACTCGAATGATGGCTTTACTTTTGTTTAGGGACGTAAAAAATTATAATTTTCTTTATTGAGATTAATAGTAAGAGGCTGCGAAAGAATTTTTTTCCTTGTGCCGTTCTTTAGGGTAGAAAAAAACGAAAAGTCACTATAGCATCATGAATTTCGAGTCGAGAGACCCGAGTTCGATCCCCAGGTGGCAGACTCGAACCAATGGGTTGGTTCACTGTCACGTTGTCTAGACTGTCTATCCCTGCGTTATGTATTGCGTGAAGATAAATAAAATAAATTTATTTATATTATTACTATTTAGTTATTATGTAGGGATGACAAGGCGATAACTGGATAGCCAGTTACTGACAAATGGCAATGACGACGTAGAATCATACTAGTAGGAAGGCATAATCGACTTAAAACAGTAATAATATAAAATAATAACCTAAAGATAATTATTATTAATATATCTTCACGCATCATGACAGAGTGGTGTCACAATCCTTACACACCTCTTTCGATTCTATTAAATTTATTTATATTATTACTATTTAGTTATTATTTAGGGATGACAAGGCGATAACTGGATAGCCAGTTACTGACAAATGGCAATGACGACGTAGAATCATACTAGTAGGAATCGGCTTAAAACAGTAATAATATAATCGGCTTAAAACAGTAATAATATAAAATAATAACCTAAAGATAATTATTATTAATATATCTTCACGCATCATGACAGAGTAGTGTCACAATCCTTACACACCTCTTTCGATTCTATTAAATTTATTTATATTATTACTATTTAGTTATTATGTAGGGATGACAAGGCGATAACTGGATAGCCAGTTACTAACAAATGGCAATGAGGACGTAGAATCATACTAGTAGGAAGGCATAATCGACTTAAAATAGTAATAATATAAAATAATAACCTAAAGATAATTATTATTAATATATCATCTTAATATTTCACGCATCATGACAGAGTGAGTGTCACAATCCTTACACACCTCTTTCGATTCTATTAAATTTATTATTTTCTTTGTACAGGTATCCGAGTACTTTTTATCCTTCCCTAACCAGCAGTTTCTGAGGTGCGGCGTGTTTTGTACTGCGATCGACAATCCGCATGTAAAGCGTGGCATTATATGTGCCCAGTGTCCGTATGTTACTTAAAAAATCTTTTAGATGAAAACTAAAGTAAATAATTTTAGACAAAACAGTTACCAAGTTTGTATAGATGGTCATTAATGAAATTTATTAATATTTATGAAGCATTTAAATGTTTTAATTGTGTTAGTTTTAGATTATACATTTTCTTTTATTAGTATTATTCATATTGCAATTTGAGATATATTAATGTCGGGCGTCTGCTCGCGGATTTAATTATTTATATAATTAATTATATATTTATATACTATATACCAGCGGGCTCGTCGCAGGTTTTCCCGCGGTGGAATTAATAAATAATATGTATCCTGTACGCCATCAATATAAAAAAAGTGAAAATCGATTACATAATTTCGGAGTTAATCGTGAGTACACGAGAATTACATATCACAGCAATTATGGTAAGGGGAGTGCCTAACATAATAATGTATATATTTTATACGTCTGTAGCGCACTTATAAACGTTGGAGATATTTTTTTTTTCAATTCCCAACGGACACTGGCCACAAATATTGACAAGCCACCTACTCAGAGGCGATAAAACTATGTCATTTAATATAACCTCGTGTAGTGGTGTGGGATTACATCGCGGTGTTGCTCGAGTCGAATTCCCCGGACAAATCGTTAAGGTTTGCGCTCCTGGGATTTATTCACGTTGGGTGTGACTAAGAACCCGGTAACTACCAGTAAAGGATCAGCGTGACTGGTGGTGAGCCTGTCGCCATCTTTAACGATTTAAATCGGACATAAGTTATGACAAAAAACTCATTGGTAAGAGCATACTTCCTTGGTATCGTACTCGGGGTTTTAACTCGAATTCCAATCACCTAACCACTCGACTATCGTGACTTGATTGATTCTTTTAATTGTTTAATAAAAAGTATAGCTCTGTATACCATTGTATTTTTGTGTTTGTTATTTCAAACCCTACAAATATCTGAATAGTAGCTTTAAATTGTGTTACTTCAACTATTATGGGAACTAGGGTTTTTTAATCCTAATTTTAAAATAGTTTTAAAACAATATCATTACTGAAACGGTTATTTTTAATTATAATTGTAATAGGTAAAAATTACATGTCATAGTCCGATATTATATTACTCTCTGGATGACTGCCTACACAACTAGAGCATTTCAGACGAAACTGCAAACTCTCTACGTATAATAATAATCATATAAAATGTAATCCGATACAACTGACATTTAAAATCAATACATAGAGAAATAATTCGTCACATCTATCTGTCCAGCGTGTGATTGCTAAAAGAATGGCATGTCTGAAATTTAAAATTTTAATCTTTATTATTTAAATTTAAATAATTAATAGAGCAGTTAGTGTACATCATAAATTATACATTGGTATCTTAGGAGTAATGGAACTGTCTAAAGATCTAACTGTCAAATAATTGTATTTAGAAAGTGTTATATATTTTATCTATTCGAGCTTGTTTTGGGACAGCGTGACTGGTGGTGAGCCTGTCGCCATCTTTAACGATTTAAATCGGACATAAGTTATGACAAAAAACTCATTGGTAAGAGCATACTTCCTTGGTATCGTACTCGGGGTTTTGACTCGAATTCCAATCACCTAACCACTCGACTATCGTGACTTGATTGATTCTTTTAATTGTTTAATAAAAAGTATAGCTCTGTATACCATTGTATTTTTGTGTTTGTTATTTCAAACCCTACAAATATCTGAATAGTAGCTTTAAATTGTGTTACTTCAACTATTATGGGAACTAGGGTTTTTTTAATCCTAATTTTAAAATAGTTTTAAAACAATATCATTACTGAAACGGTTATTTTTAATTATAATTGTAATAGGTAAAAATTACATGTCATAGTCCGATATTATATTACTCTCTGGATGACTGCCTACACAACTAGAGCATTTCAGACGAAACTGCAAACTCTCTACGTATAATAATAATCATATAAAATGTAATCCGATACAACTGACATTTAAAATCAATACATAGAGAAATAATTCGTCACATCTATCTGTCCAGCGTGTGATTGCTAAAAGAATGGCATGTCTGAAATTTAAAATTTTAATCTTTATTATTTAAATTTAAATAATTAATAGAGCAGTTAGTGTACATCATAAATTATACATTGGTATCTTAGGAGTAATGGAAGTCTAAAGATCTAACTGTCAAATAATTGTATTTAGAAAGTGTTATATATTTTATCTCGTCGACTGTATATTGGACTTACCTATTGACTTCATAAAATCAATACATAGAAATAATTCGTCACATCTATCTGTCCAGCGTGTGATTGCTAAAAGAATGGCATGTCTGAAATTTAAAATTTTAATCTTTATTATTTAAATTTAAATAATTAATAGAGCAGTTAGTGTACATCATAAATTATACATTGGTATCTTAGGAGTAATGGAACTGTCTAAAGATCTAACTGTCAAATAATTATCGAAATACGTAGACTCCATCTGCTGTAAGTTTTGATGTTCGTAACTTAGACGGCCTCAGAGTATGATAGTATGAGAGAGCACATAATCGATATTTTAGAGACGGCGATAGATTTAAATTGGACAGCACCAAGTATTCGAAGTATTAGTCCCTGTTTACTTATTAATATGAAATGAAATAAAAGAAATCTGAACCTAGATTTGACTTCCATAACTTATTTTTTTTTAATCTACGACTAATACTTAAAGAGGTTTCTCAATTTTTACAATTTATAAATTCGTAAAAATCTTCACGCCATTCAATTAACTAATTAAAAAAAAAACATATAATATCTGCAGGCCATTCCCAATACAGGGTAGACAGAGGTCTAATTAATTAGAGCAGTTAGTGTACATCATAAATTATACATTGGTATCTTAGGAGTAATGGAACTGTCTAAAGATCTAACTGTCAAATAATTGTATTTAGAAAGTGTTATAGATTTTATCTTGTCGACTGTATATTGGACTTTCCTATTGACTTCACAAAAATCCTGGTAACCCAGATACTTTATCCTAATACAAACACAAATACATAACGGCCCGTTGAAGTCCACTGCAGGACAAAGGCCTTTCCCATAAGAAGGATTTGCCATAATCGCCACGCTTATTAAGCGGATTGGCGATCGCAGTACTAGACCACTCGCACCAGAGACGATGCTGCATATCTTCTGTCTGATTATTTTGGTCCGATATTTTTATAGATCATTATCTCGCCATTTATCGGTTATCCTTATGATATTAACTTTCAAATTCTGCTTTTTCCCTTAGACTTACCGTGGACTATAGCTTTTCTATAGCAATGGTCGCATTTTTTTGATGAAATCATAATAGGAATGACATTGTTATTATTCCTACAACACTAGAGTGGCCAACTTAGCTGCAATGCCTGTTCCTTGAGTGTTTTACGGCAATAATCGAATAACAGCCTCGAATCTGCGACGTCATGTTTCACAGTCCGCAACCTGAACCATTATAATGACGCCTTAAATTATGACCGTTCATAGCGCCAATCTTTGAAGGTGACTTATTTTCAGCCGTGCTTGTTTGACAGGCCGAAAAGAAAGTAAGAAAAAGAAAAAAGTAAAGTTTATAAAATAGAAAAACCAGTTACCATGTCATCGTGTACATCAAATATGATAAAAAGAGATGCGAATAACAAATAAGCTGTACTTTAGGGGAGATGACAGTCGCGATAAGAGACAATCGCGAACACCGACACTACAAATTATATGACGTCGTAAATTGTTACAAGTGACCATAATTGACTTAATAGGGTGGGTGGTGATGAATTGTGATGTCGGGGAGGCGTGACGGCGTTGAGGCTAATGAAATTAGGGGGGCGAGATTGTTTTATGGCAATTATCTATGGCGAGTATATTAGTTACATTAAAATTAGCAGGAAAATAACAAAGTAGTTTTTACCTAAAGACTGGAAACTTTCAAAGAATTATCGAAATACGTAGACTCCATCTGCTGTAAGTTTTGATGTTCGTAACTTAGACGGCCTCAGAGTATGATAGTATGAGAGAGCACATAATCGATATTTTTAGAGACGGAGATAGATTTAAATTGGACAGCACCAAGTATTCGAAGTATTAGTCCCTGTTTACTTATTAATATGAAATGAAATAAAAGAAATCTGAACCTAGATTTGACTTCCTTAACTTATTTTTTTTTAATCTACGACTAATACTTAAAGAGGTTTCTCAATTTTTTACAATTTATAAATTCGTTAAAAATAAAAAATCTTCACGCCATTCCAATTAACTAATTAAAAAAAAAACATATAATATCTGCACGCCATTCCCAATACAGGGTAGACAGAGGTCTAATTAATTAAGTCGTTTTGACCCACCTTCCACCGTAGTTATTTTTGAGACAACGTGGTAGGTGGTGAGCCCGTTGCCGTCCCAATGTCCAAGCCAACCATATAATTCGTACATAAGTTTATAAAAAAACTCATCGGTAATACAAACTCGTTTAGGTTAACAAGATATTGTTACAAAAAAAGGTTTTACCAAATTCACTATGGATATGAATAGGAATATGACATGAATTCTCCTAAATAAGGTTTTACCAAATTCTTACAACGCTAAGAAACTTATTTAAAATGGAAAAAGTATCACCCACAGAATTATTTCTTATATCGGATGATTAGAGATTTTACTAAGGGATGAATACCCTAAGCGAAATCCCAAATCATCCAATTGCCAAGCGACTGCGACAACCAAATCCCCAGGGAACTCTCGTGTTCGTTATATCCGATGATTTTAACACATGCGGCTCGGGGTTGATTTATGGGATCATAAAATTGTCCCTACCTACCTTATCAATTACAAGCAAAATTGCAAATGGCCACGACGTGATTATGCATGACTAATTTATTATAAAAAATCGCGATAGCCGAGTGGTTGGTTGATAGGAATTCGAGTCGAGAGACCCGAGTTCGATCACCAGGTGGCCTGCTCGTACCTGTCCGTACGTGTCCTAAAAGTATCTTCGGTGGTAGTTGGGTCGAAAGGACTTAATTGTCTAGACCTCTGTCTACTCCTGCTATGGGAATGAAGTTTTATCCATATAGATAAAATTTCAGGGGAAATTCAAGATAGCAGAGTGGTAGGATGAACGTTGCAAATCGAAAGACCCGCTGTAGTAGGCTCGTACCAATGGTTTTTTTTTTCAAATCTTATGTACTGTCACTATGTCCCAAAGAATGTTTTCGATGAACGGTGGATCGAAAGGACTTAATTGTCTAGACCTCTGTCTACACCAATATTAGAAATGGCGTGCATTTTTTTCCAATTAGTTAATGCACTGCAAAAATATATAATTTTGGACAAATGTATTATTGCGATACCTGTTTGTAGGTACCGAAGTACTATTTGTTAAACAACTCATTGCTCATTACTCGAGGGCATTCACGGATTTGGGAGAAAGTATCTGTACAACTATTTCGTCTATCCAATGTATACAAACAAAATTATATGTAAATCACCTGGGATTGATAGATGAAACATGACCTGAGTCATTTAGACAATTTTTCATGTATTTTATGTTCAGTTTGAATATTTATTTAACAACTGCTTTTTTATTTTGCATTTCATGTTTTCTCATTTATTATTAAACGCGTGCTTTAAGCAGAAATGCGTCATTTTTATTTTATTTATTCAAGAAAGAAATGAAATAAAAATAAACAGTTAATTATATTAAATTTCTTCAAAATAAATTTTAGATTTCTTTTATTTCATTTCATATTATGAATTAACCGGATACTTGGTGCTGTCCAATTTAAATCTGTCTCTTAAAATACCGATTATGTGCTCTCTCATACTCTGAGCCATCGTATTGGCTCTCTCATATAATCATACTCTTGGGCCGTCTAAGTTACGAAGCGGCTTTATCAATTTTATAGCCGAGCGAAGCTTATTGCAAAACTTACAACAGATTTAAAAAAAAAATTAAGAAGTTAAATAAAAATGAGGACAATACTCTGACTCCTTTACCACGCACAGTCTCTGACGGGGTAGCCAGAGAGATCAGATCGCCAAGTGTCACGCTCTATCCATACCTCTTTCTTTCCTTCCAGATTCATATTTTTTTTCATACATGCACGTGACGCCTATCCCGATCCTGTTTGGCGTGTGTCCAACGCATGATCATGGGAAAAAAAATAAACTAGAAGAAATAGAAATAAACTACTGTATACGAATGTTACAAGGTCCTGTCCTAATACCTACTAGTTCTATCCTACTAATATCATAAATGCGGTAACTTGTGTGGATGGATGTTTGCACCAAATACAACGAATCGACAGAGGTCTAGTCTAGACAATTAAGTCCCTTTGGCCCACCTTTCAATGAAGATATTTCGGGACAACGTGACAGGTGGTGAGAGAGAGAGAGAGAGAGAGAGTACACTTTATTGCACACCATAAAAAAAGAAATATAATATGACAAACAGTCTAAACATAAATGGTAGCACAATGAGCCCGTCGCTGTCTTTATGTCCAAGCCAACGATATAATTAATTATAAATTTTTGAAAAAAAAAAAACCATTACAACGAGCCTGCAACCTGGTTATGGAACTCGGTTCCTTTGACTCGAATTCCGACCATCCAACCTCTAGGCTATTGTGACTGCTATTCAAAATAAAAATGAATATTTAAACTTCTGTCTCACCAGTTATGCTAGGCTAGTTCTATTTGCGATTTCATTATCGGAAATGATATTCTTTATGGTTCCATTGCTTCGTTCCGCTTGTTCCACGGTGTCGCGCCCAAGAGTGACGGTAACCGGACGCTATCTTGCGCTGCCGTGACGTCGTTTTGACAGCTGTCATTTGGAGCGGACATTCGAATTTAGAACATTTCGAATTTGTGTTTTTGTTTTTAGTCTAGAATCTGTTAGTCATCGCCTTACGTAGTATTTTCAATTATATTTAATTTTAGAATACGCACATTAGCCATTAGCGCAGGAGGATAAATGCTGATTTAATTTTATAGGAAGACTCACGAGAGCCGAGTGGTTGGGTGATCCGAATTTGCGTAAAGGGACGCGAGTTGGATCCAGTGGTGGCAGGCTAGTTCCAAAGACTTTTTTCACAAAAACTTTTGTACGATTTTTATATCGTTGGCTTGGACATAAAGACGGCGACGGGATCACCACCCGTCACGTCCCAAAAACTGTCTTCGGTGGAAGTTGGGTCGAAAGGACTTAAATGGTTAGACCTTTGTATACCCCAGAATTGGAAATAGCATGAAGTTATATTTTATTTTATATGACGTCAATAACTTGTTATGGAATTCTGATCATATCATTGTCATAATCCAGCACGTTAGAGATGTCCATAAAACTTTACAATCACTTACATTAAACAATAAAAAACTAAATCAAATACAAGAAAATTTTAATGCACATAACTAAGTTATGTTGAACTTTTGTTCTTAAATTAAAAAGAAAAAATGTTTTTCAAATTTGAACTAACACGGGCGGGATACCAACCCGCGACCTCTGCCGAACCGTTGCCAACGGTTGCGGTACGTGTCAGTTGAAATTTTAAAATAATTTTTTCTCTTTAATTAAATTAAAACATTTATTACTTATAAAATGCCGACTACTATGCAGTTCAATAATACATAAATTACAAACTTAATACTATTTGTTACTTAACATACAATCAAACTACATTATACAATTTGAACTTTTAAATTACATAAATATGTAATTTTTACTGATTTTAAATCACTAAGTTATGCTGAATTTTTTGTTATTAAATAAAACCTTTTTAACTCTCTTTTTAATTATGTAAATATGTTTAAAAATAGTATGTGAATATTAAATTTATGTAGTTGTGGATAGTTATAGTTTGGTATGACTATTATTATACTTTCAAAATAAATCATGTAACCCTCTCTTCATGAAGTTTCAGTGCCCCTAATACCCGGTTTGATACCCGGGGGTATCACAGAAACTACAATTTTATAATTGAGACCCTATATGTTACGTGATAAGCAATAAAAATATTAGGTTTGATTTGGTTTCGGTTCTTGATTTGAAATTTTCTGATATTAGCAAACGTAATACGTAAAATAAATGATCGCTAAGGTACCGTGTGGTTATGGCGTAAAAATATACCCAGTTTCATCCCGTGGGTGTCGTAAGAGGCAACTGAAGGTGAAAATAATCAATAAAATCTCGTAAAATACCGGAAAAAAATTTAACAGACCGGTGACTGGCTGCAGTGTCTTCTATTCAAAGTATCTATTACTGCTATCACAAGTCCGCTAGCAAATCGTGGCGATTATTGGAATATGGTGTGGCAAGCCGTGTGGTAACGGAAGCCGTGTGCTAATGGTGTAAGAATATTGCCACTCCGTTTCTTTCCATGGGTGTCGTAAGAGGTGACTAAGGGAAAGAGCCTAGGATATCCTAATGGCAACCGATAGATGGCGAAATAACCATCTCTAAAATAATCAGACCGAAGATGTGCAGCAGCGTCTGAGGTGCGAGTGGTCTGGTACTGCAATCGCCAAACCGCTTACCAAGCGTGGCGATTATGGCAAATCGTCCGAAAATATATCCTACAGTGGACATTAAATGGCCGATTGTATTAACGTTAGTCATCTAAGATAAATTAAAAACTTATATGTAAAGTTTCTATTCCATGCATAAAACGAAATTCAAATTCAAATTTCGTGTGTCAATTGTTTTTTTAATCAATTCTTCGAATTGTTAGCAGCCAGGAGTCGTAAAAGCAATATTTAACGTTAAAAAGTACTTAAAACTCCGTTTAAATAAAATCTGAACGCAATTAACTCTGAAAAAAAATAACTCTCAATAAACACCTCGTTAATTTTAGATGCCGATTCAAAACAAATCAACCGGCTTCCGTTAAATAATCAACCAGTCAGTGCCGGGCAAAAAGACAAGCGGGTGTGTTTTGTTGTTCGAAGCTAATTTGTTGGTTTTAACGAGTAATTGGCCGACAATGTAGATTAGGGCTGTGGGACCTCCAAAATGTGTATATTTGTGTACACGTCTACGTGATACTGTTGACCTTGATGGTGTTGCCAGCTCTGAGACCCCGGGTTCGATTTCTGATGAGACGTGGGTCGTAAGAAGTAATTGTGTAGATCTCTGGCTACTCTTGTATTGGAAAATGCGTGAAGCCATTACTCTTAGAATCGCAGTAGATCCACCTGAATTGATAAAAGTTTTGAGGAAGCCTCATATAATAATAAGAGATTTTGTCTTCAAATTATAAATAAAAATAAATATCTTCACGCAATTCCCAATACAAGAGTAGACAGAGGTCTAGTCTAGACAATTAAGTCCCTTTGACCCACCTTCCACCGAGATATTTTCGGGACAAAGTGACTGGTGGTAAGCCGGTCCCCGTCTTTATGTCCAAGCCAACGATACAATTCGTACATAAGTTTTTGAAAAACCCATTGGTAAGAGCCTAACAACTGGGGATCGAACTCGGGTCTCTTGACTTGAAATTCCGACCAGCCAACCACTATGCAATCGTGATTTATATGGTCTTCAAATCGAGTGAATAATTTACGTTCCGAATTCGCACACATGCTTTGAGTTTTAGCTTCAAGCTTCAAATTTTTAATATAACTAAAACTGTTACGTATAACAACTACTGAAGGAAATTGTAAAAATTGTAAAACAGCTATCAGCTCATTTGGCGATAAGTGATCACGTCTACACCAAATGAGCTATAGATACTTGCCATAAAGAAGATGGGAAAATGACGGGAGCAAGAAGCGATTTGTGGTATAGTATGATTATGACCACTGCTGGATGCCCACCACCGTACGTACACCACTCTATTTATTCCTGTGGGTATTGTAGGTGGCGAATATGGGAAAGACTAAGAATTCATTGACTTCCATCAGATGGCGTGACAACCATATCAAAAGAATGCCGGACCAACACAGACCGGTGAGAGGGAGCAGCGCCTAAGGTACAAGGTGTCTGGTACTGCGATAGCCAATCCGCTTGCCGAGCGCGGCGATCATGACAAACCCACCTCGACGGGAATGACCAACGTCCCCCATGGTGTTTCGATTGTTACCAGGACTCAGTCTGAAACGCTTTCGCATAGGAAGGTAGAAACTCGTGACTCCCTTAGCGTTGTCTGTTAGATGTTAAGACAGCTTGCCATATAGAGACCATGAGGATCAGGAAGACGGGTGCTTGTATGAAATACTAGCCCATTGCAACTCGTGTCGGATACCTACTTCGGTTCTGTTGACACAGATGCCCCCGTTATTCTTGTGGAGGACAGGAAATACGGCGAAACGACTCCTCTCCCGCCGGGACTCCACCTCGCTTCTAGAGGACAAGGACGGCGGTGCTAAGGCAACGTCAAAAACTACTACTGTAGTCCACCAACTACGTTATTGGATCATAAATGTTATAGTTCTTAAATTATTATGTTATTTTATTTACACTTTATTGTATACCTTGAAGAAAGTTATACAATGGTCGGAATTAATGCCTTTAGGCATTCTCTGTCTGAGGCGTGGAGAAATATTGTTATGGTAGTTAATTGACTCAGGCGTTACTTTGCGGAAATTCATTGTAAAGTTTTTATTGAAAAAGTTACTTCGCAACATTCCGCATGCAAATATAAAAAGGTATATGTTACCTGGTCCGAAGAGAAGAAGAGCACCACCCTCCCTCCCACAGATGCGTGCACTAATTCCACTGTATGCACCACCACCACTACACTCAAACCAGGTAACATATACCACCAAAGAAAACGCGACACGTGTTTCGCCTCAAAACAAGGCATTATCAAGCGAGTAGACTCTACGATGAGCGACCGCGCTCTTCTTCTCTTCGGACCAGGTAACATATACCTTTTTATATTTGCACGCGGAATGTTGCGAAGTAACTTTTTCAATAACAACTTTATTGTTATGGTGTTTGGTTGGTTGGTTTAAAAGTGGTCTCATAAAAAGTGAATAAAAAGCCATAAAAAATATTACAATTTATTACAAATTTTGTCATACAATTATTATAGTTTTTATGTAGTGGTATGCATGATAAGAAACTGATCAAAATCGATTTTAATTGACACTAGTTGGCTATATGATTCGATACTTAAAACTGCATCGTAATTATATAATGGAGCAACCCTATTATTTCTCTCCTAACACGTTGTTATCGCTCACCGCGCGATATTTCTAGACTTAGACATAATACGTCGTGCTGAACGCCGAATATTTTTAGCTATTCCTATAATTAAATAAATTGTAACAAAGTATTTGATTAAGATGTTTGGTTATTCGTAAACTCCACGGCTTAATTATCGCAGCGTGTTGAAAGAAAACTTTGTTTGCATTTTGTTTGAAATTAACGTATGTGTGTAGGTAGGTTCTTATATTTTGTTGGTAAAGACTCAGAGGACTGAATTATATGTAAAATCTGTTAAAAGGTCTCTATGAGTATCGTCTACCGACAGCATAGCCATCTGGATAGATGGCAGAATAAACCATCTAGAACAATACCAAACTAGAATTCATCATCATGTCAGCATCTATAATGAACGGTATCTGGTACAGCGATCGACTTTGCAGGCCGTTATTTATGTATTTATTTGTTGCCCTCTACGTTTATTAAGTCGCCTCTTACGACACCAACGGAAACAAAAGGATGATATTTTTACGTCGGAACCACACTACTGTAATAATACCGAAAACAATAACTGCAAGTTATTGTTTAACTGCTTTGTTGCAGTAAAATTAACATTATTAATATTTTTTTTGTCTTTTGAATATATCCAACATTGGAGTAACGTGTACATTATAACTGGACTTGAATCATTTGTATTAACAAAACGATCCATTTAAAATGGTGCTTACATTTGACTAGACATGCAATTTCCTGATTACCCTTAATAGTTGATTTTCACGGAAACCACATATTGTACCTTCATTAGGACATTAATCTTACGAGACAAGTCTGGTCTACCAGGAGAGCAGACGTCCACAAGAGGAAGTGTAAATAGGTGTGAGACTCAGACCATCCGGCCCGACACGCTAATGTTTAGTTCGCGACGCAAGTCATGAATAAATTGCTTGTTAACTTTTTCACACAAAACTAAATATTTCATACGTCGAAAGATATAATTAAAACATTTTTCCAGTTCTTCTCGTATAGACTATTCCAAAAATAAATACATAAAATAACCGATGGGTGCTACATATAATAAATGTAATTTAATTATTTTCTCAATTGCCAGTAGTAAGTAACATATTTAACAATATATTTTTTTCAGTGGCCAGTATAATCCAACGAAAGACTTCCTAATTCATTCAGTGTCTACGGTCTATGAAGCATTAAACAGACAAAAAATAAATAAAATACACATAAAACAGACAGAAGACAAAAAGTTTGCGAATTTTTTTTTTTTTTTCATTTTAATTTAAACATAGTTTTTTTTCTAGAAATTGCTGCATTTGCTACCAGGTAATCATAAATCTAAGCAAGTTAACGATGTTACAAAATCTAGATGGAAGAATTACAACAAACGTGTCAGTTTATGCCTTAAAGCATATATTTAGTGAAATTAATCGGTCCGTCCGCAGCTTGATGAGTCGACTAGACGATGTAACAGACGGTCACGTGTGATGCAAATGGAAACGGCCTTTGCAGTTTTAATTTAAACTAATGATGGGCTCGTTTAGCTCCATGTACTAACCAACTTGGTCGGAGAAAGCGCCGGATTATTCTACTATTATATTTTTTGTCGACGCTACTTACTTTTTTGCATACAAACGTGTATGCAAAAATACTTAAAATAAATAAATCTTCACGCATATTCACAATACTGTGATAGACAGAGGCCTGAGTCTCAGTAACAGGCGACAGGTGGAGAGCCTACCGCCGAATGAAATTCGCAAACACCCTTGCCTTGCCCTGAAATAAACTATTATTAACATGAGTAGTTAGTAAAGTAATTTTCAGACAACAATTTTCAGACTCTGTAAGTGGGATTCCAACCCGGAGCTTAATTGACGAATTCGACATTTGTTCGACTACTATACATCAAGTCAAATAATGTAATAATTTCCAGTAATGTTTTATAGAATCAAATCGCGTTCTTTAACTGCAGGCCCGATGACCTGACACTCAGCGACCTACTGATAGGCATTCCTATGCGTAAAAGAATCTGCATTGAATGCATGAGTAGTGCTAGAGTAACTAACATAACTTCGTAGAGAATCGGACAATCTTTCAAAATAATATGTTTTCAAGTAAAATTACACAAAGATCACTTTTCAAGTGATGTTGATGAGATAAAACGCTTCAAAACGTGTAGTGATACTTCATATTTGAGCAGCGTAATGACGTATAGTTGTAATGACATAATAATGACCCAATTCATGTAGTAAACAGTGTAAGAAAATTACCACACCCTTTCTTCTCGAGGATTTTGTAAGAGGCGGCTAAGGGAAACAGCCTTGTATGTCGTCATGGTATCCGATAGATGGCGGAACAATATCTTTAAAAAATATCAAACCGAAGATGGGCAGCAGCGTCTGAGGTGCGAGTGGTCTGGTACTGCGATCGCCAATCCGCTTCCTAGCGTGGCGATTATAGAAAATCCTCCCTATGGGAAAGGCCTATGACCTGCAGTGGACTTTAACAGGCATATATATGTATGTATGTATAATAATGACCCCACCAAGAAGTTGCGACTGAGTTTTTATACAGCCTATTTTGACAAATAATTTTTGAGGGCATATATTCCACAGCAAACTATGTTTATATCACGCTGTAAAGTTAGAGAAAGAGAGATTTTTGTTTAATATATTTTCTAAAACAAATAAGCAATCCATAAATTCTAAAATGATGACAACGGCTTATAGAAAATATCAATTTTGGTTAGAAATTATAATAATAACCGTCAATAACCAATAATATCCGTCATTATTTACCTCATCGACTGTTATTTGGTTTCCGATTCCAGGCTACTAAAGTTAATAAACGACAGTTATTTTATTTAATATATAAGAGAGTCAACGGTCTAGAAATAAAAAAAAATAAAAATAATATTGACTTCAAACATTCTATAATTAAAAAAGCGGGATCATCCCCCATCGTATTATCTGTAATTCGGCTGAGAGTAGTCCCCGCACGCGCTCAGCAACTGGCGACCGGCAACAGACATTATCGGCGCGGTTCGAATTTCAAATTACGCGCCGGTGTCAGGTGGTCCCTCGCGTGTTGCCATGGCAACGCACAGGTGTCGTATCGATCTCCTATAGAGTTATGCGGCTCTAACCATTGCAGGGATAGTTGTCTAAATAAACAAAAGACAATATGACAGACACCCTTTCAGTTCATAAAATTACTTACAATCTTTAATATCTAAAATAACAATTTTAGCAGTGGTAGAGCCACGCATCAGCTTTTGTTGTTGCATGAATGGGCCGGCTCGACCGGGGAAGTACCACGACCTCCCAGAATACCGGCGTGAAATAGAAGTCTAACAAACTTCACCGTTTCTTCGGGTGAGTGCAGTTAACCGGAGGCCCCCTCCCCAATTTTGGGAGGGGGGTACTCTAAGGCCAGCAACGCATCTGCGATGCCTCTGGAATTGCGGGTGTTCATGGGGGGCGGGGGCCTCCCTTTTCTATAAAAAAAACATATAAAGTTTGTCTCATTTTAAAGGGAAGAACCCTAAATAGACAACCTAACTAGACCTTAATAGGCGAGTTACGAGTATTCTTACGCGATACACCGTGATGTAATCATTGTCTTCATTATAGTTACTTTATTGTAGCCGAGATGAGTAACTAAGGACGTGATGTCATCATCAATTTTGTTAATAACTTCAAATTTATTCTCACAATATATCCTAATGTAAGAAATTTTATAATAAGATCCTAGTCAGTTATAATTTATTATACAATGAAGTACGTCACCATAGCCTAATGATTCGGTGATCGGAATGCGATCAGAGAGACTCAAGTTCGATCCATGAGTGGTAGGCTTGTACCAATTACTTTTTTAAAAACTTACGTACGATTTATACCGTTGACTTAGACATAAAGACAACGAAAGGTCCACCAGCAGTCACGATGTACCAAAAAAAAAGTTTTCGGTGAAGGATATGTCAAAGGGATTTAATTTTTTGGACCTCTACCCCAGTAGAAGAGAAAAATACAAATGTTCCATTTTCAAATACTTTATACATATTTCAGATATCTTCAAAGGTGATCGTTTTCTGCCTAAGACTCTTCTTGATCAATACCACACTGTTACCATTTCTGCCACCAAACAGCAGTATAGCAACTGTGTTTCGTGAGAACCGGTGTAATCAGGGGAATAGTATGAAATAGATCTTTAGTTGCAACAAAGAAAAAGTGACGACAGCCGAGTAGTTGGGTGATCGGAATTGGATTCAAGAGACCCGAACTACGTACATAGGTTTTATAAAAAAAAAACTTATTTACGAATTATATAGTTGTCTTGGACATAAAGACGACCACGGGCTCACATTTGTCACATTGTCCAAAAAGTTGGTTTCGTTGGAAGGTGGGTCGAAAGGACTTAATTGTCTATCTCTGTCTAACCCGGTATTGGAAATGGCGTGAAAATTTATTTGCAAGAATGTGAATGTGAATGTGTATAAGATTTTCTGTCATATTCCGCGGGGTGACAAGGTATCTGTTACCTTTTCCAAAAAACTGTTTGCAGGTGTAATGAGTTAGACTTGCCACTTATCACCGTGAGGACTGCAAGATCGTTTTTCTTCCCAGCGTTGGGAACAGAATCTGGCGGTCAATAATTCGACTGTCGCCAAACCCAAGAAAACTTCATTTTTAGACGACTGTCCGTTTAATTTAAAAATGTAAATGAATGCACGAATAAATGAATGAATTTACTTTTATTGTACACCTCAAAATCGAAAAACATTAAAAATTAAATTCTTCCAGGCAACCTAAGGCGTAATAAATACGCAATAAGGCAATAAAACCGTAAATGATATGTGATGCAAAACGCAATGGTTTTCGTTTCATACCTAATTATAATCAATGTCTTATATATAAATATTATAAAACATTTTAATGAATTGTTACACTTACCTACATAGATGAATGTAAGTCAGACTCCTGTAATTGATATTGTTAACAATGAACATATGCTCATATGTTGTAGATAATGCGACGACACATTTTTCATACTCATGCAAATCAATTGGCTAATAATGTCACTCAGTACCACAGAGTATTGTACAAACAGAGACATCGAGATATTTTGTAATATTTAAACCCAATATCTAACTACTTACACATGTCTACTAAAAAAAAAATAATAAAAATATCTTCACGCACTTCCCTATACAGGGGTAGACAGAGGTCGAGTCTAGACAATTAAGTCCCTTCGACCCACCTTCCACCGAAGATATTTTCGGGACAACGTGACAGGTGGTGAGCCCGTCGCCGTCTTTATGTTGAAAACCCATTGGTACGAGCCTACCAACTGGGGATCGAACTCGGGTCTATTGACTCGAAATTCCGACCACCCAACCACTCGGCTATCGTGACTTATCGTATCTTATCGTACTAAAAATAAACAGTCTAAATCATTAATATAGCTAATAATAAGTTATAAGTTCGTTGTCGGAATAGACTTCTACCAAACACTATCTTCCTCAAAACACGATCCAAAGTCGCCTTGAATCTCTGTAGATATCACAGTTATAACATAAAATACGAATTAAACAAAATTAATTTATTAAAATACAATTTAAACGCAACATTAGATTCGAAGGCATGGTCACTACCAATTAGGCTTTCGGCTATTTTTTCTTTTATAGTATATTATTAGTTTTTATTTAGTTTACCATTAAACCCTGAATATAGTTTAAATATGGTATTTATAATATTAACAAGCTGCGCTAAATTTATTGGACATGTAGTAAAACCTCAGTTTTCAAAGGTAACAAAGACCTATCTTCTCGCCATTCCCAATACAGGAGTAGACAACGGGTCTTGACAATTAAGCCTTTTCGACCCACACTTCAGTAAGTTTGATGAACTCTTTGGTACGAACCTACCACCTAGCGACGGAATTCTAAGTTTCTTAAAGTTTTTTGTATTATCCTAACATATAATACAATCAAAATAGGCAAACTAGAATAAGGTTTACATTTGTTCTTAATAACCGAAGTTTTTCCGACGACTTACAACCTAATATGGAGTTTCTGTCGCGCTGAATATCATCGTTCCGATTATTCGCAACGTATATTGAGCGCAGACTTTTTATTGCAATACTTTCTCCCATACATAACATTTTTATGCTTAATCACGATTCCACCATTCTTGAATCATACGTTTTTTTTTAATAGCCCAAATTCCTGGTTGTGTGGAGCAAGAACACGGGAACAACGCACGCCACACCGACGACCTGTGAGTGATAGAAAAAATATTAAAATTTGTTACTTGTCATCATCCTCCGTCGCCTACGGCATTCTTACACCTATAAATACATACATAACATAAATAAATTAAAGTTGACTGCAGGACATAAGGCTTTCCCGTAAGGGAGCATATGCCATAATCGCCACGCTTAGCAAGCGGACGGACGACCGCAGCACCAGACGCTATTGCCGTAACGCTAATGAATATCCTTTCAATTACCTAGGCGCTACTGCCATAACCGCTGGTTTGTTTTTAATTCCCTTGCGTCATTACTCTGTAGGCTGCGCATCGCGTTGAATTAACAGCTGTCCGAGGCATAGGCCGTATATCACACTAACTCGCGCCGCGCGGGACACAATTAATGCATGGCTTAATTGCACGATGCACCAGTGCACTCAATTAGCATCGTCGGAGCTCGGCTCCTATGCGAATGGGACGGTTGTGTTATTTCGAATTTGCCTACGACATTGAACACATATTAGACATGATGAAAAAAAATAAAAAAGATAAAATAATCTGAAGGAAAGAGGTCACGATAGCCAAGTGTTTGGGTGGTTGGAATATCGAGTCAAGAGACCCGAGACGATCGAGGTGGCAGGCTCGTACAAATGGGTTTTTCAAAAACTTATGTACGAATTATATCGTCGGCTTGGATATAAAGACGGCGACGGACTCACCACCTGTCACGTTGTCCCGAAAATATCTTCGGTGGAAGGTGGATCGAAGGGACTTGATTGTCTAGTCTAGACCCCTGTCTACCCCTGTATTATAATAAAATAATAAATATTTTATTCCCAATGGGAATTGCGTGAAGATATTTATTTATTTTACGTTTGAGCTTCTGACACATGTATGGCGGTTATTGGTGGGTTGTTGACAGATTTTAGCGACGACCTACGTGGACAAGTGGCGTACACACCGATTTTCAGGGCTCTGGTCCCGGGTTCGATTGCTGGACGGATCAATTTCTCGAGTCTGGGTCGTTGTGGGTGTTTGTGGTACCTTGGTTGTTTCTGATTCTATAATATAAGTGCTTAAGCTGCTTACTTTGGGATCAGAGCAATGCAGTCCCTATCTATGTTTGCTCTTGGAGTTATTGTAACGAATAAAATATGTTTCTTTCTTTCTTTTTTTTTAATGGTATCGTGTAGCAGACATGAGCAAGGTAGATGGTAGCATCAATGTCGACTCGTAACTCATTGTATTGTACAGGATATTCAAACAAGATAAGCCTAACGTTTTGTATCGTTAATCGTGGTTTAGTTTTAGTATAGATAATAATAATAATAATAATACTTGTTTATTCCTTAATAGACATTACATTACTTGATATTTATATTCATTACAATTCGAGAAATTGAAATAGATTAAATGAAATTAAATTAAATTTTAAATTTACAAATAAAATAAACACGAATTATAAATTTTAAAAAAATACAAAAGAATAATTGTTATTAAATATTACATGCATAACTAATCATTATTATTAAGGTCCTCCCTACGGAGTAAAGGCCTCCTCCATTTTTCTCCACTTATCTCTATCCATTGCAATTTCCATCCAGTTATTTCCCGCTGTTTTTATTATTTCGTCGAGCCATCTTTCATTTGGTCTACCTCTTTTTCTCTTCCCTGATAGTATAGATTACCATTTGTATAAAAATGCCCTTAGATATCTAGGAGAAAATAAAATAGTCACCTTTTTAGATATGTGTTTTTTATAGTCATGCAGAAATTTAGTAAGATATGAAATGGAATACTATTTTACAATTCACTTACTAAAATGTTATCTTTGGCAAACATACGACAAACTGTAACCTACATACGCTTGATAATATCTTTTCTTAGCAGCTCAAAGCCGAATAGGGTTGCCAGTATTTAAATTTAAATTACCTTAGTATGTAAAGTAAATTATGAAATTTTGTAAAGTGAAGGAGAATCACCTGCTCTAACGCGGGTTGGCTTCTAAAAATAGCTTCAAAATATTTTTATTTATTTATTTAAAGATTAATGTACACAGAGAATATAAAGGAAATATAATATGAAGAAATAATTAGTACAAAGGCCCTGCTTATTTCTTTTGAAATCTCTTCCAGCAGACATGTTACTGGAAATTGGAAACAAACGATATTTTTTTTAATATTATTATTATTTCTTAAATATGTTGGCCTCACGTTTTTTTCCTTCGCCTCCGTGTTAATAAGCAATTAAAATTGTTATTAACAATTTTAGTGGTACCGGCCGGGGATCGGTCTTGGGTCGGATCGCTTTCTAAAGCGAGTGCCCTAACAACGAGGCTACCTCGGCTCTATACAAAATTACAACATTTTTATTCAATTTGTAACACAAAAATTTTATGCAAACAGGCAGACGAGCTTACGAGACAGGTTTATGAGTGCCTGATAATGTATATGGGTGTATATGAATAGTCACGATAGCCGAGTTGTTGGGTGGTCGGAATTTCGAGTCGAGAAACCCGAGTACTATCCCCAGGAGGCAGTACAAATGAATTTTTCAAAAAAACTTATGTACGAATTTCATCGTTGGCTTGGACATAAAAGGCGGCGACGGATTCACCACCTGTCACGTTGTCCCGAAAATATCTTCGGTGGAAGGTGGGTCAAAGGGACTTAATTGTCTAGACTTGATCTCTGTCTACCCCTGTATTGGGAATTGCGTGAAGATATTTTTATTTTATTTTTATTTATTTATTTTTTGATAATGTATATTCATATTTTCTATAACCCCATAGAAATTTCAAGTGGATAAACTACCTTCAGAAAGGAACTTGGGCGGTTAAAGGATAAAGAGAAAGAAAGGGGTAAGAAAGTAGGCCTATGTTTACCTCATTAACTAGACGAGATTTAAAATCTTGCTTCAAACTTATGCCAGTATTCTGCAAGGTTGTTATCTCGTCCTGTTAGCACATTCCAACTGCAATTGCTGTGTGAAAGCCGCTTCCAGTCTCTACCACATTTCCAAAAAAAAGTAATAACCATATTGTAAATCCTAGCAGCGATCTTGGTACCATGCCGCGAGGAGTACAGCTATACGATTAATGTAGTTTTTAGTTAATAGATATTTAGAATATTTTAGAAAATATTTTAGAAACTTTGTTGCACTTAAAAAGATCCATAAAGTTAACTGTACTGTTAAATAACGGAGTTCAAAGTTCCTTCTGTACATAAATACATACATACATTCATACATAACGGCCTGTTAAAGTCCACTGCAGGACATAGGCCTCTCCCATAGGAAGGATTTGCCATAATCGCCACGCTTGGCAGGCGGATTGGCAATCGCAGTACCATACCACTCGCACCTCAGACGCCGCTGCTCATCTTCGGTCTGATTATTTTGGTCTGATATTATTAGAGATGGTTATCCCGCCATCTATCGGTTGCCAAAACAATATTGAAGGCTGTTTCCCTCAGTCGACTTTTGCGACACCTATGGGAAGAAAGGGAGTGTATATTCTTACACTGTTACAACACGGTTAACATCAGTAGATAAATGAGTTTCATAAAATCCAATACACATTGGCGAGATTTGAACCCGCGACTGTGGCAACGCTTTTACCCTATAGTAAAACCTTATCTTTCATATTAACGACCGATTATACATATCATATCTTATCGCCGAGTAGTTTATACTACTGAGTCCAGAACCGACGTGCGTATTAAAAAAAAGTGTATACAAAAACTATTTAAAACTTGTCAACGAACAATGTGAACTTTTTACTTTGGTAATAATGATAATATTTCTTTGTACGAATTTTCATAATTTTTACCTCGTTCAAACAAACAAGTTTCTTAATTATGCAGTTTGACTTCCGGAATAGTACGGTAACAGTTGTGTGAGAGTCGTCTGTGTTAAAATAAAATGTTTTATTACAAATATTTAACTTTGGATCACTTGAAAGGGTTCGATAACTATAAGGTAATATATTTGAATTCATTGTTGCGCTCATTCATTCACTTCTTTTAACTATTTATTTATTTACGACAAGTTTTGGTAACGGAGCCTTCTGGGTATTTACATTATTCATAATATATTTATTCTTTGCTCTACGGAAATTTAATTATAATTATTTTCCGTATTTTATTATACACATAGATACACACATAGATAGGGATAACATCTAATACATTTCTCTGTTCCCAATGTCAGCAGTTTTAGCACATATTATGGAATCAGAAACAACGATGGTACCACAAACTCAACACAAACTTTTTTCGATGAAACGTGGATAAAAAGGACTTAATTGTCTTGACCTCTGTCTACCGTTAAGTTAAATAGGTACTTAGGTTGAGATCCTTTGAAGAAAATTTAAGCAAATTGCTCGTAGAGGTGAGGGTCAAGAGTATACATGCATGTGTCGAGACGCTTCGTGACTGTCAAGGACTAAGCATGAAGATGTTAATGTTTTTTAGTAAAAAACATTAGTAATGGCCATGGCTTATTTCGAATTGGTGTTGTAAAGCGTCACCGAGGCCGAGACACATTACGGCGGTAGATATGGCAAAATGGGCCTTACTGTAGTACATAGTAGAAGTAGAGATTTTTTATTTTAACTTCGCTTACGGCCTTATGTATGCTGACATGATGAAGCTGACAGTAAAGAACTTCTAACACTACATTACATCGAATCCACCTTTTGACGACTGCAGCATAGGACCTGCTCCTACGTCCCGAGTTCGATTCCCGGCTGGGACAATGTAAGAAAGAAAGAAAATTTTATACTCCAAAATGACGCCATCACAGATAACATAAAAAACACGTAATTCACAATTAATATTGGCTATACATTACAAATTACAATATACTAAGTACATATTACAAACTAAACAATACCTATACTCGTATCTGTCAAGGCGTCATCTGGGAATAGGAGCACACTCAGCATAATGCCATGAAATTTTTTTTCCATGGCGCTGATTTTCAGTGTGTCCAACCAGTGACTTACCGAAATCAGTGCTATATGTATACTCATTTTATTATCTTTTAAACCAAATTATGATGAAAGAATTATAGACAATAAGGGGGAAAGAACTACCTACTAACTGTCGAAAAGTAACCCTTTCTACATTCTCGCGGATCTGGGGGTCTGTGGTACCTCCATTGTCTCTGATTCCATAACACAATAGCTTAAGCTACTAACTTTAAGATCGGAGCAATATGATGTTTTCTCTATCTATGTATGTATTTATTTAAAGTCACGATAGCCGAGTGGTTGGGTGGTCGCAATCGAGTCAAGCGACCCGAGTTCGATCCCCAGGTGGTAGGCTCGTACCAATGGGTTTTTTAAAATCCTATATACGAATTATATCGTTGACTTGGACATAAAGACGGCGACGGGCTCACCACCTGTCACGTTGTCCCGAAAATATTTATTTATTTATAAAATGATTATGTTTCGTTGTCCCAGTACAGAGCCATCGACACAAGTCCTCTCAGCAACTATGTGATGCACCCGACTTGGAATACAACTGTCAAGGTATTTTACGAACTTTTTTTATATCTTAACGTGATTTTTCCATACTGGGATAAGCCTTAAACTTTTGTAAAGACTTACTTTATAAATTTATTTTTTTATTAACTTAATAGCTTAAAAAGCCAACTACAGGGCAGACATTTTTTTTTTACATTGGTTTTAAAACTTCTCTTTGAGTCAGTAAAATACTTATAGGTATAGTTATTAAGGTTTTTATTGGTTAAGTGTTTATAAGTTAGTTTTATTAGTTAAGTGTATAAAAAAAGCAGATAACCCAATTGGAAATGACCTAAGGCTTGTGGGTTGGAATCTTAGGGGCATACATTTATGTGAAGAATATGAATGTTTGTAGCTAAGTCATGGACGCTTAAATGTATTTATAGCTACAAATAAACTTCGATGAAAAGTATGGCGACTAGTTTGTCTAAACCTTTGCCTACGCCGTTATGGGAAATTTCATGAAAATTAAAAAAAAAGACAAAAAGAATGCGTTGCGGCCTTCATTTGATTATTGAGATGGTGTATATTCATTTTCAGTTGATACCCAAATGGATTGCTCCTAATCTCCTCACATTCCTCGGATTCCTCTGCGTGTTGTCTGTGGCAGTAGCCACCACCTGGTATGATTACGACTGGTACGCGAGCGGGGGACGTCCAGAGCATGAATACAATGGACAATATGAAATACCCAATTACATATTCACATTCAGTTCGGTGTTAATATTTCTCGCTTACAACTTAGGTATGACAATTGTTGTTTATACTTATAAAGACACTTTATTAGAAACAAAAAAACAATTCTAATTGTTTCTACATTAATATAAAAATAATATGAATGGTTATATATTATCATTTTTTTAAATTCACGATAGCCGAGTGGAAGGATGGTCGGAATTCGATTCATGAGTCCCGAATTCGAACCCCAGGTGGTAGGCTCGTACCAATGGTTTTTTTTTTTTTAATTTGTGTAGGAATTATATCGTGGGCTTGGACATTAAGACGGCGAAGGGCACATCACCTATCACGTTGTCCCAAAAACATCTTCGGTGGAAAGTGGGTCGAAACTGCTTAATTGTCTAAAACCTCTGTCTATGGAATGGTGTGAATTTATTATTGTTTTGTATTAATATACATACGTTTTATAATATTAGGTGTTAGATTAATATTATATTAGATTGGAGTTATTAAGGCTGAAACGAGTTAAACGAAAACGAGTAAATTAAAACGAAAAAATGAAAAATACATTTACTAAAATAAAAAATAGAGACGTACAAAAAAGTACTAAATGATAAACAAATAAACATATACACAAAACAGTAAATGTTTGTTTAGAAATGTTAATAAAATAATGATCTTCAATCAAAGAAAATTTCGTATGTCCCTCTGAGTACTGAGATAATAATAATAATAAATACATACATAAATAGGGACAACAAGCTTAAGCATTTGCATTATGGAATTAGAAACAACGGAAGTACCACAAACACCCAGACGAAAGATGTAGAAAAAGTGTTTTCTACATTGATCCGACCGGCAGTCAAACCCGGGAAGACAGGGCTGGTACCATGTACCATGCAAACCGGTGAGTATGCCACCTTCCACGGAGGTCGTGCCTCATCATCATATCATTATAACGAACTGTAAAAGTCCACTGCAGGACATAGGTCTCTCCCGTAACGCTAGTACTAGATGCCTCCCATCTTAGACGCTTCTGCCAGACACCGGTCTGCTCGATATTGGTCTAATATATTTCGAGACGGTTATCGCGCCATCTGTCAGTAGCCAATTGCATTTTCCATGTATTTCCCTTAAACGTCGCTTACTGACACCCATGGAACATTCTTACGCCGTATGTTCCTAAAGCCTTTAGCAAGTTTTTTTTTTTCAATACGCTAAAAAAACAATATTACATTTATATTTAGAATACTCTTTAACATTAGCGTTAATTGCAGATGGCATAGACGGCAAGCAAGCTCGCCGGATCGGTGTGTCCGGACCCCTTGGCGAAATGTTCGACCACGGTCTGGATTCCATCATAGTGTTTTTCATACCGTTCTGTTTGTTCTCTATCTTCGGTAGAGACGAGTTCTCCATCCCTATTTTCAGGTAACCCCCTACTGCCATTTATGTTGATCAGAATTTACTAAACTCTACTAGATCACAATTTAAGACACGGTAGACGAACTGGTTGGGTGATCGGAATTCGAGTCAAGAGACCCGAATACGATCCTCAAGTGGTAGGCTCGAGTAGGCATTAATGGGTTTTTCCATACTTATGTGCGGTTTATATATGGGACATAAAGACGGTGACAGGCTAACCTAAACACCTGTCACGGTGTCCCGAAAAAAATGTCTGCGATGAAAGGTGTGTCGAAAGAATTTAAATGTCTAGACCTCTGTCTACCCCGGATTGGGAATGGCGTTAAGAATTTACTAAAATGAGCTGAAAGATAAAATTATATAAATGTTATTTTGGTATAATAATTTTCTCTTAGACATATTTTAACTAAATACTTACATTAAACGGAAAATTACCTAAAAATTGAAATAACCCCAAATTTCAGAGGCTACTTGATTGTGGCGAGTATCGTTCTCAATTTCTACGTGACCCACTGGGAGAAATACAATACCGGCGTGTTGTATTTGCCCTGGGGATATGACGTCGGAATGTGGGTAAGTTGCCTTGCACCCTACAAACTGAATGCACACAACAATATTATCATAATTAAATAACAGAAAACTCACTTACTTATCTTTACAAACAGTGACGGGGTAGCCAGAAAACTAATTGCCAAGTGTAACGATCTCTACATACCTCATTCGCTTCTTGTAAATTCATCATTTCAATTACTCTCGCATGTCTAAGTATTAGAGTACTCTCGACTCTCCCTCCAGAACACCTAGTCAATCAATTTCAACTAGGCAGCACTACTAACTACTACACGTTCGGTCAATGTCTAATCTAATGAAATCATATAATTTATTAGCCACGATAGCCGAGTGGTTGGGGTGGTCGGAATTTCGAGTCAAGAGACCCGAGTTCGATCCACAGGTAGCAGGCTCGTACCAATGTGTTTTTCAAAAACTTACGAACGAATTATATCGTTAGCTTGGACATAAAGACGGCGACGGGCTCACCACTTGTCACGTTGTCCCGAAAATATCTTCGGTGGAAGGTGGGTCAAAGGGACTTAATTGTCAAGACTAGACCTCTGTCTACCCCTGTATTGGGAGTTGCGTGAATATCATTTATTAACCGATACAAGAAAATTTATTCGTTTAACGACAGTCCTTTTTTAATCTACCACCGTTTCGTAATGAAGTTCCTTTAACGGAGAAGAAACAGGCGAATGAAACTCCGTAGGAATCCTCTTGTGATTGGTAAATGTAATATTAACTATAATATTATTAAGAAATTTATTGAATAAAAACTTTATGGGAAGGGTTACTTCCCTTAAAGTTTTTCTATCTATTACAAGGACGGCTTTACACACTTCATATACAGGACATAGTCTGATTTATTTTAGTCGCTATTTTTCGAGATACTCTTCACCTATTCGAGTTTAGCTCTGAATTCTGGGAAATTAAGAAAATTTCGTCTCGCAAATATGTGCTTTTCCAAACGTCATTAAGAGTTTTCCGTAAATTAAATATAACCCTATTAAATATGAGTGTTTTCGAAATTACAGATAAAATAGATCTACAGTTTTTAAAAATAATCTTTTAAACAATAGAATTAAACATATTCAGGCAGATAACAACTTAACTGATTTATCTCAAGTAAAAATAATAAAATTTATTGTTTCAACAGTTGTTATTAAAACACTTGTTTAGCCTCAAAACAAAGCATTATCAAGCTAGTGAACTCTATGAGGATGGACCGCAGAGTCGTTGTCTGTGGTGGTATTCGTTACCCGGTTTCAAGTGGTGGTGGTGCATCCTGTACAATTAGTGTATTTATCCGTGGGAGGGAGAGTGGTGCACTTCTTCTTTCTACCAGCTAACATAGGCCTTATATTTTTTTGGGAGTGGAATGGTACAATGTAATTATTCAAAAACAACTTTATAATCCCGGGTTTATTTTTATTTAATCACCTGTTTAAAGCAAAACGAGTCACAACTCTAAACCTTTTATAACCATACAACTACGTAACTGAAAACTTAAATGTTTCTGTCCTGAACAAAATTACCTAAAATCACCTCACTTACTCAAACTTAACTTTCCACAGGCAGCAGTTCTCTTATTCCTTGTCGCTGGTGCTCATGGACCAGGTTATTTCAAGACGCATCTCTTCGGTAACGTGACTTTTGCGCAGGTTCTGGAGTTCGCCATTCATGCTACGGGATTGTTCACTACGCTACCGGTTTCAATCTACAATATTTACATGTAAGTCACGATAGCCGATTGGTTGGGTGATCGGAATTCGATTCAGTCTCGAGTTCAATCAGCAGGTGGTAGGCTTGTACCAATGAGTTTTTCCAAAACTTATGAACGATTTATATCGTTGGTTTGGATATAAAGACGGTGATGGGCTCACCATCTGTCACGTTGTTCCAAAAAGTCTTCTGTGAAAGATGGGCTAAAAGAGCTCAATTGTCTAGACCTCTGTTTACTCCGGTATTGGGAATGGCGTCTTGAAGATTTTTTTTTAAGTGTAAGTGTTATACATATCTTAACGCATGATCCTTGACGTTGTAGCCAAAGCGAACAGATCGCCATCCTTACATTCAAGTTTCGCTTTATAATTCAGATCTTCAGATTCATAATTCTATCATAAACTCGTGTCGAGGTATCTGATTTGACTTTCCTTTCTTCAAGAAACTGGTTCACTGGTCAACTTCAAAAGTGGTTGCCAGTGAACTTTGGCCTCTTTGTTTATTCGTTTTCTTCTTCATTTGTTCATTGCTCATTCTTTCAATTAACCTGAACTATCCCAGCAAGCCCTCACCAATTGTTATATCTTCTTTCAAAACTCTCTGAACCGTCAGAAACTCTCTTTAGGTTCTTCTATTTCCATCTGCATCTCTCGCCTAATATTAATTCTTTTGTTAATCTCTTTCCAATTATTCTCTCTAAATCCGCAAAAAAATTAAGTATTCCTTCCTTAGTTTAAGTTATTACATTTTAACCTTTTTTTCTGTAGGTCAAACAAAAATAAAACTGGTAAAGACTACACATTCATAGAGGCTGTACGTCCCTTAAGGTCGCTTTTCGCTATGATCATTGTGATGACGTATTGGGGCCTCAAATCACCGAATAACATAATGGAGACGTATCCGAGAGTGTTCCTTCTACTGTTCGGCGTCTTGTTCAGTAACATTGCAGTAAGTAACTTTAATAATAAATAAATATAAATATCTTCACGCAATTCCCAATACAGGGGTAGACAGAGGTCAAGTCTAGACAATTAAGTCCCTTTGACCCACCTTCCACCGAAGATATTTTCGGGACAACGTGACAGGTGGTGAGCCTGTCGCCGCCTTTATGTCCAAGCCAACGATGAAATTCGTACATATGTTTTTGAAAAACTCATTGGTACTGCCACCACGGTACTGCAACTCGGTCTCGGAACACGGTACTGCAACTCGGTCGGGGAACAACGGTACTGCCAAAACTCATTGGTACTGCAACTCGGGTCTCTCGACTCGAAATTCCGACCACCCAACAACTCGGCTATCGTGACTTCCAACTTTAATAATAATAATAATAAATAGCAATGTATGTAATATTGCCCCTGTGAATGTTTCATAGGGGCAATATTACATATATTGCTCTGATCCCAAAGTAAGTAGCTAAAGCACTTGTGTTATGGAATCAAAAACAACTAAGGTACCACCAACTCCCAGACCCGAGAAAATGTAGAAAAATTGTTTTCTACCTTAATCGTATCGGGAATCGAATCAAGGACCGAAGAGCTCCACCAAGAACACCGGTATGTACGTTCACTTCTCGTCCACGGAGGTCGTCAAAAATAGATCGCTATCTCAAATAATCCGTACCCTATTACAGAAACAAAAAAAAATGTTTATCGTTTATGAGTGTAAATTTTTTTCTTGTTTTTTTGACAAGTTCGATTAAAATTCGAAGAAAAAAGCTCTTCATGTTAATAACTAACATTATATCTGACTACGTTACAAAAATTATAATCTTTCTTGACATGTTATTAACTTTGATCGCCATTTCGTTTGCCAAGCGTGGCGATTTTGACAAACCTCACAGGAGATGTCTATACCCTGCAGTGGACTTTAAAAACCGATAGTATGAAAATGTAGGTGTGTATAAGTAGGTAAGAAACATAGCTGTCACATACTAGGAATAGTTTTACAACAAGAGACGAATGTGCGGCTATTTTTGTAATAGTTATTGCTAAGAAAACTACGCTAACTGCTGTTTAAGGTCACCGCAGGACATTCTCCAATCCCGTGTGTATGTTTTGCGATATATATAGAATGACATAAAACATATTATCTGATATATTGTTGTATGATGTGGTACATAGTATCTGCCGATTGCGGACGTCGTTGACATTTGTCTGTTTTTTTACGAGGTAACTAACCCACCAACGGTGTTTAACCATTAGCAGTTATGATAGTTAATTGACTCAGGCGTTACTTTGCGGAAATTCATTGTAAAGTTGTTATTTAAAAAATTACTTCGCAACCCTCCGCATGAAAATATAAAAAGGTATATGCTTCCTGGTCCGAAGAGAAGAAGAAGAAGAAGAGCACCACCCTCCCTCCCACAGATGCGTGCACCAATTCCACAGATGTGTGCACCAACTCCACTGTATGCACCACCAATAATATGCGAAGTAATTTTTTAAATAACAACATTAGCAGTTATCCCTTATTCCTTAATCCTTTACTCGCTCATGACACTGACGGGAAGAAAGGGGGTGGTAATATACCATCCCCTTTCTTCGTTACAAAGATATCATCAAGTTTTCAATCAATCAATTGTTTATTTACCAAAGACATGGTACACAGATGGCAATTACTTAGAAATGCCAAAACTTGTGTCATGAATAGCTGTCTTGCAAATATTATAATGACGGAGTTCGTCAGCAATCTACTGTATATATGAAAGAATACACTATGTTCACGTAATGGGGATTGGGAATGCCCAGTACTGGGGTAGACAGAGATCTTGACAATTAAGTCCTTACCAAAGACATTTGAAGACATTGAATAGGGCTCACCTTGTCCAAACCAACCACATAAACCGTAAGTTTTGTAAACAACCCATTGGTACGACGCCTACCACCCGCGGATCCAATTCGGGTATATTGACTCGAATTACAATAACCCAACCATTCGGCTATAGTGACCACATCCAAATACAAATAACTGCACTGCTAACAAATACTCTAACAACACAACCTTTCTTCACCAGAGCCGTCTAATAGTGTCTGAAATGAGCGACCAGAGATGCGAACTCATCAATGGATTAGTCTGGCCCCTGCTAGGTGCCGTGGTCCTCTCTCTATACCGGCCGCACCTGGAGGGACTGGTACTTCACACACTCCTCTTAGTGGCAGTTCTCGCGCATGTGCATTACGGTATTTGTGTGGTGAGTAATCTTATATAGATGATACTAATAATAAATAAATACAAACATGAGGACAACATTACACTCATTGCTCTGATCTCTATGTAGCTAGTGCATTGGTGTTTAAGTCACGATAGCGTAGTGGTTGGGCGGTCGGAATTTCGAGTCAAGAGAACCGAGTTCGATCCCCAGGAGGTAGGCACATACCAAGCTTTTTCAAAAACTTATCTACAAATTACATCGTTGGCTTGGACATAAAGACGGCGACGGGCTCAACACCTGTCACGTTGTACGGACGTAGCTTCGGTTGAAGGTAGGTAAAAGGGACTTAATTACTTACTACTGAATTTCCAAGGATTTTCCCAAAGACGCCTCATACGGCACCCACGGCAATAAAGAGGGGAAGAATACTCTTACGTCGTAACCACTCGGCTACTCCGTAAAGATATTTCATATACAAAATTTTGCTTTTATATTAATAGCGTATTTTACAAAAAAATATTTATTTATTATTTATTTATTAATGATAGTAGTATTTTTTTATATTCTGTTTTTCTGTTATTATATATTCTGTTTTTCTGTTATTCGCCTTAAGATTAAATTATTTATCTATACAATTTATAACAGATCATGAATTACGCTGTCTTTATGAATTCACTAAGAGTACAACAAAATATAGCTTTGTCTATGTATCTATCTATGTCCTAGCTATTCGGTTCTGGGTGCGGACTGCGTAAATTACATTGTTTACGTGTCTGATTCGTCCCCATCTCATGTCTTACAGAAAGACATAAATAAAAACTGACTCCGTGTGAAATTCAAGCCTCCCAGCGTTTTATTAGGATATTATTACACTTAATAAAAATTCAAACATCATACAATCTTTATAAACTAAACTTTTATTTCAAACAGTTAATCATATTGATAGTTTCACCGGACTTTATCTTTGGCCGTGTCATAGAGTAAGCATCGGGAACTCAAATTTCAAAGATACGCTCGCAACGTGTAATTTCCTGTAACCAAAACATGATTCGTCAATAACATCACTCGACTCGTATTTTTGATTTTCTAATATAAACTTTCAAACACTTATGTTTCATCTTTACTGGCGTTTCCTTTTATTTATGTTTTTGCCTTCGTTTATTTAAAAAAATACATGATAATAAACTTCTGAGAGTGTACATCACACACGCACACATAAAGGCCTGTAGGAGTCCCCTACGCACATAGTACGCCAAGCGGATCAACAATCGCAGTACCAGACACTTCGGACTTTATCAAATCAATTCAAATCATTTATTACTAATGAAATATCTTCACGCCATTCCCAATTCAGGGGTAGACAGAGGTCTAGTCTAGACAATTAAGTCCCTTTGACCTACCTTCCACCGAAGATATCTTCAGGACAACGTGACAGGTGGTGAGCCCGTCGCCGTCTTTATGTCCAATCCAACGACATAATTTCAGTAGGTATCCTGTTTTTGCATTTATTTTTTTAACAAAGGAAATACAAAATCGAACACTATGTAATTAGAAATAGCATGGAAGCGTACAACTTATTCCCAGGAGTTGCTCATTAATATATTCATTTATATTGTAATAACCCCTTTTGCATAGTTTTTTTTTATAATTGTGGTGAGCCTGTCGCCGTCTTTATGTCCAAGCCAACGATATAAATCGAGGGATCGAACTCGGCCTCTCGACTGGAATTCCGAGGACCAGGCACGTTTCCCAAATAAACTAGGTGAAAAGTAGTTGGAAACGAAGTTGTCTGAATCGTCTACCCGAATATTGGGAAAATGCGTAAACATAAAATAATATTTTTATTTATATGTTTAAGAAAATTGCTCGGTAGTAGCATTGTCTCCGCGGTACGGTCGAAGATTCAAATCGCGTCTGTGTATGTTGAAATTTTCTAAATCTCTGTTTTATCTATGAACCTTTTATTTTTTTATTTCATCTATTTGTTTTAAATTTTACAAATTTGCAAGACAATTAACAGTCACGATAGCCGAGTGGTTGGGTGGTCGGAATTTCCAAGTCAAGAGATCCGGGTTCGAACCCCAAGTGGCAGGCTCGTACCAATGTGTTTTTATGTCATATCATAATCGATGATTATGTCATAAAAACGGCTAGGGGCTCACCACCTCTCACGTTGTTCCGAAAATATCTTCGGTGGAAGGTTGGTCGAAAGGACTTATTGTCTAGACTAGACCTCTGTCTACAACTGTATTGGGAGTTACGTGAAGATATTTATTTATTCATTATTATTTTAACCAGGCGATAGCCGAGTGATCAGTGGCAGTGTGATAGGAGTTCGAGTCAACGGACCCGAGTCCGATGTTCAGGTGTTAGGTTGATGAATGAGTTTTTTTCAAAACATATTAACGATATTTGTTGGCTTGGACATAAAGACGGTGACAGGCTCCCCTCTTGTCACGTTTTCCTATAAGTATTCGATGCAAGGTCGGTCAAAAATCTGTCGAAGTGATGAAAGTAATTGTCTGGACCTATGTCTACCCCTGTGTTGGGATTAGTGTGAGGTTATAATAAATTCGATTCGAATTCTTGTGTATTTAGAACTTCTTGCACGTTTATAATTACTTTATGCTGTGACGCTCAAAAGATTTCAGTGGAAAGGATAAACTGAAGTAGATTATATTATGAATTATTAAACTTTATTTGATTTTTATTTATATTCATTTACTTTGTTACAGGTCCGGCAAATGTGCGATCATTTTAACGTAAAGTGCTTTGTGGTACCGGCAGCGAAAAGAAAATTCAAATTACCAACAGTTAATAAATAAAATTTTTTTTCGAATATTTCAATTATTTAACTACATTTAATTATTTATCTATGTCCATATTAGATAACAACCATCATTATAAAAAAAAATATATCTTCGGTGAAAGGTGGGTCGAAGGGACTTAATTGTCTAGACTAGACCTCTGTCTACCCCTGTATTGGGAGTTACGTGAAGATATTTATTTATTTATTAGTATTTTAACCAGGCGATAGCCGAGTGATCAGTGGCAGTGGGATAGGAGTTCGAGTCAACGGACCCGAGTCCGATGTTCAGGTGTTAGGTTGATGAATGAGTTTTTTTCAAAACATATGAACGATGTTTGTTGGCTTGGACATAAAGACGGTGACAGGCTCCCCTCTTGTCACGTTGTCCTATAAGTATTCGATGCAAGGTCGGTCGAAAATCTGTCGAAGTGATGAAAGTAATTGTCTGGACCTATGTCTACCCCTGTGTTGGGATTAGTGTGAGGTTATAATAAATTCGATTCGAATTCTTGTGTATTTAGAACTTCTTGCACGTTTATAATTACTTTATGCTGTGACGCTCAAAAGATTTCAGTGGAAAGGATAAACTGAAGTAGATTATATTATGAATTATTAAACTTTATTTGATTTTTATTTATATTCATTTACTTTGTTACAGGTCCGGCAAATGTGCGATCATTTTAACGTAAAGTGCTTTGTGGTACCGGCAGCGAAAAGAAAATTCAAATTACCAAAAGTTAATAAATAAAATTTTTTTTCGAATATTTCAATTATTTAACTACATTTAATTATTTATCTATGTCCATATTAGATAACAACCATCATTATAAAAAAAAATATATCTTCGGTGAAAGGTGGGTCGAAGGGACTTAATTGTCTAGACTCGACCTCTGTCTACCCCTGTATTGGGAATTGCGTGAAGATATTTATATATTATTTTTAGTATAAAAAAAAATCATTACAGACTTCCTAAGCTTCTATCAGCTTTATTATTTGGGTCCTACACACACGTCTGTGGATCTGTGTACTCGACCTTTCTGCAATAATTTAAAAAAAATATTCACGCAATTCCCAATACAGGGGTAGATAGAGGTTTAGTCTAGACAATTAAGTCCCTTCGACCCTGCTTCTACCGACGATATTTTGCGGGACGACGTGACAGGTGGTGAGCCCGTCGCCGTCTTTATGTACAAGCCAACGATATAATTCATACATAAGTTATTGAAAAACCTATTGGTACGAGCCTGCCGCCTGGGGATCGAACTCGGGTCTCTTGACTCGAAATTAAATCATTACTATGTAGGTATACGTAAGACGACCTCAGTGAACGAGTGGCGAACGCATCGTTTTTCATGATGAAGCCAGTTCTATGGTCTAATTCCCGGACGGATAAATGTAGAATACCACTTTTTCTGCATTGCCTCGGGTCTGGGTGTTTGTGATGCCTCCGTTGTTTCTGATTCCATAACACAAATGCTTTAGCTACTTACTTTGGGAGAAATGTATGTGATGTTGTCCCTATCTATATATGAATATATTTCTTAAAATATATATTTTTTTATTCAGACAAGGTTTGGAGTGTTTTTTTATGAATCATTTGTACATCCAAGTCATGCAAATGCTTAAAATTTATTATTAAAATAACCTGGCACGGAATTTATTAATAAACTGTGTGAACATGGAATTTAACAGCTTAAAGATATAATTTAGATAATACGTATGACAACCTGCTTCCCATTCTATCCTGTAAAAACTTTTGCCAGGTACGGAGCGAAAATATGACACCGCTGCAAAATCTAATTCACGAAATAATACGTAATATAATACAGAATAGCAAAAAAAGAGCAATACTATAACGCGTCGCGAAAAATTGTACAGCTTTCGACGTAAGGGTGAAAGAGACGACCATAGCGGCTCGCTTGGAGCCCCAGCTCCGTCTTTAAATTATACGTTCTCATAGCCTTGTAGCTGGCTTCATCCTTTCCTAAACGTTCAAAGTTAAATTTTAAACGAAAGCAAATTCAGCTTCATTCCGTTGTTATAAGTATTAAAATGTATTATTTTTAGTATAAAAAATCATTACAGACTTCCTAAGCTTCTATCAGCTTTATTATTTGGGTCCTACACACACGTCTGTGGATCTGTGTACTCGACCTTTCTGCAATAATTTAAAAAAAATATTCACGCAATTCCCAATACAGGGGTAGATAGAGGTTTAGTCTAGACAATTAAGTCCCTTCGACCCTGCTTCTACCGACGATATTTTGCGGGACGACGTGACAGGTGGTGAGCCCGTCGCCGTCTTTATGTACAAGCCAACGATATAATTCATACATAAGTTATTGAAAACCTATTGGTACGAGCCTGCCGCCTGGGGATCGAACTCGGGTCTCTTGACTCGAAATTAAATCATTACTATGTAGGTATACGTAAGACGACCTCAGTGAACGAGTGGCGAACGCATCGTTTTTCATGATGAAGCCAGTTCTATGGTCTAATTCCCGGACGGATAAATGTAGAATACCACTTTTTCTGCATTGCCTCGGGTCTGGGTGTTTGTGATGCCTCCGTTGTTTCTGATTCCATAACACAAATGCTTTAGCTACTTACTTTGGGAGAAATGTATGTGATGTTGTCCCTATCTATATATGAATATATTTCTTAAAATATATATTTTTTTATTCAGACAAGGTTTGGAGTGTTTTTTTATGAATCATTTGTACATCCAAGTCATGCAAATGCTTAAAATTTATTATTAAAATAACCTGGCACGGAATTTATTAATAAACTGTGTGAACATGGAATTTAACAGCTTAAAGATATAATTTAGATAATACGTATGACAACCTGCTTCCCATTCTATCCTGTAAAAAAACTTTGCCAGGTACGGAGCGAAAATATGACACCGCTGCAAAATCTAATTCACGAAATAATACGTAATATAATACAGAATAGCAAAAAAAGAGCAATACTATAACGCGTCGCGAAAAATTGTACAGCTTTCGACGAAAGGGTGAAAGAGACGACCATAGCGGCTCGCTTGGAGCCCCAGCTCCGTCTTTAAATTATACGTTCTCATAGCCTTGTAGCTGGCTTCATCCTTTCCTAAACGTTCAAAGTTAAATTTTAAACGAAAGCAAATTCAGCTTCATTCCGTTGTTATAAGTATTAAAATGTATTGGCTTTAGGAGGGACGTGTTACGTTTATGTATCAACTGGAAATTTAGTAATGGGGGGTGCTCGACATGGACACCGAAGTCGGGGTTTAGAATTTCAGTATAGCTTCGGATAGCTGCGAAGCGCTGCTTTTGTTAGCTCTTCAATTGTTTACCGATACGACTTTTTTTTAATTCCCTTCGCGGTTTACAACAGATGGTAAATTAAAAAAACCGATTTGATAACAGAGACGTAAGTTTGAAACTTAATGGTAGACAAATTGATACAGTCGAAAGAAGTCCGTTGCGAAAACTTTTCAAATTTAAAAGTGGACAGTGAACTTTGAAAAGTGTCAATAGTGTTGTGACGCGCAATTAAAAGTAAAAAAAAATCTCGTGAAATGGTAGCTGATTAAAAATATTTACCTAGGTAAGTGAGGTGCCCATAGAGAATGAAATTTAACAGTTCTTAAAACATTTGTGGTGGTGTGGCAATTAAAAACATTAGCATGACGATCGTTTTGGTAGAATTCTTGAAACGCATGCGTTATTGGATCATGTTTTGCTGATAGGCCATGAAATGTAGCAGGAATGCAGAATTTCAGGCAGGAGGTAATTCTTACCCTTAGATTATTTAATAATTCTTGTAAGACATCTCCCCAACCTTATTTGAAATGTTAATTATTGACTTGTAATGTTTTCACGCAACTTTGGATACTCCAATAAATATATTGAGTATATTTTTCCCGTAAAACAGAGTATTACTTCTAATATAATTAAATTGGTTAAAGATAAAAAAATTCTAAGATTAAACGCTAAATTTATTATTTAATACAACACATCCCATATATCCATATATTTTATATATCCCATATATAAAATGTATATATTTTTTTCTCTATCTCAATATTTTCTGAAATCATTGTATCAAAATCAAAAGTATATATATATATATATATATATATATATATGTATATATATATATATATATATATATATATATATATATATATATATATATATATATATATATATATATATATATATATATATATATATATATATATATATATATATATATATATATATATATATATATATATATATATATATATATATATATATATATATATAATAAATTAGAATAAAACTTATCTATCTATCAATTATCATTTGAATTTTATAATTACTCTTCTTTGACTTAAATAAAATAAAAAACAAAAACTTGGTATCTACTACACAATTTTTTTTTCAATCAATCACACGTAATTTTCATTAACTATAATAGTTAAAAATAATAAGAAATCTCATATTTCAATTGGGTTTTAATGAATGTCTAAAATACTTTTCCCGTTGTACTGGCCGCTTTAGTCAACTATATAAAAACTTTTCAACAGATGTTTGTAAAATTCGCGCGTATTTTGGAAACGTCGCATCGTAGGCGTTCAAAAACTAAAACAAACGATTTGACAATTCATAAACAACCCACTGTTATACTTTCCGATTTTTATGCGAACCATGATGAGAATCCGTCGCTTTTTTTTCAAGTTTTCGAACGTATAATTCATAATTATGCTTGACAGGATCTTCATTAAAGGATACTTAGTAATCTAGTAACTATAATTAATAATCGTAAATAATATCAACAATAAGTTTCAGAACGGACTATTCGTATAAAATGTTTTTAGGATAGCGCCAAAGATATTTAATAAATTGAAAAATTATCGCATAGACATAGATCATAGATAATCAAACAGAGAAAAAAAAATTAACTACTACATAATGAAAAATATGACGTTTTTTTGTAAGAATTATAAAAGATGTTCTTTATTTTAGATAATTTTTTAAGCCTTTTAGGTTTTCTATTGTGATTACCGTATAATTAATGTGTATTAACATATAATTTAACATCTCATATTACATATAAGTTTACAAATATAAATAAATAAGTAGAATAAATTATAACCCGAAGGCTATATCTTGGTTTCATAGGGATGGTCAACATATTTCTAACATGGAAAAAGGTTTTTACATATGTATATGAACTGCAATAAGCACTTAGAAGCTACAAGCTACACCCCTGTCAATAAAATCAATATAAATATTACATATGATAACAATAAAAAATCTTCCGCCCACGCACAATTCGTTAAGACTTAAAACATCATGATCTTAATCTGTAGACCTAACCTTAATTAACCTTTTAATTATCATTACAATATACGAGAGCAAACCCAGTAGCAAAACTCGCCACTTGACACATTCTATCTCTTACAGAAGTGAAAAGTCGACTCGGAAAGCCCCATTGCATAGCGATCTGTATAATGTAACTTTACTCTGTAAAGTCATGATAGCCGAATGGTTGGGTGGTCGGAATTTCTAGTCATGAGAATGGGTTTTTCAAAAACTTATGTACGAATTATATCGTTGGCTAAACACAACACAACAACGCCGTCTCACATAAAGACGGCGACGGGCTCACCACCTGTCACCGTGTCCCGAAAATATCTTCGGTGAAAGGTGGGTCAAATTGACTTAATTGTCTAGACTAGACCTCTGTCTACCCCTGTAATGAGAATTGCGCGAAGATATTTATTTACTTATTGATTTTATTTTACTCTGTGATTTATGGTCGTAAGCGTTTAATTATGGTATAGTAGTACAAAGCATGTCCGCAGCAATAGTGCAGACTCCTCCTATCAAATAACCCTCCAAAGAGATTGGAAGCAAGGCATATCTGATCCCGAATAGGATGGTGCTTGGCGAACTTATATAAGTCATGGTAAACCTCCATAAAATGATCTCGTTGTCAGACGAACTCCGTGGAATAGTGGCGTACATACCGGTCTCAAGGGTGTCGTCAGCTTTGAAGTCCCGGATTCGATTCCCAATGTAGAACAAAACTCTTTCTACATTGTCTTGGGTCTGGGTGTTGTGATACCTCCGTTGTTTGTTTCTGATTCCATACCACAAGGGCTTTAACTACTTAACTTTGATTTCAACAACAGATTTGCTTCATGCCATATTTATTTGTCTTGGATACTAAAACTGCGACATCCTTACCACCTGTCTTGCTGTCACGACACAAACTCCAGAGAAACGTGACAACCTCAATATTGAAAAATTAGTGAAGTTAAAAAAATATTAAAAGAAATGTTATGTGACATTTCATTATTAACTTAAGAGGGAACAAACGGACACCTTGCTAAGAAAAGTTGATTTAAAAGAAGGTTGTCATACGTTGTAATTTTTAAGAACAATTCCAAATAAAATTCCGTAAAATCCGAACCGCTTAGCTTATTTATACACTAGCCATAATCGCCATACCTTATATGCGGTAATGTAATCGCAAAACCAGACAAATCACACTTTACACGCTGTATTCCGGTCATTTGCTTTCATTTGATTTGACATTTTTCGTGATTAATTTACTACCAGTTGGCAGCTACCACGGTATTCCTGTAACAGATATGCTGCAGGAAAAGGGTAGTTACCTTCCACCGCCGTAGGACGTTGTTGTGTTACCAGAATTGTCCGCCACAAGCGAGATATCAATATGAAGACACATTCCTTGCTACTCCGGTACCAGTTATGACAAAAATGGTGTCGCAAATGAACGCCGATATTTCAACGCGAATGAAGATCTCACAAACCCTTAATTATATTGACTGTAATTATGTCAATTAAATAGCAAAAGAGCAAAACACCAAGCAAGGGTTGGCAGTTGAAAACCAGCGGAAGCAGATTGGAATTAAACATGATGCCTGACTAAACTGAATGTAGCAATAAAATAAACTAAGACATAATTGAAAGGCTTCAATAATTTGGTAATTGCTTTATTATTTCTATTTTAGTATTTCTAACTTTTTTAAGAATTTCTTTAAAAGTTATACACTCAGATATAATATTATTTATTCTTCATTGACACCTAATAAAAAGTTAACAATAGGCGGACTTAATGCCTTATAGCACTCTACCAGTCAACCCTGGGTGAAATAGAGAATAAACGGCAGGTGTATTAAACAGAGAAAAAGACCCAAAATTTAAGTAAAATATTATATTTTACTTCATAATATACTGTTATAATAATAAAAATATCCCTATGAATATAATTATTATCTTAATAATGTAAAACAATAAAACTATGTCCATTTGTTATGTTAATGTTAGTTCTTCGAGGGCTGACCAAAAAATTATAGATTGATTAATTAATTTATATGAATAAAAATGTAAAATAATACCAAACGATCTTCGAAATGACTTATTTTAAGGATCAGCTCTTAAATATATTACACAGATAAAATCACCAAACCATTATGGAGGACTCGTACCCAATGTTCTACAGTTATTGTCTAAACCACCTCTCGGCTATCCTTCAGTTTCATATTCAACAGATTTCATTCCAACACATAAATTGCTGGAAAAATTATTGATTTAAACTTCATATACAAGGACGTGTAAGGCGGAATTAAAGCGAGAAAGCGAGAGACATGCTCTACCAGTTAATCTTTAGATGATGCAGATGTGAAACGAAGTAGGTCTTATAAACCAAATCTAAGATGTGACAAGAGAAATAAATTTATAAAATATGCATATACATCAAATTCATAATTAACATACACAAACTTATTACTTAGTATTATAACACTTTACATTCATTATAAAATTTTATTGTTATTATAACTATCCATCCCTATTGCTGATGCATAAAACGCCCACAAATACGCCAGTGATAGGCACGCACTATGCGAAATCATGCGTCGGCATACACCCACTGTTTGATTACACGAGATTAAGACCTTATCAACAATTTTAAACTATAACAGTTCTATATGTAACAGAGTATTAGAACTGTGTACCCCACTTGTCTCCACCCACTTTGCTTTAAGTTTTTAAGAGGTGAATAAGAGAAAAGACTTGAAAATAGCAATGCCTTTCGACAGCATAGTCACGATAGCCGAGTAATTAGGTGATCGGGATTCGAGTCGAGAGATTCGATTTTTCAGGCTCGTGCCAGTGGGTTTTTTCAAAAACTTATGTACGATTTATATCGTTGGTTTGGACATAATGATGCTGACGAACTCACCACCTAGCAATGTCCCAAAAATTCAAGGGTCGAAGACTTAATTGTCTAGACTAGACCTCTGTCTACCCCTGTATTGAGAATTGCGCGAAGATATTTTATTTATTCTTCATTGACACCTAATAAAAAGTTAACAATAGGCGGACTTAATGCCTTATAGCACTCTACCAGTCAACCCTGGGTGAAATAGAGAATAAACGGCAGGTGTATTAAACAGAGAAAAGACTTGAAAATAGCAATGCCTTTCGACAGCATAGTCACGATAGCCGAGTAATTAGGTGATCGGGATTCGAGTCGTGAGATTCGATTTTTCAGGCTCGTGCCAGTGGGTTTTTTCAAAAACTTATGTACGATTTATATCGTTGGTTTGGACATAATGATGCCTACGAACTCACCACCTAGCAATGTCCCAAAAAATTCAAGGGTCCAAGACTTAATTGTCTAGACCTCTGTGTACCCCAGTATTAGGATTGGCGTGTAAATATTTTTTTTTAGATAGAGACCGGGACAACCACTTAGAAATATACATAAACACACATAAAAACACAACTTGCGTACTTAAAACTTAAAACTTAAGCAGACCTGTGAGGGGTCTGAGGTTCGAAGTGGAACTAGTACTGCGTTCGACAGTCCGCTCGTCAAGCACATGTCCGCCAGCGGACTTTTCCGGGATTTTTATGGGCTAATTTAGTTAGATAGTTTAGTAGGTACCAAACACTTAGACAGTGTTGCCAGTCTGCTTAATTTTACCGAGGTAATTTTCAAGATGATCATTCCGCCTTAATTCTTTTGTCTTCATCGCCCCATAAAAACTCATGATAAGAAGTAGAGTAAGTGGTGAGTAGTAATAAAGGAAGAATATACCACTATTATATTTTATAATATGCAATACATCTAAGTTGTCGCCAGTTGCAGCTTGCGCCTATCCATATAATTGAAATGAACATTCCTTTTACAGCCGGTTTGTCAGGAAGAAATCGCTTTTAAGCGATATTACTACGAATTGTAGACCGAGAGTTTATCCAAGATTGTACAAAAGGAAGAAAATATTAGCTATGTATAGCTAATAAAGAATTATCTGTCTATCTACCTACCACACCACACACACGCGACAAGAAATCGTCGGCTTAACGAGATTTGAATATTAACAATGGTGTTTCTAATCTATTAATATTTCTTTTTCTTTTACGATAGCCGCTTGGTTGTGTGGTCGGAACTTCGAGTCAAGAGACCAGAGTTCCATCCCCAGGTGACAGGCTCGTACCAATGGGTTTTTCGAAAACTTATGTACGAATTATATCGTTGGCTTGGACATAAAGACGGCGACGGGCTCACCACCTGTCACGTTGTCCCGAAAATATCTTCGGTGGAAGGTGGGTCGAAGGGACTTAATTGTCTAGACTCGACCTCTGTCTACTCCTGTATTGGGAATTGCGTGAAGATATTTTATTTTTATTTTTCTTTTATATTTTATATATATCTCATATGTGACTGACTATGACTGCTAGTGAGTGACACACTTAACATAAACGTCGATGTTATAATAATTTTTCAATTATTAAATCTCAAATACATTATTTTGTTATAATTTATTAAAGTAAATTATCGACGATAGGCTATTCACCTTTCACACTGTCCCAAAAAAGTTTCGCTAGAAATCTTTTTCGGATAAAAAAGGTTGGCAATAAGCTCTAGAGATTGAATGATGATACGGTTAACATACTATTGTGAAATTCCGTAAAGCCATAAAAAATAATTATAATTCAATTACTAAAAATACTTCATAAATTTAATATTCATCCGAATTTAACATCATCTTAAACGAGGAAATAGTATAAAGCACATTCACATACTCAACACGAGCTACCACTAGCACAACAAATAATTAGATTCTTGTTAAATACCACCCGGTTCAGGTCATAATTAAACAAAGATAGTGCAAATAAGTCGCTAAAAAATAGAACAAAGGCCCACTTAGTGGCTGCCTACTGAGCCATACGCGGTTCTGCGAATCTCTTATAGTTTTCGAGCCACGGCCCGCGTCGGGATTATTTAGCTCGCTCATGCGTGCAACGGGGTGCGTAGGGAAGAGGAAATTAACTATCGACATGATCGATAGTTAATCGATTGAGCTTAATCTATTCGTTTAAGTGATTAAATTAAAGAGAAAATATGTTTTTTTTAATTTTCAACTAACACGGGCGAGATTTGAACCCGCGACCAATGCCGAACCGTGGCAAAGCTCTTACCTCCGAGCTCTCCTGGCTTGATATATTTTTTTAAATAAATAAGTACACATATAGATAGGGACAACATCACGTAATAAGTCACGATAGCCGAGTAATTAGGTGATCGGGATTCGAGTCGTGAGATTCGATTTTCAGGCTCGTGCCAGTGGGTTTTTCAAAACTTATGTACGATTTATATCGTTGGTTTGGACATAATGATGCCTACGAACTCACCACCTAGCAATGTCCCAAAAATTCAAGGGTCGAAGACTTAATTGTCTAGACTCGACCTCTGTCTACTCCTGTATTGGGAATTGCGTGAAGATATTTTATTTATTAGGATTGGCGTGTAAATATTTTTTTTTAGATAGAGACCGGGACAACCACTTAGAAATATACATAAACACACATAAAAACACAACTTGCGTACTTAAAATTATTAGACAAAACTTAAGCACACCTGTGAGGGGTCTGAGGTTCGAAGTGGAACTAGTACTGCGTTCGGCAGTCCGCTCGTCAAGCACATGTCCGCCAGCGGACTTTTCCGGGATTTTTATGGGCTAATTTAGTTAGATAGTTTAGTAGGTACCAAACACTTAGACAGTGTTGCCAGTCTGCTTAATTTTACCGAGGTAATTTTCAAGATGATCATTCCGCCTTAATTCTTTTGTCTTCATCGCCCCATAAAAACTCATGATAAGAAGTAGAGTAAGTGGTGAGTAGTAATAAAGGAAGAATATACCACTATTATATTTTATAATATGCAATACATCTAAGTTGTCGCCAGTTGCAGCTTGCGCCTATCCATATAATTGAAATGAACATTCCTTTTACAGCCGGTTTGTCAGGAAGAAATCGCTTTTAAGCGATATTACTACGAATTGTAGACCGAGAGTTTATCCAAGATTGTACAAAAGGAAGAAAATATTAGCTATGTATAGCTAATAAAGAATTATCTGTCTATCTACCTACCACACCACACACACGCGACAAGAAATCGTCGGCTTAACGAGATTTGAATATTAACAATGGTGTTTCTAATCTATTAATATTTCTTTTTCTTTTACGATAGCCGCTTGGTTGTGTGGTCGGAACTTCGAGTCAAGAGACCAGAGTTCAATCCCCAGGTGACAGGCTCGTACCAATGGGTTTTCGAAAACTTATGTACGAATTATATCGTTGGCTTGGACATAAAGACGGCGACGGGCTCACCACCTGTCACGTTGTCCCGAAAATATCTTCGGTGGAAGGTGGGTCGAAGGGACTTAATTGTCTAGACTCGACCTCTGTCTACTCCTGTATTGGGAATTGCGTGAAGATATTTTATTTTTATTTTTCTTTTATATTTTATATATATCTCATATGTGACTGACTATGACTGCTAGTGAGTGACACACTTAACATAAACGTCGATGTTATAATAATTTTTCAATTATTAAATCTCAAATACATTATTTTATTATAATTTATTAAAGTAAATTATCGACGATAGGCTATTCACCTTTCACACTGTCCCAAAAAAGTTTCGCTAGAAATCTTTTTCGGATAAAAAAGGTTGGCAATAAGCTCTAGAGATTGAATGATGATACGGTTAACATACTATTGTGAAATTCCGTAAAGCCATAAAAAATAATTATAATTCAATTACTAAAAACACTTCATACATTTAATATTCATCCGAATTTAACATCATCTTAAACGAGGAAATAGTATAAAGCACATTCACATACTCAACACGAGCTACCACTAGCACAACAAATAATTAGATCCTTGTTAAATACCACCCGGTTCAGGTCATAATTAAACAAAGATAGTGCAAATAAGTCGCTAAAAAATAGAACAAAGGCCCACTTAGTGGCTGCCTACTGAGCCATACGCGGTTCTGCGAATTTCTTATAGTTTTCGAGCCACGGCCCGCGTCGGGATTATTTAGCTCGCTCATGCGTGCAACGGGGTGCGTAGGGAAGAGGAAATTAACTATCGACATGATCGATAGTTAATCGATGGAGCTTAATCTATTCGTTTAAGTGATTAAATTAAAGAGAAAATATGTTTTTTTTTTTTTTTTTTTTTTTTTTTTTTTTTTTTTTTTTTTTTTTTTTTTTTTTTTTTTTTTTTTTTTTTTTTTTTTTTAGATAGAGACCGGGACAACCACTTAGAAATATACATAAACACACATAAAAACACAACTTGCGTACTTAAAATTAAAACTTAAGCACACCTGTGAGGGGTCTGAGGTTCGAAGTGGAACTAGTACTGCGTTCGACAGTCCGCTCGTCAAGCACATGTCCGCCAGCGGACTTTTCCGGGATTTTTATGGGCTAATTTAGTTAGATAGTTTAGTAGGTACCAAACACTTAGACAGTGTTGCCAGTCTGTCATCATTCCGCCTTAATTCTTTTGTCTTCATCGCCCCATAAAAACTCATGATAAGAAGTAGAGTAAGTGGTGAGTAGTAATAAAGGAAGAAGATACCACTATTATATTTTATAATATGCAATACATCTAAGTTGTCGCCAGTTGCTTGCGCCTATCCATATAATTGAAATGAACATTCCTTTTACAGCCGGTTTGTCAGGAAGAAATCGCTTTTAAGCGATATTACCACGAATTGTAGACCGAGAGTTTTTCCAAGATTGTACAAAAGAAAGAAAATATTAGCTATGTATAGCTAATAAAGAATTATCTGTCTATCTACCTACCACACCACACACACGCGACAAGAAATCGTCGGCTTAACGAGATTTGAATATTAACAATGGTGTTTCTAATCTATTAATATTTCTTTTTCTTTTACGATAGCCGCTTGGTTGTGTGGTCGGAACTTCGAGTCAAGAGACCAGAGTTCCATCCCCAGGTGACAGGCTCGTACCAATGGGTTTTTCGAAAACTTATGTACGAATTATATCGTTGGCTTGGATATATTTTTTTAAATAAATAAGTACACATATAGATAGGGACAACATCACGTAATAAGTCACGATAGCCGAGTGGATGAGTGGTTTGAATTTCGAGTCGAGAGACCCGATTTCGATCCCCAAGTGGCAGGCTCGTACCAATGGGTTTTTTCAAAAACCTATGTACGAATTATATCGTTGGCTTGGACATAAAGACGGCGACGGGCTCACCACCTGTCACGTTGTCCCGAAAATATCTTCGGTGGAAGGTGGGTCGAAGGGACTTAATTGTCTAGACTCGACCTCTGTCTACTCCTGTATTGGGAATTGCGTGAAGATATTTTATTTTTATTTTTCTTTTATATTTTATATATATCTCATATGTGACTGACTATGACTGCTAGTGAGTGACACACTTAACATAAACGTCGATGTTATAATAATTTTTCAATTATTAAATCTCAAATACATTATTTTGTTATAATTTATTAAAGTAAATTATCGACGATAGGCTATTCACCTTTCACACTGTCCCAAAAAGTTTCGCTAGAAATCTTTTCGAATAAAAAGGTTGGCAATAAGCTCTAGAGATTGAATGATGATACGGTTAACATACTATTGTGAAATTCCGTAAAGCCATAAAAATAATTATAATTCAATTACTAAAACACTTCATACATTTAATATTCATCCGAATTTAACATCATCTTAAACGAGGAAATAGTATAAAGCACATTCACATACTCAACACGAGCTACCACTAGCACAACAAATAATTAGATCCTTGTTAAATACCACCCGGTTCAGGTCATAATTAAACAAAGATAGTACAAATAAGTCGCTAAAAATAGAACAAAGGCCCACTTAGTGGCTGCCTACTGAGCCATACGCGGTTCTGCGAATCTCTTATAGTTTTCGAGCCACGGCCCGCGTCGGGATTATTTAGCTCGCTCATGCGTGCAACGGGTGCGTAGGGAAGAGGAAATTAACTATCGACATGATCGATAGTTAATCGATGGAGCTTAATCTATTCGTTTAAGTGATTAAATTAAAGAGAAAATATGTTTTTTAATTTTTGAAATATAAAAATTAAACCATTATCTGTCATGGACCTGAACTTTCATGTTCAAATGTTCTTTTAAAGTCCAAATTCATTAAAAATAAAATAAAGTTGATTTTACACAAAAGACTGGCTATTATCATCTGTAAGACGGGCGTCTTAAAGACCACTTAATTAACCGATTTAATAATATATAATTAGACTACTCACAAAAATATTAAAAATATAGTTAAAATTAAAGTAAGAAAGGCGTGCTTATTTGACGTAATTTTAGTGACAAGCGGTAGACTTACAAAGATAATATTCTTACAGTGCCCAGCTATGTAATAGGTATGAGATGTGTTATAATGTTGAAAAAATCTTTGATAATGTTAATATACATATTACTTAAAGATATGTTAAGTCCCTCAGATTCAGTGTGACAAGTTAGCTCTGCAACTTGCCGACTCAGCGTAATAAGTACTGGCAACTTTTCCAAATATGGCATGATAGCTTTTATTGATTTTTACTTAAAAATTCATATTATTTTAATTTTTAAAATATAAAAAATTAAACCATTATCTGTCATGGACCTGAACTTTCATGTTCAAATGTTCTTCAAAAGTCCAAATTCATTAACAATAAAATAAAGTTGATTTTACACAAAAGACTGGCTATTATCATCTGTAAGACGGGCGTCTTAAAGACCACTTAATTAACCGATTTAATAATATATAATTAGACTACTCACAAAAATATTAAAAATATAGTTAAAATTAAAGTAAGAAAGGCGTGCTTATTTGTCGTAATTTTAGTGACAAGCGGTAGACTTACAAAGATAATATTCTTACAGTGCCCAGCTATGTAATAGGTATGAGATGTGTTATAATGTTGAAAAATCTTTGATAATGTTAATATACATATTACTTAAAGATATGTTAAGTCCCTAAGATTCAGTGTGACAAGTTAGCTCTGCAACTTGCCGACTCAGCGTAATAAGTACTGGCAACTTTTCCAAATATGGCATGATGGCTTTAATTGATTTTAACTTAAAAATTCATATTGTTTTAATTTTTGAAATATAAAAATTAAACCATTATCTGTCATGGACCTGAACTTTCATGTTCAAATGTTCTTTAAAGTCCAAATTCATTAAAAATAAAATAAATACGTTGTACGTAATACTTATATTTGTTATTTGTAAATCAATTACTATAATGCAATCGACGCCAAACGTTAAAATCCAGCTTGATTTTACCATTTTCTGATTATTCTTTTGGAAAAAAAGATTTCTATTTCTTTTGAAAACTTTTAGAGAAATCAATTCTCCAATCAAGTAATTGTATAAATGTTATAATTTTGATTTTAGAGCATTAAAAAGATATTGCATAAAGTGTATGTCTATTTTTAAAAAAATCATCAAAATTTGATTAAATTATTAATTAACTTAATATACGTCTGTAAACATTACCTGAAAAAACTAATTATTTATGGTTAATATTTCTAATAAAACAGATAAATTGTATTTTAATACCCATATTTATAATTATTAATAATATTTGTATAAGAACAGTGTGAATTACAATTCCAGCAAAGAGTCCTAATCTTCTATCGAATTCCATGGTTATATTATTATAATATTTATACCATAATAAAACATATCAATTAAAATAAAGCACAGGAAAGTTCACTTACCATACCCAAAAACCTCTAATAGTGATGCTACCATGAACTACAATATTCTCGTTTTAAAAATTCACAGACTAAAATTTAAAAAGTTACTTCAAATATTTATAGTTGATTATTTTTTAATATTCAGTCCTCATTAGAAAAGAAAGAGCGAAAGAGAGAAGAAAATTGAGTAAAACAAATTAGATAAACCTTTTTATGTGCGTGCCTCTTCAAATATTTTCAATTTAATATTTTAAATTTATGTTAAGAGATAATTATATTCGTTGTTATAATTTTTGACTGCAAATTTACACGAGAACAAAACTAATTTCACGACCAATCATAATTTATATCGCTTCACTATTCACGGCAAAATATACAAGCGGGACACATCGCAGCGAATGACCATAAGGTCCGAGAACAATCGCCACATGTGGCCACAGATTAACGAAAAGAAAAACAAAATTAATTTTAATTGTAATTATTTGACGCCTATCTGTAGCTCCATAGTACTTCTAACATTTATACATAGATAGACAAAATCAAGGGTAGGAACAACATCACATGCATTGTGGTTATCCCAAAGTAAGTGGCATAAGAATTTGTGTTATGGAATCAGAAACAAAGAAGGTAGCAAACACCGAGAGCCAAGAAAAAGTAAAAAGCGTTTTTAACATTAATCCAATCGGGAATCGAACCCGACACCTCAGAACTGGCGACACCGAGAAAACCAGTGTGCACGCCACTAGTCCACGGAGATAGTCATACATTAAAAAGTAATTAATTAAAAAAGTAACATATTCTTGTATTGTGAAAAAGAAAGTCGATTAAAAATGTATTGCAGTATTTGTTTACTTTATTGATCCGAGTTTCTTTAATTGAGTTCTTCATTTGAAGACTACATTTTGAACGCTTATTAAAAAAGTGCCACCAAGCGTATTTTATTTCTTACAAGTTCAGTGAAATAAACGATTTTAATTCGACGAGGTTTGTTCATTTCTAAACCGATACATGAAATGAGAAGAAGAGTCTCTCTTGCAAAGTTAAATAATTTCATTTCCCAAATTTCAAATATTTAAACAATCTACCACTAATCATAGGGTTCCCCTGACATAAATACTGCATTTGAACACGTACCCTCCTTTACCAGAGAGGCCTAGGGCCTGTAGTGGACTTTTACAGGCCGTTGATTGATGTTTGTTCTTGAATATGTGATAACTTCTCATTTAAAAATCTTCACTTTCGTCATCATCTTTACCATGTAGTATGTAAACATCTATGTCGCGTAGTGAATTGAACATAATATCTTTATAACAATAGAATTGTTGTAGAATTTTAAGCATTCTAATCATGCTAGACTCCATCCCATGTTAGTCGATTTTTTTTTTAATTTTTCTCTCATTTAAAATCATCTTCACTTTCGTCATCATTTCAATAATTACCATGTAGTATGTAAACGTCTATGTCGCGTAGTGAATTGAACATAATATCTTTATAACAATAGAATTGTTGTAGAATTTTAAGCATTTTAATCATGCTAGACTCCATCCCATGTTAGTCGATTTTTTTTTTTAATTTTTCTCTCATTTAAAATCATCTTCACTTTCGTCATCATTTCAATAATTACCATGTAGTATGTAAACGTCTATGTCGCGTAGTGAATTGAACATAATATCTTTATAACAATAGAATTGTTGTAGAATTTTAAGCATTTTAATCATGCTAGACTCCATCCCATGTTAGTCGATTTTTTTTTTAATTTTTCTCTCATTTAAAATCATCTTCACTTTCGTCATCATTTCAATAATTACCATGTAGTATGTAAACGTCTATGTCGCGTAGTGAATTGAACATAATATCTTTATAACAATAGAATTGTTGTAGAATTTTAAGCATTTTAATCATGCTAGACTCCATCCCATGTTAGTCGATTTTTTTTTTAATTTTTCTCTCATTTAAAATCATCTTCACTTTCGTCATCATTTCAATAATTACCATGTAGTATGTAAACGTCTATGTCGCGTAGTGAATTGAACATAATATCTTTATAACAATAGAATTGTTGTAGAATTTTAAGCATTTTAATCATGCTAGACTCCATCCCATGTTAGTCGATTTTTTTTTTTAATTTTTCTCTCATTTAAAAATAAATAAAAAAAAAAAAACTGGAACGCGTACAACGCTTGCTGAAATGCTTTTAAGTCATTTCTATGATTCAAGTGCTTTTAAATGAAAAGAAAAAGTTGTGTGTTACAAACAAAATTAATTTTAATTGTAATTATTTGACGCCTATCTGTAGCTCCATAGTACTTCTAACATTTATACATAGATAGACAAAATCAAGGGTAGGAACAACATCACATGCATTGTGGTTATCCCAAAGTAAGTGGCATAAGATTTTGTGTTATGGAATCAGAAACAAAGAAGGTAGCAAACACCGAGAGCCAAGAAAAAGTAAAAAGCGTTTTTAACATTAATCCAATCGGGAATCGAACCCGACACCTCAGAACTGGCGACACCGAGAAAACCAGTGTGCATGCCACTAGTCCACGGAGATAGTCATACATTAAAAAGTAATTAATTAAAAAAGTAACATATTCTTGTATTGTGAAAAAGAAAGTCGATTAAAAATGTATTGCAGTATTTGTTTACTTTATTGATCCGAGTTTCTTTAATTGAGTTCTTCATTTGAAGACTACATTTTGAACGCTTATTAAAAAAGTGCCACCAAGCGTATTTTATTTCTTACAAGTTCAGTGAAATAAACGATTTTAATTCGACGAGGTTTGTTCATTTCTAAACCGATACATGAAATGAGAAGAAGAGTCTCTCTTGCAAAGTTAAATAATTTCATTTCCCAAATTTCAAATATTTAAACAATCTACCACTAATCATAGGGTTCCCCTGACATAAATACTGCATTTGAACACGTACCCTCCTTTACCAGAGAGGCCTAGGGCCTGTAGTGGACTTTTACAGGCCGTTGATTGATGTTTGTTCTTGAATATGTGATAACTTCTCATTTAAAAATGTGCATCATCTTTACCATGTAGTATGTAAACATCTATGTCGCGTAGTGAATTGAACATAATATCTTTATAACAATAGAATTGTTGTAGAATTTTAAGCATTCTAATCATGCTAGACTCCACCCCATGTTAGTCGATTTTTTTTTAATTTTTCTCTCATTTAAAAATAAATAAAAAAAATACCTTCACGCAATTCCCAATACAGAGGTCGAGTCTAGACAATTAAGTCCCTTCGACCCACCTTCCACCGAAGATATTTTCGGGACAACGTGACAGGTGGTGAGCCCGTCGCCGTCTTTATGTCCAAGCCAACGATATATTTCGTACATAAATTATTGAAAAACTCATTGGTACGGGCCTGCCACCTGAGGATCGAACGCGGGTCTATTGACTCGAAATTCCGACCACCCAACCACTCATTGTTAAAAAAGGTACACATAAGTTTCGAAAAAACTCATTAGCAAGAGACTTCATTCTGCATCATCATCTTCATTATTCATCATTCATCATTCTTCTTCTTCATCGAACTGCGGTCTCCTGTTTCGAATTCTGATAGCTCAACTTAAAATATATCAATCCTGATTAACACTAGAGCTAGATTTCATCGCAAAAAATCTCCTTTTAAATCGCCAGGTGTCTCTAAGAGCGATAGAAATATCGCATAGCTATAGTTCACATTTCTTTATTTCATCCTATTACGTGTTACCTTAGTCGGATTACCTGTAATACCTTGTTGAAACGAACTACCGTATATTGCCTCACCACATTACATATACTTCCTTACCTCACATACCACAAAAGCCTTATGTCATATTTATTTGTTAAGATATTGACTTTTATAACTCAGGTGCTGGAAAGATCACCGCGAAAACAACTATTGTATTGACTATATTATAATAATAGTCTATTTGACGACTTCAATGGACGAGTGGCGCTCGCCGATTATAGCAAATCCTCCCTATGGGAGAAGCCATGCTCTGCAGTTTACTTTAAAAAGCCGATATGTATGTATGTATGTATGTATATTTTCCCGGAGCCACAGAAATTACAAACAGATGTGCTTGCCAATCGATCACGTAGGTAATCGATACAATAAAAAGTATGTAACCCTATTTTTTGTTCACGAAATTCAAAATAAACGTTAGTAGCATTTCGTGTACGTAGGTGGGCAACACCGAACGGAACCGTCAAATTAAAAATAATGTTTACAGTGATTACTCACGAAATAAATGAACGTAAATACCGACGAGTTTAAACAAACACATCCGTTCTTGAAAGAACGATATTTAGTCCCGAGTACTCATTGTATCAGCGCAGTGCGGAAGAAAATTAGGGAACAATACTTAGTTATAGAAAGAGGGTAGTGAAGATATATGAAAATATAAAAAATAAATATCTTCACGCAATTCCTAATACAGGGGTAGACAGAGGTCTAGTCTAGACAATTAAGTCCCTTCGACCCACCTTCCACCGAAGATATTTTCGGGACAACGCGACAGGTGGTGAGCCCGTCGCCGTCTTTATCTCCAAGCCAACGATATATTTCGTACATAAATTATTGAAAAACTCATTGGTACGGGCCTGCCACCTGAGGATCGAACGCGGGTCTCTTGATTCGAAATTCCGACTACCCAACCACTCGGCTATCGTGAAAATATGAAGACTCTGTATAAGTTTAGCATATCTATGAAGTTAGAATGTGTATATTATATTATTATATTGTTCCTGAATCTTCATAATATCTATTCATAGGCGAAGTAACACGCATTGCGAGATCTGTAAAATTATACCACCGATTGACTTGAAGTTAAACAGTTACTCATTTCGCGATATAGACGCTCACTAAGAATGATTTCTACGAAAATCAGATAAAAATTACTTCAAAGAGCAAAAAAGTATCTTCACGCTATTCCCAATACTGGGGTAGACAGAGGTTTTAATAAAGACCTTACGATCCACCGTTCATCGGAGATAATTTTGAGACAACAAGTTTTTTTCGGCGTCTTTATCTTTATGTCCAAGCCAACGATGTAAATCGTGCAACCCATTGCTAAAAGTCATAATAATACCCTCTGGGGATCGAACTCAGGTCTCTTGACTTGAATTCCAATTATCTAAGTATTCGGCTATCGTGACGTAACAATATTTTTTCACATGTGGGGATTGGTAAATAGGCCTCTACCATTTACAGTAGTCGACGCGGACGAAGTTGCAGGCGGCAGGTTAGTATATGTCTACGAAATATTTAAAGTTTGAAAACCAGGTGCATAAAAAATTAAAATTAATATAGCAGAGTTGTATTCACATAACTTGACTCTTTTTCGGAAAATGATGACTGATTTTTTTAAACGATCATTGGTAATATTTTAATATTATTTTTTTAACATTTTGACTTGTTTTTCAAAAGGTTAAAGAGTGAAAATAATAATAATGCCTTTAACTCCCTCGACAGATCAACCCTGCTGAAGGAGGTTGCGACACATACCCCGGAAATTTACCATTACGTTTGGCAATGTTACAGTCAAAACTCTAATTTATTTTACGAAAATCATTTAATTGACTCAGCCGTCGGAGTTCAGCAGGGTGATCCACTGGGCCCAGCATTGTTTAGTTTGTGAATTCAAACGATTATTTCAAAGTTGAAATCCAAACTCAATGTTAGGTACCTAGATGATGGAACCCTAGGAGGAAAGCCAGATGACGTGCAAAATGACCTTCAAAAAATTATTCAAAATTTTAAAAACATTGGCCTTGAATTAAATAATACTAAATGTGAACTTTTCATTCCTGACCGTTTGTTTTCTCATAGACACAGTTTGTTTCAAAATTTTAACAATATATCTCCTGGCATTTAAGTAACTGAGGTGGATTTATAGAGAGTATGACCGTTATTTATAGAGAGTATGAAACCTCTTTTGAAAGTAAAATTTTATCAATTTTTAGAACATGTTAATAAACTGTATGTTCTAAATTCTCATATAGCGCTTACTATTTTAAAATATTGCGTTCTTGTTCCTAAATTTACTTAATTACTCCGCTCGAGTCCAGCATAGAAATGTTCTGATTTTTTAAAACAAATTGACCATAATCTCAAAATAGCTTTGGAAAAAATTCTAAATTTATCTTTAGTCTCATCTAGCTGGACTCAAGCTTATTTACCTGTTAGATTTGGAGGTATCGGTATAAGAGAGGTTGCAAATATTGCGCTGCCGGCTTTCCTTGCCTCCGTACACAGTGTTCATGATTTGTCACGTAAAATTCTTAAGAATGATTTGGACTTGACCTTTGCTACCGAGGCAAAAGAAGCATGGTTACGTCTCTGTCCCGGCGAGGATATTCCACTGGAACCTAAGTCACAAAAACGGTGGGATATCCCCATTCTGAAAATGAGCAGAAATGCTTACTGAACAATTTTCACTGTGACAGAGACCGCGCCCGCTTTCTAGGTGTTTCGACAAAGGAATCCAGTTACTGGCTACATGCTTTACCATCAAGTAACCTTGGTACATTACTAGATAACGAAAGTTTACGTATAGCTGTAGGAATACGATTGGGAGCATCGATTTGTCAACCACATCGATGTCCTTGTGGCAGCGACGTCGACGAGTTAGGCCTCCACGGACTTTCATGCCAAAAAAGTGCCGGCAGGCTATCTCGTCACGGTTCCTTGAATGAAATCATCCGAAGGGCTCTTGTTTCCATAAATATTCCATCGGTTTTAGAGCCTTGTGGAATATTTAGGGAGGATGGTAAGAGAACCTACGGCTTGACTTTAGTCCCTTGGGAGAGTGGCAAAGCTCTTGGGTGGGACGCAACTTGCGTCGATACATTAGCGGCCTCTCATATCAAGGGTACTTCTATAAGGGCCGGGACGGCATCAGAGGCAGCTGAATCGGGTAAATGGCGTAAATATGAGTCTTTGAAGGAGACTATATATTTGTTCCATTTGCCGTAGAGACAATCGGTCCGTGGGGTCCCCGCGCGATACAGTTTTTAAAGGAATTGTATCCGCGACTTATCGTTGCCGCTGGTGACAAGAGGGCTGGTTCTTTTCTCGCTCAACGGTTAAGTCTAGCCATTCGACGTGGAAATGCAGCCAGCGTTCATGGTACCATGCCACGAGGAGTAGGGCTCTACGATTATAATATTTTTAGTTAATAAGTATTGTAAATATTAACATAATTTTTTCTGTAAATAAATATTTATGATTTTTTAAAATAATATAATTAAAATGTTTGCATCGTATTTATATATACGTTACATATACACGGGGTAATAGATATGATGTCGGGCTCTCACCGACTAAAACCCCACCGCGCCAGAATAAAGACACCATCATCTCCAACCCCAACCGATCTGATGTCGATGGTCCAACCGCAAGCGCGTATCCGAAGCGGCCTGACCAAGTCCACTTGGAGCATCCTTCTCAGGCCATACCCGTTACTGCCGGCCAAGTAGATTCATTCTTTGTGGGTCCAAACCACGGTTAGTAAGTCCCACCGCCACGACAAGGCGAAAACCCATAAAAATGTTGTTTCGTACTTACTATATGTTAAATAACTAATTACATTATATTGATCCATAAATAAAGACCGCGACAGGCTCACTACCTGTCAAGCTGTCTAAGAAATTTCTTCGGTGAAAGATGGGTCGAAAAGACTTAGTCTAGACCTCTGTCTACCCCTGTATTGGGAATGGCGTAAAGATAATATTTAATCCATCCTTCCTAGTTGTATTTAGTTGTAGGAATGGTAATCCATTTGATCGAGACAAACAAACAAAAATGTGAGCGTTATTTTATATTCATACAATGTACCAGGCACCCAAAAATGTGTAAGAGTCGCGCACTGTAGATAACAATCAGGGGTCCTTTCAACATGCACGGTTATCTTTCACATCGCAGTCTGACGCATTCAGGGATGGACCACTTTTTTTTTAAAAGTTCACGTTTCCTATCTCGATTTATTTATAAAAACTAGATTTAATATGGATTAACTTAAAATTAGTCAGATGATATTTTTTTTTGTCTACTGTAATGAAAAATATTTGGGTTTATGTTGATGATGACTAAAAATAAATTTAAAAAAAACTATTTAAAACAAATAAAGATAAATGACATGAAACAAAAAACGTATAAATAAGAATCGTTTTTGTCCTTTCAAAATTACGAAAAATCATGTTTAGATGCAGGGCTTCTTACAATATTCAATTTATATCGACAATCTAGTTTCCGTCGTTATTCCATTTTTGCTGATGGATGAATTTTTATGTATGTATTATATGACTTCGGTGAAAAGTGGGTCGAAAAGACTCCATTGCCTATCCCTATGCCTAATATGTAACTGTTAACTGTTATTCTATAAATTAATGATATAATTATGAGAAATCATAAAACAATAAAAAATTATATAAGCGTTTCCAATAGTTAATTGACTGAGGCGTTACTTTGCGGAAATTCATTGTAAAGTTGTAATTGAAAAAATTATTTCGCACCAGTCCGAAAAGAGGAAGAGCACCAGCCTCCGAAGAAGGGAGGGTGATGCTCTTCTTCTCTTCGGACCAGGTAACATATGCCTTTTTATATTTGTATGCGGAATGGTGCGAAGTAATTTTTTCAATAACAACTTTATAAGCGTTTTTCTTTAAAAACATAATACTAGATCAGACCATGTGCGATCAAAATTTCAACAAATTTAGTCGCAATAGTTTTCTAAATTTGTCAGAATTCATTATTAAATTAATGGTATATAGCGACATCTCATAGAAAAAATCACTTACAGTTTTCCCAAATTTCCGATTATTCCGGTGGATTTTGCAAAAAAAAATTTAAAACCACAACTTAACAGAAAGAAAACAATATCAGTTGAGCCATTCTCTTTGCCCTCATACTAGCGGCAATTGAATTTAAAAAGATAATTTTAATAGTGATAATTTATATATAAACAAACTTTGTTTAATATAAAGCAAGAATAACATCCAACAGTTTTGTTTTGTTTAAAATCTCGCAAACTAGGACTTCATAAATGGAACATAAAGCAAGAATAACAATAATAAAATAAATTAAATAACATCCAACAGTTTTGTTTTGTTTAAAATCTCGCAAACTAGGACTTCATAAATGGATCTATGTTTACCTACAATAAGATACCGACATACGAATGTTGCAATATAAACGGAACACGATCAGGGGCGGCGAATACTTTGTAATACAAAAACAGGGCACCACATTTAAACACACACGCACACAAATTTATTCTCCATACATGACGCAGTTACGAAATGGTGACATCATCGCGATTGGCGTATCGCGACCACCAGGCGCGTATAACGTGTAAGGTAGCTATCTATTCCCGATAGAGTCGCGAAATGTAAACATTTTATACAGGGCTGACACTACTCTCCGTCATTACGATATATGATTTAATTGTTATTTTTTTACATTTCTTCACTGAAAAAGTTTTAAAGCCAACAAATTACTTAAAAAGAACAAAAGCAATTAGCCACATAAATAAGATTTCAGAGATTTTTATAATTTAAAATGGTCATAGGTGACTAAAATCAATTTATTGCTGATGATTCTGAATAATTAAAGTGATTATATTAAAAATTGTATTGAAATATTACCAAGACATGGTTATAGTTAAATGGTGATAATATTTTCACGCAGTTTTCCAATGAAATCATAATGATCCAAAAAAGTCACAATAGTCGATAGGTTGGGTGGTCGGAATTTCGAGTTTTCGAGAGATCCGAGTTCGATCCCCAGGTGGCAGGCTCGTACCGATGGGTTTTTTAAAAACTATTATTTTGTTGGCTTGGACATAAAGACGGTGCCGGGCTCACCATCTGTCACGTTGTCCCAAAAATATATTTGATGGAAGGTGGTCGTTTATTTTTGTTTTAGTTTTCCAATAATGGGTTAGGCAGAGCTCTAAACAATGAAGTCTTTTCATCCGCTTTTCACCTAAACTTATTTGGGTCAACGTGACAGGTGGCTGAGCCTTTCACCGTCTTTGTGTCCAACCTAACGGTAAAGTATAATTACATACATATATATTCATAAATACATATAAAAATCCATGACTCTAGTACAAACATTCGCAATCATCACACAAATGTTTGCCCTTAGCGGAATTCAAACTCTCAACCCTGAGCTTCTAAGGCAGCATCACTACCAACTAGGCTGTCGGGTCGTCGTATTATAAATAATGATTTAACTAAATTAAAGGAAATGACAAATATTTTACCTGCACTTGTCAACCCTATTATTATGCAGCATCCAATCGAATCATGTTTGCTTGGTATACTCCAGACAATTGTAAATAAAATTATCATTTTCTGCATTGTCACAAATTCCTACTTACCATCTCATGCTTCTTACATCCTGGTAAAACGCACTAGCTCCCACATTACATAACTTACTTTCCTACTTACTCCAAAGAGACTTTATGCATAACATTATTTTATACTACTTACTTTCTTTAATAAATAATATCTTCACGCAATTCCCAAAACAGGGGTAGACAGAGGTCTAGTCTAGACAATTAAGTCCCGTTGACCCACCTTCCACCGAAGATATTTTCGGGACAACGTGACAGGTGGTGAGCCCGTCGCCGTCTTTATGTCTAAGCCAACGATGTAATTCGTACATAAGTTTTCGAAAAACTTATTGGTACTGCCACCTGGGAATCGAACTCGGGTCTCTTGACACGAAATTCCGACCACCCGACCACTCGGCTATCGTGACTTTCTATGTAGAGGAAAAACAAGCTCAACATCAACATGCTAAGAATCCACTGCAGCCCAATGGATACAAAATGATTACGTTGCTGTTTTAGAGAAGCAATAAAGCGTTCTAAATAGAGAAGGTGCCTAAATTTTATAAATTTGTTCTGTCGTTCGTTCAGCGGCCAAGAAAAAATTGACAACGGTATTAACTCCTGGTTAAACTTGAGTATCGTTATGATGATTTTTTTTTAATGTGTCTTTAAAGTAAGTAGTAAGCCACGCTATTAACAGGTTTTATAAATTTATTATATAAAAAAATTATAAGAAGGGTTATTACAGTATAAATGAATATATTAATGACAGTAACCCCTAGGAATGAGGTGATCGCTCCCAAGATATTTCTAGAAAATATCTCATCACGTTTTGTATAATATAAAAAAATACCAAAATAGAGGATACCTACGCCGTTTCCTTCGCATGTTTCTTCACCGTTAGAGGAACCTCTGAAAAAGACCATAAATTCTTACGTTACGTATTAAATTAATTGATTTGATTTGACGCATGCTTCTCTGTCTAAGAGATGTCTGGGACAGTACCATACTAACCGCTTTCTGCTTGTTTACTACAATAGTCGAATGACGAACCTGCGACGTTAAATTCGCATTCCGCACCCTAAATGATTGAGATATTGACAGTTTAAATTACTTCACATTCAGTTATGCTTGAATCCCGATAGCCGAGTGGTTGGGTGATCGGAACTCGAGTCAAGATACCCGAGTTCGATCCCCAGGTGACAAGCTCGTACCAATGGGGTTTTCAAAAACTTATATACGAATTATATCGTTAGCTTAGACACAAAGACGTCGACGGGCTCACCACCTGTCACAATCTCCCAAAAATATCTTCGGTGGAAGGTAGGACGAAAGGACTTAATTGGGTAGACCGCTGTCTACGCCTACATTGGGAATGGCGTGAAGATATTTATCATTTATTTATATTTAACAAGAATTTATTTTATTATGTATAATTTAACATGTATAATAGTTTCCAATAAATTATGATACTGAAAAAGCCACTTAAAGTGTTGTGTACCTATAGCTGATAAAAAAAATTAGTATATGACAGGCTACTCCGTCGGGAATGATGCGTGTAAGATATGTACGTGTATATGGAAAAAAGCAATTTTTACTTTTTAATTTGCTTTTGTAATTTATCAAACAGGTTTGATATTCATTATACCAGGATTCAATGTACAAAACGACAAAGGACTACGGATAGACGTATTGTTAAAATTTAGGTTGTGTAATTTTAAAACGAAGCAACTCCTCAAGGAATTTATAGGGAAACTGTATTTATAGTTATTGATGTAGAGATCAAAATTGCGTGATAATTGATCCTAGAGAGAATAGCGTGGAGGATTGTTCGAAATTCAATTGAGTTTGGCGGGCGGAAGGGGCGTGTACCGACCTGGGCGGAGCGCGGGAAGGAGATAGGACACTACGGATGTTCGTTATTCGAATTTCGCAGCTGCTTCGGATCGCGATTTTCGGCGGGATCCTATGAGATCTGTGCCAATTTCTTACATTGCGATTTGGACACATCAATTTAGAAAAAAAAAACATTAGGTAGTAATGTAAAAGAAAGTTCAAAAACTTTTCAAAAGTATTATTACTTTTAAAATTATAATTTTAGTAACGTCTGTCTCTAATGTAACGGAACCCAGCGTTCGAAAATTAACAAAAACAAAAGAAGATGTTCCTAATGGACAAAAAATATATCTATAAATCATTAGTGTAAATAAATAAAAATGAGAATCATTAGTGTAAAAAATTTCTATAATTTAATATTCAAATAAATAATAAAGAAAATTTTGTAAAAGTAGAGCCGAACTGTGAAAGCTTACGTGAGCTCTACATTTACGACTGAAATACGCGAGATCCATTCGTTATTTAAATATCTTTATATTAAAAGAAGTATAACTAACAGTCGAGTTGAATTTGGAGAGGTTGCCTGATGTGAGTTGGAATTAGAAAAAAGAAAGATTTCTATTTAAATATTTCTCTATTCTGAGAAAGGCTGGTACCAATATTTTTTTTAAAAAACTTATCTACTTTTATCCACTTGGATACTAGAACGGTAATAGGAAGGAACGGTAACAAATAAACTATTTGGACCTCTTCGTTATTGGAAATAAATAAGAACATTTTTTATTGCGACAATAATTACACCAAATATCGAAAAAAACATTTTATTTTAATTCCAAATAAAGCCCAAAAGCTAATAAACTTCGATCAAATTTTGGGACCGACTACAATAGTTATCAGATGAGCTACTAACTCGTTTTGTAAATCTAGTCTCGCAAAAAAAACTTTTTTAAATTATTAAAATAAAAATTTAAATTTCGAATATAGTATTCTATATTCAAAAGCATCGTTCGACAGTTCTGACCGGTCAATTATAATTCATCACTATTACCGCTTATTTTATCAGCGTTTATAAAAAAAATATACTTAATTAGCATTCGTTTACTAATTTAATTAAAGAATTAAAAACACAACGCTCAGCTGGAGACCACCCATTGAGTAATTTATTTATATTTTATTCATTTTATCGTCAATTAAACGATTCGTTGCGTAATTTTAACGTATATACATTTTACGTCATTTTATATTGTTATTTGACATTTAAACACTGTGGATACTAGGTTAGATTAATTCTTGTAGAAAATACAAAAATACAGAATATAAATCTTATTTTTTTATCTTCTTGCATAGATATAATAATACATAATAATATATTGGAGACCTATGATATGTCAACGCGTAGCGTACACACCGCTTTTCATAATGCAAAATATTTCATTAAATACTTACGTTCCGTTCCTAAGTGATTAATTTTAGTGCCTCTAAGCCTAACCTGAAAAATAAACCATGTTTTAAAAAAATTGTGTTGAAGTATTTATGATGTAATTATTGTATATCTCCCGTGGTAGTGTTTGTCATAATCGCCACGCTCAGCAAGCAGATTGGCGATCACAGTACCAAACACATTGTACCTTAAACGCTGCTGCGCGTCACCGGTCTGTTTATGTTGTCCTGATATTTTTTCGAGATGTTTATTCTTTCTTTCGGTAGCTAATTGATATTGATGAGGCTTCTCTCTTACATATCCACGAAAAGAAAGAGAATGGCCTGTTCTTCAGCCGGTACCACTACGCCAATAATTAATATATAATCATAAATAAATATATAATCAAAATTTAAATAATTAATATATAATCAAAATGTCACGATAGCCGAATGGTTGGGTGGTCGGAATTTCGAGTCAATAGACCCGAGTTCGATCCCCAGTTGGTAGGGTCGTACCAATGGGTTTTTCAAAAACTTATGTACGAATATCGTTGGCTTGGACATAAAGGCGGCGACGGGCTCACCACCTGTCACGTTGTCCCGAAAATATCTTCGGTGAAAGGTGGGTCGAAGGGACTTAATTGTCTAGACTCGACCTCTGTCTACCCCTGGATTGGGAATTGCGTGAAGATATTATTATTATTATAAATAAATAAATATTCTTTACACAATTCCCAATACAGGCGTAGACAGAGGTCTAGTCTAGACAATTAAGTCCCTTCGACCCACCTTCGTGACCGGTGGTGAGCGCGTCGCTGCCTTCATGTCCAAGCCTACGATATAATTTGTACATAAGCTTTTTGAGAAACCCATTGATACGAGCCTACCACCTGAGGATCGAACTAGGATCTCTTGACTCGATAGTCCGACCATCCAACCACTCGGTTATCGTGAATATATAATCATCATTCAGAACTCATTCATTAACTTCTACCAGAAGAAGCATTAAAACGACCAAACTCACATCCAATCGGTGTAAGTACCGGCCAGTTTCGGATCCGTCGGAAGTCCTTTGCCGGGATTGGGTAGAGTTCCCGGTTCAGTAAATAATAAATAAATAAATATCTTCACGCCTTTCCCAATACAGGGGTAGACAGAGGTCTAGTCTAGACAATTAAGTCCCTTCGACCCACCTTCCACCGAAGATATTTTCGGGACAACGTGACAGGTGATGGGCCCGTCGCCGTCTTTATGTCCAAGCCAACGATGCAATGCGTACATAAGTTTTTGAAAAACCCATTGGTACGAGCCTGTGTACCGGATGATGTGGTGCAGGAAAAGGGTAGCTACCGGCCAGGTCGGGTGTTCGTGGCCTGGGGAGGACGTCTCCTCCGTCCCGGTTCAGTCTTTTCAAATATTAGGTTTGTGTTATAGCTTATATGGCGACACGTATATCTCCACATTGGTCTCGATATTGACGGATTCAAGAAACACGTCGACATCCTACATCGCGCTATCGAAGTTCGCACGATTACACATATACGATTACCAATAGTGCACACTGGTGATGGAGACCTCTTCCCCAGGTCACTATCACCCTATCTAGCCGACGTGGTATTGCAGGAAAAGGGTAGCTTTTCCTGCAATACCACGTCCGCTACAACTTATATTGTCTCAAGACAGTCTTGATAATTCTACCAAGGTCATAAGGTCATTGGAACAGAATTGAAAACAATAATTTGTAGACTCAGCATAAAGTGTTGACGTAATAAAGATTTTTGTTATGTTAGCGCTAATAATGATAAACAACGGAAATGGGATTAAGAAATAAAAGAAATATGAAAGAATTATAAATGCTGATAAATTGATATGAATTAATAAATTTTAATCACGAAAGTGGAGTGGTTGGGTGGTCGGAACTTCGAGTCAAGAGACCAGAGTTCGATCCCCAGGTGGCAGGTTCGTACCAATGGTTTTTTCGAAAACTTATGTACGAATTAAATCGTTGGCTTAGACATAAAGAAAATATCTGGGTGGAAGGTGGGACGAAGAGACTTAATTACCTGGACTAGACCTCTGTCTACCCCTGTATTGGGAATTGCGTGAAGATATTTATAATTTTTTTATTTATAAATTTTAATCGAAACAACTTATTTCCCTCACTCTGGTCACACCTAGACGCTAAAAAGTTATGGTAGCTGAGTTGGCAGTGACCCCGTCTTCGATGTCAAAGATTGCGAGTTCGAGTCCCGCAAGGGACAACATTCGTGTGATGAATTAGATAGAAAATTTACCTAAGTAAATATATGTATATGTAATTATAATACGCGTGCCGGATATGTACACGCAAATTTCGTTCCCGGATTGGTCTATACAGTCACGTAAAGCGTTGCCTTTCTGTCATTTAAGCTGCTTAAATTATCTGTTAAGATGAATAAGGCCTACATACATACATACATATCGGCCTGTGTAAGTCCACCGCAGGACATAGGTCTCTCCCATACGGAGGATTTGCCATAATCGCCACCCTTGGCAGGCGGATAGGCGATCGCAATACCAGACCAGTCGCACCTCAGACGCTGCTGCCCATCTTCGGTATGATCATTTTGATCTGATATTTTTTGAGATGGTTATTCCACCATCTATCGGTTGCCTTAATGATATTTAAGGCTGATTCCCTTAGTCGCCTCTTACGACATCCACGGGATGAAAGGGAGATTACGCCGTTGCCACACGACCATCAATTATTGAAATAGAATAAGGCCTAGTAGTATGTAATCATATTGTACCAATAGCTTGGACACTAATACAGAAATAGGCTCAACCCCGGTCACGTTTTCTCTAACAAGCTTCGGTGAAAAGCGGGTCGAATTTACTTCATTGTCTAGACCTATGCCCACTCCAGTATGGCAAAATGTGTGAAGATAAAAAACAATTGAAAATCTTGTGGCGGTGAACGTACATTCTCACTAATCGCGACTTATGCAGTCCTGGTAAAAAATATTAAATTCCTATCTATTAAGTCGAACTGAATTAATCGTTACAACCGAAACCGCATTTATGACAGTTTAACACCTGGTTCTAAACTAGTTTGTACAGTCGTGTAGTCTCGTCCACTAATGAGATCTGTGCCCAATTGATAAATTGCTTTCCGATGACTAATAACTGAATACGGTAAGTTATCTGCGGTTATGTGGCCCTAGTAATTTGAGCTTCCAATTTAAAATTAAGAATGTTTTTGTTTGTTATTTAAATGGTGGGAAGCAAATTGACCAAAATGAAATAGGCAAAAAACTGTTTCTCATAGTCATTTTTCTGTCTGTAAAATACAAACTTATTAAACTCTGATAAATTCTTTCGTATTCTCTTTCATTCTTTTTTCAATTCTCCATACAAAGAGTTTCGATTTTGAAATTATTTCATATTACCACCCAGGTGTTCACCATACGTTATTAGGTACGAATAAATTTAGGAAGTACGCATTCCCAGAAGGCAGCCACTTATTCAAGTTACATTAAGTAGACGGTTACTTAGCTTATTTCTACGGTCCTGTAAAAATAAATTATTATCTACTTTAAAGCTTAAAGCCAAATTGGGTTTGGGTGACATAATCATAGTAAATAACATTATTTCAATAATAAGCAGAATTGTCATCTAAGTTGAGATATGTCTGTAACAGTGATCAGGTCATAGTTACGTATTTACAAGTAATTAAAGAGCATCTCCCAGTACAATTTTGTTTACTGTAAACTCATAATTGAAAATAAAATAAATAAAAAATCAAAAAATCATAATTGAAAACCAAATAAAAGTTGAAAACAGTTACCACGCAGCAATGCGTAGTTACATGCAAATATTTATAGGTACGCAAATTAATTAAATTCTAATATGAATTTAAAATAAAAAATAAAAAAGTTGTCCATTAAGAAATTATTTACAAGAATATTAACAGAGGAAGGAAATGATAAATACACATAAATATTGCTTCATAGGTCCTACCAATGAAGAGCTATCTTTAAGTAAGGCAATCTTGGTACTAATTTACATTAAGATTAATGAGTTCCATACAAATAAAATATCTAGTAACAGTTTTAATAGTATTGGACAAAGTAGCTTCTAGTATTTATATCATACAATATATATTCTTATATACTATCTTAAAAAGAGAACATTTTATTCGATTACAAGTAATTTGGTGATGCTGTCTTCGATTAAAATCGATTAATTTATGCCTAACGATGCGAGTTCTCGATGTTATCGCGGGACCGTTTTGTCGACGCCACCAATCGGAATTTACTTACCCGTGCCTCGTTTAGTTGGTATTTACGCTTACGATTATTACATTGAATATAACATTACTTCTTATATGTTTATACTTATTACATGAACTAGCTAGTAGTTTTATATGTTATTATTCACATTGATATGGACAGAACTACTCTAACAGTTGTGAATCGTATTTTAATAGTGTTTTATATAATAAGTCGACAGGCTCGTACCAATGGGTTTTTCAAAAACTTATGTACGAATGATATCGTTGGGTTGGACATAAAGACGGCGTCGGGCTCACCACCTGTCACGTTGTCCTGAAAATATCTTCGGTAGAAGGTGGGTTAAAGGGACTGAATTGTCTAGACTAGACTTCTGTCAACCCCTGTACTGAGAATTGCGTGAAGATATTTAGTATAATTTTTTAATATTAATGTTTTTATATTCCAAAGATGATAGGTGTCACCTCACAGTTTGTGTGAGATACAAGATGAAAATGATCTCTGTGAAAATAATATGACAGGATTAAGTTTTCGCTTTTATAAATACACAATAATCTAAACTTTCTGTTCTTTTCATTTGTTTTTAATATACCCCAATAAGAATCATCAGCATCAAAGAAAACTGCGTAAGGGATAGTATCTTCTATTGGGAGAGACTTATGTCCGACATTATGTGGTCCAGAAGTTGGCTGAAAAACATAAGATAATTATTTTTTGTGGTGGTTCAGTAGATCACGATAGCCGAGTGGTTGGGTTCAGAATTTCGAGTCAGGAAACCCCCAAGTTTGATCCCCAGGTGGCAGGCACGTACCAATGGGTTTTTTCAAAAACTTATGTACGAATTTCATCGTTGGCTTGGACATTGTGACGGCGACGGGCTCACCACCTGTCACGTCGTCCCGAAAATATCTTCGGTGGAAGGGGGCTCGAAGGGACTTAATTGTCAAGACTAGACTTCTGTCTGTCAATACAGGGGATTGGGTGTTGCGTAAAGATAATTATTTCATCGATTTTTTTTGGCGACCTCCACGCATAAGACGAGTAAACACCGGTTTTCATGGTGTCGCCAGCTCTGAAATTCCGGGTTCGACTCCCAGACGGGGCAATGTTCAAAAAACTTTTATCTACATTTCCTCCAGTCTGGATGTTAGTGGTTGGTTGGTTAACTTGGTTGTTTCCGATTCCATAACACGCGTGTTTTTGCTACTAACTTTGGGATCAGATACATACATAACACAGAAATATACTCTATGATGTTAGCCCTATCTATCCTATATGAATGTATTTATTAAATAAGATTATATATTCAATAACTTACTGCTAAACGCGCCTTCATTCAGAACGCTACGAATAATTGATTTTAATTCGATCATAAATACTATTACATTATCGATTCACAGAGGCGGCGTGACGTCCCTACACGAGGCGCTGATCGTACAACTTTTATTTTATTTTAAATTAAACAAGTTGAATGCACGCGAAATATTTCGCGAAATATCTCGTGTTTATTCAGCCTCTATAAAAATTTTTGATATATGTTATTTACGTTGTTAAATGAAATACATATAAATATATGTTCACGCAATTCCCATTACAGGGGTGAACAGGGGTCTAGTCTAGACAATTAAGTCCCTTCGACCCACTTTCCATGGAAGATATTTTCGGGACAACGTAACAGGTGGTGAGCCCGTCGCAGTCTTTATGTCCAAGCCAACGATATGAATCGTACATAGGTTTTTGAAAAACCCATTAGTACGAGCCTGTCACTGGAGATCGAACTCGGGTCTCGAATTCCGATCACCCAACCACTCGGATATCGTGACTTTATCGTTACGTTTCTTTCTTTCTTTCTTTCTTACGTTGATAACAGCCTGTAAAAAGATTTTCCGAAATAGACATGCTCGATGTTTTTCTATGGGATTTAAATTCAACCATCAGGTTTTTTGTTACCATCGCATCAATTGGGACGACCACCGTTGACGAGTGGAGTACACGCCGGTTTTCATGGTGTCGCCATCTCTGAGGTCCCGGGTTTGATTCTCGGTCGGTTCAATGCAAAAAACACTTTTTCTATATTTACTCAGGTCTGAAAGTTTGTGGTACTTACGTTGTTCCCGTTTCCACAACACAAGTGCCTTAGCTGCTTACTTTGCGATCAAAGCGATATTTGTGACGGTGTCCCTATCTCTGTATGTATTTATTATTATTAATTAATATCGCCGAATCATCTCATCCAGTATGTTATTATAAATATACGTTGCCTGTATGTCATAGACGTATTCACATGTGAGCACGTGGTTGTATTAAAAAAAAGGTTGATTTCGAAGTTCATTAGTAGGATGCAGCATGCCTTAATTAAGAAAAAAAGTGTAAGTTTTTCTGGCCAGCACATTTAACGGGTCAGTGTTTTAAAAAAAAATTAAAGATGTAATAATAAAATGTCTGTCTTGGAATAAATCGTCATGGTATATCATGCATATTTGTAATTTTTCCAAGTATATAATGCATACTGGCCTTTATTTTATAAAAAAAAATAATATTAACACTGACACGGGCAGAATTCTATGTATTTATATGATGAAACCATCTCCGATGACATCTTTGTATATTCAGTAATTACTTAAATAAATAAATACAAATATTTATCTTCACGCGATTCCCAGTACAACGAACAAAGTATTTTCGGGACAACGTGGCAGGCGGTGAGCCCGTCGCCGACTTTATGTCCAAGCCAACGATATAATTTGTACATAAGTCTCTAAAAAACCCATTAGTAAGAGCCTGCCACTGGAGATCGAACTCGGATCTCTTCACTCGAAATTCTGGTCACGATAGCCGAGTGGTTCACCCAACCACTCGGCTATCGTGACTTATTAAGAATTAGTAATTATTTAAGAAGAAAAAATCTATAGATTACAAAAGTATATTACAGTTATCGAAATCCAGTACACAACGTATGAAGAACATCGTATAAAGACCAACTTGATTTCCTTCCATCAAGAGTGTCCGTGTCAACTGTTAAATAAATAGTGGCTGCCGTTTTAATGCTCATTAAAATCCGTGTCTTATAGCTTGTAGAACACCAAAAACAACTTTATATTTAACTATCACGAAAATATTTTACACGGCAAATTAAACCGTATAACTACAACTATAAGAACATTTCAATTTATTTACGTATGATATGTTTAACATGGAACGACGAAGCGTTTGCCCCCCGTTGCGACTGCATGGGAAAGGCAAGGTAACTTCTTTTTTTTCTTGCAAGATGGCCAGTTTTAATATAAAATTGAGGACATTCACTTTGAACAGAATGAGATATATGTTAATAGAGGTAGGAAATTATAAATGATAACTATATTATTATTACAACTCTTTGTTATCTATATTTTTTTATATTTTTTTACAACTCTTTGTTATTTAAAAGAAATGTTTTATAATTTCGTATATTATTCGTAATTTGTTTAATTTATTGTCTGTAAATCAGCGTGATTGCTTTGTTTGAATCTAATGCTATAACTAGAGAGTATCTGTCAGCATTATCAAAGTTTTTATTGAAAGCAAGAAAGATAGAGAGAAAGAACGAAAGGAATAAAGTAGATTTTTTCATTGCCACAAAACAGTACATAGAAAAGTTATATTATTGCATTAATGAGTAAATATATGGTTTAAGGAGCTTTATTAGAATATCATGATTGACATTTGGAAATAGTCATAGTACATAATATTACGTATTTTTTCAAAATTTTTATACAATATTTTAATACAAAAATTGGAATTAAAACGAGCTTGTTACCGATTTAATTGTAGTGTCATATTTTCACATCATTTAAATGGTTAATTTTAAAACAGTAATTAATTATTTTTTTAATTGAAAGCAATAAATAAACCAAACCAATACGATTATAAACTGGTTTAAATTCGCTTAGAAATGTTAGTCTTCAAAATAAATTATATTTTTTTAACAGGTTCGTGTAAGTCAGTGGTCACTCATCCCGGTGGCAACTGGCGAAGCCACCACGTAGCACCGCATGTAGCCGACGCTACTGTTCAACCCCCCGCAGGCTTTAAAAAAACCCTTCCTACCTTTGTTATACTATTTTATTAAAATTAGATAATTAAGCAAGGCGTAGGCTATTTATGAAAGCTATGCTCGTAACTTTATTAAGAATCGGAAACGATTATTAAAATTAAATTTAAAAAAGTGTTTATAAATTTTTGAAACACTATCACTATAGCCGAGTGGTCAGAATTAGAGTCAAGGGACCCGAGTTCGATTACCAAAGCTCGTGCCCAGGGGTTTTTTCAAAAACTAATGTACTATTTATATTGCTGACTTGGACATAAAGACGGCTCACCACCTGTCACGTTGTCCCAAAAAACGACTTCGCTGAAAGGTGTGTCGAAAGGACTTAACTGTCTTAACCACTGTCTACCTCTGTATTGATGATGGTTATCCCTTTATAAGTCGGTAACCAATTGCCGACTCTTCGACACCAACGGGAATTAAGAGGATGATATATACTTACGTCTTAAAATCGCCAAAAAAGTTTCTTCACGCAATTCCCAACACATGGGTAGACAGAGGTCTAGTCTACCCCTGTATTGGGAATAAAGTCAATTAAGTCCCTTTGACCCACCTTTCATCGAAAATATTTAGGGACAACGTGACAGGTGGTGAGCCCGTTGCCGTCTTTATGTCCAAGCCAAAGATATAATTCGTACATAAGTTTTTGAAAAACCTATTGGTATGTGCCACCTGGGGACCGAGTCAGAAAATAGTTTCTATTTTTATTTTATTTATATGCAACAACATTATCTTTAACCTTATTAAATAGTATAATTATCAAAAGTAATGAAATAATTTAAACTTTCGTGAGCCATTATTAGTTAATTAAATAAAAACGGCTAAATTCACGAATAAACAATCGGTATAGATACCGACTTATTTTCGGACCTGTCGGAGGGACTATCGTCAGAATCTATCACTGTACTCAAATCAAGTTGTAGCAATGTGCAACGATGAAGTTATATTCTAACTTATACTTTCTGACATTAAAAAAATATCTTCACGCCATTTACAATACTGAGGTGGACAGAGGTCCAGACAATTAAGTCTATTCGACCCAACTTTCTCTGAGCCTGACTCCAATTTTATGTTCAAGCCAACGATATAAATCGTACTTAAGTTTTGAAGAAGCCTACCTCCTGCGTAACGAATTCGAGACAAGTATATCGTGAAATTCTAACGTAATCTGATAAATTACGTAAATAAAAAATCAATATGGAAATTACCTAACCTTTATATCTATAAATGAGATAACAAAGTAGTGTTACCAAAAACATGTCTGTAATCGATAGGTGTGTGTAACAGCGAAAGGGTTGATTTAATACAAAGACCTCACGTCTATCAGCCTGTCAATCATGGCGCCAAAATAAGAATGAAACTAAGGGCGTATATTTCTCACGTCTAATCAGTGCGTAGTAGTTATCCCCAATTTATCGGAGTCGCAAAAATAAAAGGTTAGACTGTTATTATTCCAGAATTTCTCCCAGATTTTTCCACTAGAATTGACAACGAGACGAAGTTATAAATTCTCTGTTTTCAACTAGCAAGTCTTTATTAAAGACAAAGTTAAAGTTTTTATTGCATTTATGACTAAACATAAGATGTTTTAGGGAGCTTTAATACACTATAATACTTTTGAGAATAGCATTATAAGTAAAATTACGAGATTTTTTTAAATGTTACTCAAATTAAAAAATAAAACCTGTCCCGAAAATATCATCGATGGAAGATGGGTCGAACGGACTTAATTGTGTAGACTAGACCTCTGTCTACCCCTATATTGGGAATTGCGTGAAAATTATTTATTTAAAAAAAAAACAAACTGTAACTGATTTTAACGAAGTGTAATTACTTTTTTTTTAATTTAAAGCAATAAGTAAACCAAACCGGCCGCTGAAGCCAAGAGCCGCAAAATTTTAAAGATACTGTTATTACACCAGGATTTCTTCCATCCATCCTTCATACAGGATCCATATTTTACTGCTAGAATTTCTTTATTTTTACCTTAGTCGCCTCCACGACAACAAGACGAAGAAAACAATAGCATACTTTTAAAATTTTAGCTGTTTAAAAACTTTATGTGTATATTTAAAAATTAGAGATGGAAAGATAAATGTCATGAATTGTTGTTTAGTACTTCGCTCGCTTTCATTTAATAGTTATTAGAAAGAGACATAGAAGGAGGGAAAGAGAAATTAAGGAATCAAAATCTTTTGTCTAGTGTTGTGCTAATTTTTATTTTACAATTACTAGGAAGAGAAAGAGGAAGACGGAGAGAGATAGAGAGATCACGTAAAACTCATAAGCTGCTGTAGAATGCTGCGCTACCTTTAATTTTATCATTACTAGAAAGCGAGAGAGAAAGAGGTAGAGGGAGATCACGTAAATAATAAACTGTTGTCTAGTTCTGCGCTCGCTTTCGTTTAATGATTGATGAAATACCAGGGATCGATAATTATGATGAGGCGTATTGACATAAAGCGTAATTGATAATTTAACAAACTCTTTCATACATTCGAGAGACCTATGTCCAGCTAGTTAATTAAGTATATATCAATGTTACTAAATTAAAGAGATTATTTGTTTTTTCAACAGACACGGGCGGTATTCGAACCCGCGACCTTTGCCGAACCGTGGCAACGCTCTTACCTCTGAGGCACCGTGTCTTACACGCATCAGTTAAAATTTAAAATCTATATTCTCTTTTCTTTTTATGCCTGTTTTGGCATCGTAGCCTATCTTCAGTTAATATTTTAAAAACATTTTTTCTTTTTAATTTAATAACAAACAAAAGTTCAGCATAAGTTATATACTTTAAAAATCAGTAAAAAAATTCGTAAATTATATATCAAGTTAAGAATAGAGTATGGAATGGAATTAAGACGACGGTAGGCTATTCACTTACAGCGTTGACCCAAATAACCTTCAGTGAAAAGTGAGCCGAGGATTTGTGAAGTGGGTGAAAAAAAGCGGAGGCTGCTTAATTCATTAATATAGCAAACTGACTATCATATATAGCTAAATATACATAGATACATAAATATATAAAGACAAAATCACATCCTACGTAGTTCTGATCCCAAAGTAAGTACCTGAAGAACGCATATTATGGAATCTGAAACAACGGAGAAACCTCAAACATCCGAGAAAATGTAGTAAAAATGTTTTAATATAATTAATTTTTTTCTAAATTATAATAGCACCGAGTGCCTTATACATATTCAAAAACATTTCGTCTACAAACTGCCTAATGTTGAAATTGGTGAAGTTAACTGGCGACATTCCTAATCCATCGTTACTCCATGTTTATTTTTAAAATCATTTAACCGTTACAATTGGGGTAGACAGGCAAGTCCTTTACTAATTAGATTTAGATGTAGTTATCTGTCAGTGGTGGTACTTTTTGGAGATAGACCATCTGTCAATAGCTTTAAGAAGGTAACAGTCTCCTTCTGCCTAAAAGTCGAATGGGTCAGTACGATATAAATTCTTTACATATTATTCTCTTGAAATGGTTTTCTGGTATTATAAAGCTTTGATATAATGAACTTTTTTATATACTACGTTTCTATAGGTCGATCAATTAAGCAATTGGCTACCGTCAGATGGAGTGACAACCATCTCCAATAATACAAGATCAAAATTCAGTATACCGGTGCATGGTGTTTGGTACTGCCATCAAAATTCAGTATACCGGTGCATGGTGTTTGGTACTGCCATCAAAATTCAGTATACCGGTGCATGGTGTTTGGTACTGCCATCAAAATCTACTTGTCAAGTGTGGCGATTATGGCAAACCCTCCCGTACGGATTATGCCCTGCAGTAGACTTAACAGGCAGTTAAGATGATTATGATGATAGAGAAGAAATAACTAAAGTATTACGACATTTAGTGATCATTTTAGTTTATACACGTAGTCACGATAGCCGAGTGGTTGGATGATTGGAATTCGAGTCACGAGACCCCGAGTTCGATCCCCAAGGCTCGTACCAATAGGTTTTTTTTCAAAAAATATGTACGATTTATATCGTAGGCTTGGACACAAAGACGGCGACGGGCTTACCACCTGTCACGTTGTCCTGAAAAATGTCTTCGGTGGAAGGTGGGTCTAAAAGACTTAATTATCGAGACCTCTATCTACCCCTGTATTGGGAATAGGGTGAAGATATTTTTTTTATTATTTTAAGGACAGTTTTTTTAACTCACGCATTTCCAATTCTGGGATAGTTAGAAAGTCTAGAAAATTTTTAATCATTACATCACTATTTTCACGGAATATTATTTTAGGACAATGTGACACTCGAAGGTGGTAAGTCTGTCGCCATCTTGATAAGCATTAACAACTTTCGAAAAGTTATGCTAGTTATTTATTTTTATAAATAAAAATAAATTACAATCCTGCATTAAGACTAGAGCTACATTTTATTCTGCTTTTAAACTAAAACAAACTAAAAACCATAAGAATGAATGAACTATTATATTTGGCTCCTGAGCTCAATAGAATTTTTGTTATTAAATATCAATCGAACTTTTATTAATACATTTTACATGGCTCTCGAGCTCAATTGAATTTTTTAAGATTATTGACGGTCATCGAAATTACATTTAAGGTACAGAAGCTGTGAGTTAGTTAGAAGGGACCAAAAAACATTATAAAAAAAACATATTCTCGATTACGTCAAACTCGATTTGACAACTTGATGAACACGTTCTTGGTTCGACATTTGACTTTGACGGAACCATGTGGGTGGTCCCACATAGGGATACCAAACTGGTTTCTAAAATTTTTAGACATTTTCCATAACCTCATCAGTTTCACCTTCGCTCCAGGCTTTTTTATTTTTGTTCGCTCTATCGTGAACTAATTAAAACTACTAATTATAAATATGTCTACATTTTATCCGGCGGCGTTTTATTTTTAGACGGCGACGGGCTCACCACCTGTCACGTTGTCCCGAAAATATCTTCGGTGGAAGGTAGGTCGAAGGGACTTAATTGTCTAGACTAGACCTCTGTCTACCCCTGTATTGGGAATTGCGTGAAGATATTTGTTTATTTTTTATTTTTAGACGGCGACGGGCTCACCACCTGTCACGTTGTCCCGAAAATATCTTCGGTGGAAGGTAGGTCGAAGGGACTTAATTGTCTAGACTAGACCTCTGTCTACCCCTGTATTGGGAATTGCGTGAAGATATTTGTTTATTTTTTTATTTTAGACATGTGGAGTCAAATCAAAAGTCGTTGGGTGATCGGAATTCGAGTCAGGCCCGAGTTTGATACGTAGGCTCGTACCCAATGAGTTTGTTTCAAAACTTATGTACTATTTATATCGTTGGCTTAGATATAAAGACAGCGAAAGGCTAAAAATGTCTTCGGTGAAAGGTTGCTCGAAAGGACTTAATTGTCTGAACTTTTACCCCGTGGACCCCGACACCGCGAATGGCGTGAAGATAATTTTTTTTGAGATATTAAAAATATTTTTTCTGCGTTTCATTAACCAATCGTTATTAAAACTCATTTTATAGTTTGCGCTAAGTAATGTTTAATACACTTGACCGATTTTTGTTATTTTGTAAAGATAGTCTATGATTTTAAGACTTTATATGAGATAGCGGCTAGTGCCTGAAACCACTAATACATATCTGGTGCTGCCCTAAGCATAATGTTTCCAGATTCGTGAAACATGATGGTGACTCTAGTCTCACGAAACGTGCGTTACAAATTTTCACTTTTGTTTATATTTTTTGTTAAAGTTAGGACGATGACTAACGACCCTCTCAATAACTAGCCGCAGACGTAGCATCACCAATGGCGACTCTATGGTCCATTTTTTTTTCGATACTTATACATTTAAATTATATCGTCCCAAAAAATATTTCATTTACACGCATCAAAAAATTTAATCACGGTGATTTTTTTATTAAAGCTGCATTATTTGTAAATTGTTGATATTACTTTTTTTTATTTGATACTCCTCTCTTGTCGTGGGAGTCGTAAGATGCTAATAGAAAATGTTGATGATGACCAATACATTGCAGGATGTCAGGTGTCAGGTTAACGCTGTGTGTTACTATGATTGGCACTTATCGCACGTACACGTAAGAACAACTAAACGACATATAAATAGTAAACAATACATTTAGAATAAATACAATAAAATAATATGGTATTAAAGTTTACTTCAATTCAAACTTTATTTCAATTCAACAACACAGCCACAGATCTAGTAACTATATAAAAATACAGTAAACTAAAAAATTTTTTCGAATTAACGGACGGAGTTTGATAAATAGTTTGATATAACATAAACTAAGTTCTAAGTTTAAAAAATACTACAAGGGTATTTATAATTTTTATATACAGATGTACTCTTATAAATTAACGTGCTTTGACACTTACCTTATTAAAACATACATCGTACTTAAAAATTAAAATTCATAGGTAAAATAGACTATGGTTTATAAAACAATCCATCGTCGAACAAGACGCTGTTTAATTGTACGCTCGAAAACCAAAGCATAACAAAATGGCCGCCCGAAAACTGTTTCCCTCCAAAAAAACTGTCAGTGTCATTGGCAAATAGAGTGTGAGTGAAACATGGTGACGTTGATGCCGTGTAGCTACCTCGGCGGCGCGTCTCCGAGATGCAGCTTGGACCACACCGAACCAAAGGTTAGAGTCTGATTATAATAAAGCACTGTATACACTCTAGAAAAAAATGCACTGCTCACACGCACGGTTTATAAGTAGTAATTGATTGCATGGTTTGTGCATGCCTTAATATTTAAGATTGTTTTGTAAAATAAATGTGATATTTGATATAAAAAAAAAATTACAATTTATTAAATGAATGTGAGGTTTAAAAAATAGATGATTCTGACGATTTGCTGTTTTTTAAACTTCTCATTTCATAACAAAAAACTTACTTTATTTTAATTAAAATTAATATGTTATATCAACGTATATGCACCTGCTTTATGCACATCTTATTTTTAACCGTAAATGTCAAATAGAATATATATTTTAAAATAGAAATAATGCTTGAAAGGGTGTTGCCATTTAAAATATTAGTCATGTAATTTCTAGAAAAAATCACCGAATTATACTAGAAACGGTCATTATTTATTCCGTGGTGTACCGTGGTCGGCTTAAGAATATTTTCCGCAGTCTCTTCCCGGCACTGGCTTGACAGATTGCGTTATGATGATGTATTTTGTCTAACATACACACTTTAAAAGTCAAATGTAGTGCAAAGGCCTCTCTCAAAGGAAGGTTTGCTAAATTCGCAAACACACGACAGTTCACATCTTTGACGCAGGCGCCTAATTTTGGTTGATATTATACCACCATGTATGATTATACCACCATACATGATTATATCACGCCTCTTATACGGGTACTTAGTTACCAATCACGGGGTTGTACATTCTGACTAAAATAAAACAGGATACTTATTAGTAGTTAATAGTAATATTAGTACATATTTTACATTGCCGGAATTTTATACGGGTCTTTCAGTAGGAGATCGAAACTGGGTCATGTAATTAATTACAAGACAAAACCTAAAACCACGTTAAGAAACCACCATATTACTCGTATATGTTCTTGCTTACAAATAGACGTGTTAGCCATTAGTAACACCGAATTTTATCGTCCGGATACCAAACAAACATACGCGCGGACAAACTGTTTATGTATTCCGAGTGGTACGGCGTTGGATCTCATGTTACCCCATTCATACGTTAATCTTTAGGGGCCCATTAAAAAGTCGTAATACATCGAGTGCGGTGTCGCTGGCGTACCTACGGGACAGTGCGTCGTTAGGCATCTGATACCAGGCCATCATAAACGTGAGGGGTTGACTTACAAGCGATCGTTGATAATTTAATTTAGTTATGCGACGAATATGAGAGCGAGACAATAGCTTATTATCTAACTGATGAAATGACGCAATAATATACTGGTTGATAAGAATAAAAATAAAATTTAAATCACCTATTCTATATTTAATTGTATTTTTTAACGGAACGTATTTTCCCAATGCTGTTCCTATCGTATCCGAGTACAGACCGAGATCTAGACGATTTAGTCCTTTCTAACCAGATTTCGCCGAAGCTTGGGGACAACGTGACAGGTGGCGAGTCAGTCGCCGCTGTAGTGACCAAGTCAGCGATATATCATACTTACACAGATAAATATTTTTGTAAACAGTCGTGTTACAACTAAAAACATTCATATACATCACACAAAGGTTTGTCCCTGGCGACATCTGAACCGGAAACCCTTAGCTTTGAAGGCAGGATAGTGACCCTACCCTCGAAGTTAAGAGTTACCTAGTTGGTCGTAAACTAATTACATAATATAACATTATTGTATATTATTTATAAAAATTACACAAGCCTGTTTGGTTACTTAAATTTGAATATTTAACACTAAAATAACAAAAATCTAAGTTGGATTGTTTTCAATAAAAGACATTTGTAATACCATGTTGTTAATACCAACCTTCGAATATTTAATATAACATCTTCATTATCTTTTCCCACAAGATTAAAAAGCAAATATATAAATTGTAAAAGATAATAAATTATAGTTAACACTGCGTATTTTTGTCATTTAAACGTTTTAATAAGAAAAAAGTGTCAAGCAAGACAAACCGTCGATGGGTAAAGCCACCCAAAGATAACACACCAATAAAACAAATATGTACGAGCTGATAGGCCAACACGATGCGATTTATCGAGCGAGATGTCGCTTTTGATAGTGGGTTTTAAATTGTACGTATAATAGCTCTTATGTCGCTGAGTATTTGCAATGTAAGTTTATTACTTTATCTCAATTTTCTATCTTCACGCATTTTCCGATACAGGGGTAGCCAGAGGTCTCAGTCCTTTCGACCCACATTCGATCGGAGTTTATTTTTGGGACAACGTGATATGTAGTAAGCTCGTCGCCGTAAGAAGTAGTTAATAGGTTTAATTTTCGATTTCGTCAATCGATTCGATGATTCGTTTTAATGTTTATGTACAAGTTTAAATGTTTGTAATTCCAAACTTTTTAATAAATAAATACAAAATGAACAACGCCTTGAGATGAATATTGATAAAGAAAACAAAAATGGAAATTTGTTTTTTTATAACTTTTTCATGACCTTAATTCATCCCAATAAACTGGGATGTTTTCTTATGTTACCTATACAAAAACATTAAACTGAACTACAGTTACTTCTTACGGCGACAGGCTCACCACTTGTTACGATGTCCCAAATAAGCATCGGTGAAAGGTTAGTCGAAAGGAATTCATTGTCTAGACGTCGTTCTACCCTAGTATTGAGAATATGCGTGAAGACGTCGCAACTTAATTTTTTTAAGTCATTTGAAAATTAAATCCCGTCAAGTATATAGGTTCAAAGAGTCTAGACAGTTAGACTCTTTACTGACATATCTAACGTCTACTGTCATGTCTAATCTCATTTTCATTTCCGAAATTCTGTCTCGAAAATAATAAAAAAATGATCACCATTAAAATAAATCATTGACAGCATTGACATTTCACGCGATGACTCAAGCAATGCAGGCACGGACCGAATTAATATCACACCAAAGAGCATCTCTCGAATTATCAACGTTAACCGAACATAAATATGGCGGACGATAAATTGAATATTTATTCTGTGGGGACTCGGGAGCGGAGCGCGGCAACACTAGCCCGAGCCCACGACCGTAAATATTAAGTCAGATAAAACAATAAACGAATTATGTATAAATAAATAACAGTTTTGTACCTGCGCATGTTAACTATACAGGGTGTTCATATTAACTTAAGTCACGATAGCCCAGTGGTTGGGTGGACGGACTTTCGAGTCGAGAGACCCGAGTTCGAACCCCAGGGGACAGGGGGCTTGTACCAATTTTTCAAAAACTTATGTACGAATTATATCTTTAGCTTGGACATTTAGACGGTGACGGGTGACGGTGACTCACCACCTGTCACGTTTTCCCGAAAATATCTACCCTGGAAGGTGGATCGAAGGGACTAAATTGTCTAGACTAGACCTATGTCTACCCCTGTATTGGGAATTGCGTCAAGATATTTACTATTTATAGTGGTCTGTAAAAGTCCACAGAAGGACATAGACGTCTCCCGTGGGGTATGCCATAATTGCCACGCTTGGCAAGAGTATTGACGATCACAGTAACAGACTCTTCTCACCTTTCACGCGGCTACCCGTCGCCTGTCTGCTGAAGTTTGATCTGGTATTTTTAGAAGAAAGGTAACGGTAAGGGGTGCCCCCTTTTTGCATTCTTACGCCGTTTACCGTTTACGTCTTTGAATTTGCTGCCATAATAGGAAGAATTCAGGAAACTGACAATAACCAAAATTTGAGGAGGTATTCGGTGTCGCAGCCTTATATACAATATGACCTAATAGTTAACTGAATTTTCAACTTTAAATTTCCTAATGAGCCCATGTTAATTTGTACTGATTTCTTTTGATGATCCTTTAATTTCCAGGAGTAATAAATAGCCTTTCGGACCACCTATAAAACATCAAAATACGTTAAAAAAATGTGAGCCGTCTTGGGACGCCTGGCAGATGTGAAATATCGTGTGTGTACAGTAATATGCATAAAAGATAATATTATTACAGGAATGAAAAAATGAAGTACTAAGAAAATACTAATGAAAAAATGAAGTATTACGAATTTCTTACAGAAAATGGTAACTTTATTTAATAAGCATTTATTTACATTTGATATAAAAATTCGATATTAATATCAAGTGGCCACAATTTAAATATTTTCTCTCTCTCTGTGACTTCAGTTATAGTTATATTCGATGTTTCCTCTGCCGGTATTACTGTTACGATTGGTCGATGATAACTAAACTACGTTAAAAAGTCCCGTAGTAGTAAAGTCCCGTTGTCCCGAAAATATCTTCGGTGGAAGGTGGGTCATAGGGACTTAATTGTCTAGACTTGACCTCTGTCTACCCCTGTATTGGGAATTGCGTGAAGATATTTATATATTTATTTATTACGTTAAAAAAGTATTGGATGAAACATTATCAAGATAACTCACAATTACAGCATCTATTGTTGTTCCATATTTGGTAGTAGATTCTTTTGGATTGTTGTTGATTTGCAATTGAAATTCTTTTTGAAGAAATGTCATTAATGGCATTGATTCAGCTCTTGCAAATTTACATTAAAATCTCCAGCTAATTTTAATGGTAGTTTATATTTATTCGTTTTAAAAATTATTGAACTTTTTGACTATAAGGAAATGACCTTTCATGTAAAAATGAAATCGTAATATAATTTACATAGTCACTAATATAAATAATATGAATATAATTAATTAAATATAAAAAAGGGATTTCAGTGTTTAATTATAAACCTTAATTCTCAGGTAATAGGGTGTAAATTAGTATACCTTTGTATAGCCACTGTATGCGTCGCCACGCCAGAAATCGGTTTTACGTGCGGCTATAGATGTTTCACATCAATAAAATCATCTATTCTAAAGGAATTAGAAGTACCTATTCTATGTGTTAATCCACAATAAATATATCTGTCTGCCAAATTTAGTTCAAATCCGATCAACCGTTTTTGTATAAATGAGTAAAAAAACATCCAAACGCAAACTTTCAGACATGTGACATTAGCAGGATCTACCTTTGAATATCTTTCTGTACTCAAATTATAGATTCACGAAATAAACATTTTCATCTATTTTTATTTTTTACGATAAATCTGTCTTACATTCGATATTCCTCCCCAGCAACTTTTTGCAAAAAAAAATACTTTTTGCGATATATAATTTAAAAATGTTAATAATAAAAATAAGTTTATTTGATCTAGGTACCTAGTTTTGTCATAATATGAACTGATTTTCATATATGCGTGATGATAAATTGAAAAAACAACCGAAAATTATACATACTACAATAAATATACCATCTACACTTATACGCTGAATTTTAATACGGAGCATCTTTGTAATAAATGATCCTAAAGCGGTCAGGCGCGTTGTCGCCGCGTAAAACGTATAAATTAGCCCGCGTTATCGCAAGATCGGCCGGCCTCACACCTCGAGCGGAATGCCTCGTGATTTACGCTCTTTCTCACACGCGTTTACCTTTTGACTTATGTGGTCCTGGTAGATGTCCCAAATAAGCATCGGTGAAAGGTTAGTCGAAAGGAATTCATTGTCTAGACGTCGTTCTACCCTAGTATTGAGAATATGCGTGAAGACATTTGGGATATTTGGGATATTTATATATTTATTTATTACGTTAAAAAGTATTGGATGAAACATTATCAAGATAACTCACAATTACAGCATCTATTGTTGTTCCATATTTGGTAGTAGATTCTTTTGGATTGTTGTTGATTTGCAATTGAAATTCTTTTTGACGAAATGTCATTAATGGCCGTGATTCAGCTCTTGCAAATTTACATTAAAATCTCCAGCTAATTGTAATGGTAGTTTATATTTATTCGTTTTAAAAATTATTGAACCTTTTTGACTATAAGGAAATGACCTTTCATGTAAAAATGAAATCGTAATATAATTTACGTAGTCACTAATATAAATAATATGAATATAATTAATTAAATATAAAAAAGGGATTTCAGTGTTTAATTATAAACCTTAATTCTCAGTTAATAGGGTGTAAATTAGTATACCTTTGTATAGCCACTGCATGCGTCGCCACGCCAGAAATCGGTTTTACGTGCGGCTATAGATGTTTCACATCAATAAAATCATCTATTCTAAAGGAATTAGAAGTACCTATTCTATGTGTTAATCCACAATAAATATATCTGTCTGCCAAATTTAGTTCAAATCCGATCAACCGTTTTTGTATAAATGAGTAAAAAACATCCAAACGCAAACTTTCAGACATGTGACATTAGCAGGATCTGCCTTTGAATATCTTTCTGTACTCAAATTATAGATTCACGAAATAAACATTTTCATCTATTTTTATTTTTTACGATAAATCTGTCTTACATTCGACATTCCTCCCCAGCAACTTTTTGCAAAAAAAAAAATACTTTTTGCAATATATAATTTAAAAATGTTAATAATAAAAATAAGTTTATTTGATCTAGGTACCTAGTTTTGTCATAATATGAACTGATTTTCATATATGCGTGATGATAAATTGAAAAAACAACCGAAAATTATACATACTACAATAAATATACCATCTACACTTATACGCTGAATTTTAATACGGAGGATCCTTTGTAATAAATGATCCTAAAGCGGTCAGGCGCGTTGTCGCCGCGTAAAACGTATAAATTAGCCCGCGCTATCGCAAGATCGGCCGGCCTCACACCTCGAGCGGAATGCCTCGTGATTTACGCTCTTTCTCACACGCGTTTACCTTTTGACTTATGTGGTCCTGGTAGGGCCGTTGTAGTTTGTAACATGCCCTGGTGTTAAAATGTGACCTAGCAATCAGTGTGTACTCTTATGCTCTCCTTAGCTCCTAGTAATAATGTAAATTATAATTATAATGTTTACTTTACTGAACAATCGAAAAGTAAACAAAAAACGAACGCATAAATATTATATGAATAAAATAATAATAACAGTTATTAATGCAAAATCGATCGTTTATATATATATATATATATATATATATATATATATATATATATATATATATATATATATATATATATATATATATATATATATATATATATATATATATATATATATATATATATATATATATATATATATATATATATATATATATATATATATATATATATGTTCGGTTTTCTCCTTATTTTTGTATATTTTTTTCGGGACGGTTATTCCACCATAGTAAGACGAGATTGTCCTTTACAGTATCCACTGACAGAGGTTATTTCATATTAGATATGAGGTAGAATATAGTAGATTCTAATGTTGACTAACACTTATTATGCTAGTAACATATAACACAAAAATGTAAGGCTCTTAAATTTTCAAAATAAAATATGAAAAAATATTTAAAAGGTGGCTAAAATTTAAATGATTTACGAACAAATGATGAATTTGAAAGAAGCGAAATAGGAATGTTAGGAACTCTGGCTACCCCGTTAGGGACTCTTCGTGAAGATGAATAGGATCAAACTGTTAAGGAGCATTTATTAAATTTTTATTTTTAAGGTTTTGCTATAAAAACTTCACAAAATTTATCTATCGTAAAGAAACAAGACGTAAAACATACAAAATCCTTTCAAAAATTTAACCGGTGATTAGAAGCCCACAAAAGGAAGAAAAACGAACAGATTCCGGGGGAATAGATACGTTTATCGCATCCATCGTACCCGATTGAAGTCCGTATATCAAGTGGAGACACGGTGGCGCCCTCTGAAGGCTGTTAAATAAATTTACCTTGATTTTATTAATGTTGTTACCGTAATCTTGATCAGAGACAGACGACGTTTAAGAGTTTTATTATTTATAACTCGAGTTTTATCTCAAATCTCCTGTTGGTTAGAAAAATTGGGATTGTTAACCGTTACATGGGTAGAGATTTGTCGAGAGTCTAATTTGGTATGGGTAGCGCATGGTTTAGGTGTGAGATGTGTTGGAATTTTTGTAATGGGTAAAATGTAACATTCCTTCTACAAATTTATTTCATTGGGTGTCTTGTAGGTTTTTATGTTGAACATAATGTTACGTCAGAAATATCCTTCATAAATAACAGTGGCCAGAGGACTCATGTTGCTAAGCATAACAGAAAAAAATATCTTCACGCCATTCCCAATACAGGGGTAAACAGAGGTCTAGTCTAGACAATTAAGTCTCTTCGACCCACCTTCCACCGAATATATTTTCGGGACAACGTGACAGGTGGTGAGCCCGTCGCCGCCTTTATGTCCAAGCCAACGATATAATCGTACGTAAATTTTTGAAAAAACTCATTGGTACCTGGAGATCTAACTTGGGTCTCTTGACTCGATCCTGGATCACACAACCACTCGGCTATCGTGACTTAAGCATAACTTAATGTGAATAAGTTTAAACCGTCAATAGCTTAATGACTTAGGGTGCTGATTGCGATTTTAATGTTGCAGTTTCGGGCTAACTTTCAAGTTAGGTGATTTCCAAAGTTTGATGAACAATCTTTACAAAATATAATTAATTAAACGAATTAAATAAAACTAAACAAATGAGTTGAAAAGACTGGTCTCGTATTGTATGTTAATAAGAATATGATAAGGATAGCTATCCGTGTGGTCTAGTGGATGTCGTAAGAGGCGACTAAGGGCCAGCAGTGTCTGCGGTACGAGTGGTCTGGTACTGCGATCGCCAATCCGCCTGCCAAGCGTGGCGATTATGGCAAATCCTCCCTATGGGAGAGACCTATGTTCTGCAGAGGACTTACACAGGCCGTTGTGTATGTTTTTATGTAAGAAATGTGTGATGGAATGTAGCGTATGAGTACCTATATCTCGAGAAAGGTGAAAGTTAGATGATTCCCTAATTAGGTGATAAAGAAACAATTTATAGACGGACGCGTAACAGAATACATTAATTCTTTTAATATATTGGTTAAGAAAGTGGCAAGAAGAGGGTCTTGAAATAATTTCAGGTAATTGTTCAACATTTCTTTATGACTAAGACTATGCAAAAGTCACGATAGCCGTGGTTGGTTGGTAGGAATTTCGAGTTAAGAGACCCGAGTTGGATACCCAGGTGGTAGGCTCGTACCAATGAGTTTTTCAACAACTTATTTACAAATTATATCGTTGGCTTGGACATAAAGACGGCGACGGGCTCACCACCTCTCACGTTGTCCCAAAAATATCTTCGGTGGAAGGTGGGTCGAAGGGACTTAATTGTCTAGACTAGACCTCTTTTTATCCCTGTATTAGGAATTGCGTGAAGATATTTTATTTTATTTTTTTACAAAGACTATAATTTTTATGAAAATAAAAACGTACATAAATAGGGACAACATCACAAACATTTCTCTGATCGCAATATATAACCAGAGTTCTTTTTTATAACTTTTGACTACATTTTCCTTTTATTCTGATATACATTAGTCCTTATAGATAGACTTAATATAATGTACCAGTTTGCATTTTGCCTTCTTAATCACATCTATCCTTTAAGACTAAACCATACGCGCATTTTAGTTTAGTAGGGAATGAAGAATAAGAAATGTCCGTCACCGCATCGTAAACGAAACACAATTCTCTGTCAACAATGAGCTACAATGTGATTCTCAGAAGGGCCACAGGAGTTTGTAAAATGCAAAATGCACAGGCATTGTATCGGTAAACATAGCGAAACTATTAATGAAGTGAGTAGGGGATTAAACACGTTTTATTATTTGAAAAATGTTTTATAATTTAGATTTGAAAGAAAACCTTGTCACTAAAATTGATAAGGGCGTGCTTCGATGGTTTAGGCACTTTGAACGAATGAGCGAAGACCGAATGGCGAAGAAAATATATAGCGCGAAAGTTAATATAAAAAAGGGTCAAGGTAGGCCTATCGAGTAGAAGACTAACTTTCAAAGACCATGTGAGCAAATTGCTCGAAGAAGGGAGAGTCAAGAGTACTCGGATACCTAGACGTGCATGTATGAAGAAAATGATGAATCTGAAAGAATCGAAAGAGGTGTGTAAGGATCGTGACACTGGGCGTTATATTCTCTCTGGCTATCCAGTCAGGAACTGTGCGTGAAGATACATAAATAAATAAATACTAAATTAACCACGGGCATTTTTTTAAATTACTCGTTAATTTAATAACAACGCGACTATTTTTATTTCTATTATTATTCTATTTTAGTTATGGCGTAAATCTGCACTCTTACTTTCCATGGCACTGTGTAAAATGTTGCTTGAATGATATTTTAGTAACATGTGGCATTTGCTTTATTGCAGGCAAAAAGGGCGAGACCTGATACAGGCACCGATGTTCGGTAAGTTTCAATATACTCGTATATAAGTATATTTTGTTTGTTAAGTCAGGATCGCCGAGTAGTTGGGTGATCAGAATTCGAGGCGAGAGACCAATGGTCTTTCAGTCGTAAAGATCGAATTGTCTAGACCTCTGTCTAGCCCTGTGCTGAGAATGGCGTGAAGATATTTTTTTTATATTACGTTTAGAGTAACAACTAGTTACCGTATGTTTAAGGCGTAAGAATGTACCCACGCCCTTTCTTCCCGATAGTGACGTAATAGCAGCTCAGCTCCGTGAATTACCCGAAAAAAAGATGTTATTGATGTGCCGGATACAATAATTATATCCTGAAAAGATATTTATATCTTTGACTTGACATAAAGACGGCGAGAGGCTCCCCAACTGTCATGTTGTCCCAAAAAAATATCTCGAAAGGACTAGAATTGTCTAGACCTCTGTCTGTCCCTGTATTGGGGAGGGCATGAAGATAAATAAGATCAGAAATACATATATCCTGAAGATATGTGACGCTTCTAAATTGCAACACATTATTGTAAAATAAAATTTTGAAATTGTCATCAACAAATGTTTATCGTATCGTTATCTAACTTAACTAGTATATACAGTACTTAATACATTTACTTGGATGCCATGACATAAGGTCAATGGAAACGATGGCTCTCCGGCTACCTGTAACATTAAATTTGCATAAAATCATATCGTATGCATATGAAGTCGATGATTATTTACGTTTAAAATTGTAGAAATAACGATTACATAAAACGGAATGTCGCTATTGAATTTTTTAAAAATAAAAAAATAAATGTCTTCACGCAATTCCCAATACAGGGGTAGACAGAGGTCAAGACTAGACAACTAAGTCCCTTTGACCCACCTTCCACCGAAGATATTTTCGGGACAACGTGACAGGTGGTGAGCCCGTCGCCGCCTTTATGTCCAAGCCAACGATGAAATTCGTACATAAGTTTTTGAAAAACTCATTGGTACTACCACCTGGGGATCGAACTCGGGTCTCTCGACTCGAAATTCCGACCACCCAACAACTCGGCTATCGTGATTTTTTTAAATTATTTATTAAATGTACGTAACTGTTGCCGTTAGAATACGGCGTAAGATGACTTACTCGTACTATCTCGTTTCATTCCGTGGTTGTTTAGTGATTGAAGAAATCAGCAATGATCACATTTCGAGATAACCATCTCGAAAAATAGCAGACCAAAATAAATCGAGCTGGATATAGTATGATTTAGCCGTGAGTTTAAAAGAGTTTAGATGAGAGTCACGATAGCCGAGTGGTTGGGTGGTCGGATTTTCGAGTCAAGAGATCCATGTTCGATCCCCAGCTGGCAGTTTAGGGAGGACGGTAAGAGACCCGATGGCATTACATGCCATTAGTCCCTAATGAGAGAGGAAAAGCTCTTGTGTGGGACGCTACTTGTGTCTACATTAGAGACGATCAGTCCGTGGGTTCCCCGCAACATGTACTTTCTAATGGAATTGTATCCTCGTCCACGAAGATCTTTAAATTCATTTGCTTCCGTTAAATAGCGGGAAAACCGTCTCAAAAAATACCTGACCAAAATAAATGTCACCTGTATCGAGCAGCAACGTCGAAGATGCAGAGTATATGGTATCCACCAAGGGATTAAAGTCGCTCGTTCTTAAAGTAGTGTACCTTATTCGTAAGAATTCTGAAAAAGCCAAAACAGGTTGAAATCTTCGGGCGAGAGATCAGGACTGTTTGATACATTATAGTTATCTGCATAAACACTTTTGAACCAGGCGCTCTAGATTTTTGTTAAACGGTTAAAGAGGTGTGTGATCTAGTAGGATCGAGAAAAAATCTAGATCTTTCTATCTATCGATCAAAATGAGTCTACCACTTTTTTTCATTAGATTCCTCTGACTATGTCTTTTAGCTTTGATGTCATATATCCTCCCCAACAGCTGACGCAAATTTTAACACATTTCACCACCAACAACAAACATCGAAAGTAACACAAATAACTTAAAATTTGCAGCTACTTAATTTCTGTTGCAGTTTACACTCGAACCTTCACGCCATTTCAATCTACTTCAAATGACAATAGCGAGGGTAGCGTAATCCCGGCTTAATCCCCATATTGTAGATAGACAATTGCCGTGAAAAGAGCTACTTAATGTTACTCTCGAATAGAACACGCCGTAGTTTATCGATGGATTCACATTATCACGCATTGATCAAAGGAAGTGATTACAGTTTACAATAGGTTTAGTGTTACAGCAGGTCGATTTTGAAGCGACAGTTTAAAGATGTTCATGGTTTTTTTTCCTTTTTTTTTCTTTGGCAAAATATGTCATTATGTTCCAATAAAAACAGATGTTAAAAGCTCAAGGTCATATCAGTGTAAGAATGTTTCTACGGTGCCATTTGCCACTTTTCACCGGTGGTTTCGAAAAAAAATTTATTATTGCAATTTTAAGTATTTTATTTACTGAAAGCTACAAGAAACAATAAAATTGAACACCGCCAGTGTTCAATTTTATTGTGAAGAAAGCTGTATTTTAGAAAAATAAAACAACTCGAGAAAGCTAAGCCTGAAAATGCACTGAAGCAACGTGGCGGACGTACCTTGAGAGATTGATGAAATGAAGAGAGATTGCAGCTCTTAAAGAATATTATTGAGTCGGTTTTTGCCCAATAGCATGCATGAACTGCTAGTTCGCTTTATCTTAAGTACTAATCTCTCAACATCAGCATATTAAGTTCTCTTCAAATAGGCGTATCTCGCGTATTCCTACGTCTTGAATATGAGGTTAAAGCCTCATATTCAAGACGTACGTCTTAAATATGAGGCTTTAAGCACCTTTGAGAAGAAGATGCGTGTAACCTTTACCATCACACTCCTACCAGAAGAAAAAACTGCCTGTTATCAGCAAAATTAATCAATTCATTAATTTTTTCATAAACTCCCCTATAGGTAATAGGCAACTCCCGTACGAGATTTGGCCATAATCGCCCACCATATCCTGCCTGAATTGGCAATCGATCGCAATGCCAGATATCTTGCACTTGGATATCTGGCATTATCAAACTATTATTACTATTAATTAAAAACCATTATCAAACGTCTGCTATGTTTTATGGTGTTTTTGACATGATTATTAATGTTATTTATAAAAAAAATATCTTTACGCAATTCCCAATACAGGGGTAGACAGAGGTCGAGTCTAGATAATTAAGTCCCTTCGACCCACCTTCCACCGAAGATATTTTCGGGACAACGTGACAGGTGGTGAGCCCGTCGCCGTCTTTAAGTCCAAGCCAACGATATTCGTACATAAGTTTTTGAAAAACCCATTGGTACGAGCCTACCAACTGGGGATCGAACTCGGGTCTATTGACTCGAAATTCCGACCACCCAACCACTCGGCTATCGTGACTTTTTGTTATTTATCAGTAGCTTATTCAAGACTTATTCCTTAGTCGACTCTTACAACCAGTAAAGAGGGGGTGTTATAATATTTGGTCTCAACCACACGGACTGATATATTAAATTAAATTAATCTTTGTCTATCATAGTTTCGTCAAATAAAGCGTATTTATTGTTTGAGCGTTGAGGTTTGACGAAATAACTTAGTTGTCTAGACTTCTGATAACCCTAGTATTGGGAACCACTCCTTTATCGTGACTTAATTAATATTAAAATAAATTTTAGTATTAAAATAAATACTAATAAGATAAAATACGTTCTTTGATATGTAATGTCATATTCTTTGATATTTTCCAAATATTTATTACTCTAATTTAATTGGATTTGATGATTAACTAACTTTTGTAACTCAACTGTCTACAACTATTTATTTTATATTCATCTATTACGATGTTTACGCCAAAGAATAAAAAAAATAAAGATAAATGGATTCTGGCATTCGACAGGACGCATTCCGATTTAGGCAACGCAATTAGGTGGGTTAATTAGTGGTTAACACGACGTTCTCTCACTTTTTATCTGTGTTGGATATTCTTTTTAAAATAGTGCATACTGAAGTGTTATAAATCACTTTATGAAGTTATTTAGTTTTTCTATTTTTTTTTTCTTTTTTGTTATGACAGCCAGGATCTAAAGTATCACATAGCAAGTTGTATGTTTTTTATTACATTTCCTCTCATAATTTTTTGCAATAACAACGTTCATTAAATTAAAGAGAAAAAAAAATTCTTTAATTTTATTACATAAAGTTCAGCATAACTTTTATGCTTTAAAAATCAATAAAAAATTGAGTAACAACGTTCATACTTTATTTTTGTTATATCATATTTTTCTTTACAATGTTGTAGATTTTTCAGCAATTTCGTTTCAACGCTGTCTGTATTTACTTAACCTTAATTTATACTGAACCTTTTAACTAGAAAATAACCAGCACCAGTGGTAACGAGGAATCGCGGCTACATTCCGTTTCGGAACCGCATCGCAGTGAACTATCAATTCTAGAGTCAATAAAACAAAGATTTCGCTAAAACTTTTCATACGGGTATATGGTTGCACCATTGCCTCCGATGCCGCCCTATCATACTTCGATTAATGCCTGATGCATAGACTCCAATGTTTTCATTCATTTTAAATTTCCCTATATTAGAAGTCATAACCTAACCTAGGTTAGGTTGTCTTTTTTAAGATTAATTAGTATTTATGATGCTATTAATTTATTAATATATTAATTATACATATATTTTTTTTAATTCAAAAAGAAGCGAAGTAATATTATAATTTAATATTCTTTGCCCGTTATCCTCGAATTCTATAAACATATATATTCAAATTTAGAATTAAATGAAATGATTAGACGCGATGCGTCGATTAAAAAAGCATAATTATATTATTATGCAATTATCTAAATTTAACACTTTCATACATCATTTTTACGAAACGCCATAAACATGCAACTCATTTGTTTTAAAAGCCATCTGTTTTTTTTTGTGTGTAATTTTTGGCGGTTGACAAAAAAAAACGCGCAATTAATAGAATCGGAACGAAGCCGAGCGGTTGACACGTGGAAGCCAAATGGCGGTTATAAAAGAAACTACTGACTTTTAGGGTTCAAAAATTAACTATTACTATGTATTACTATTTATTATAAATAAATTATTTAACTTTTTTTACTTTGACATAATAGCCGTAGTATGTAGTGTAATATGACGGATAATGCGTGAAGATATTGGTTTATTACTTATGTACGATTAATATGTCGTTAGCTTGGACGTATAGACGGCGACAAGCTCACCACCTGTCACGTTATCCCAAGAAATGTCTTCGGTGGAAGGTGGGTCGAAAGGACTTAATTGTCAAGACCTCTGTCTACCTCTGTGTACCCTTATAATGGCGTGAAGATAATTTCTTTTACTTTTTTCGTCAGAACTACTATCACAAACAGTCTAAAAGTTTGTTCGAAGGTAGCAAAGAAAACAAACAATCTATATATTATTGCGATCTGTTCTCTCTGGCTACCTCGTCATGGACTGTGCGTGAAGATAAATAAAATAATATATCACATTACATCCAAATTCAAATCAAATTGATCATGATCCAATTAATCGGAACTGTGGTCTCTTGACTCATATTCCGATCACCCAAACACTCAGTTATCGTGATTTATGACGATTAGTAAAAGGTAAAAAAAACTGTCCAACAATCACTTTTATAAAACACTACCTGAATTTTTATCTCATCGCTGCTGAAACGAGAATAAGCATCGTATGTTTGTATTTTATATATTTCGTAAGGAACCCTTGGCTTCAAGAACAAGGCTCACTTTTATTTTTATATTAACGAAGTGTGCCGACCATTGTGCCCTTGTCAGAGGGCAGTAAAAGAGCTTATTGTTTCCTTACGGTTGCCAGGGATTTGTTGAACTAACGAACAGGATCGCCGACTAATTTCAAAACGTCATAACGACCTGTAAAAGTCGACTGCAGGACATAGGCCTCTCCCGGGCGAGTTTATCATAATCGAATTGGCTATCGCAGTGCCAAATACCTTGCACCTTAGATGCTGCTGCTCGTCACCGGTCTGCTAAATTTTGTTCTGGCCTCTTCAAAGTTGTTATCGCATCTGTCGGTATCCAATTGCAATTTCAAGGCCTTTCCCCTAGTCTTCTTAAGAGAAGATACCCGTATAAAGAAAATAGTTCTTCGTAACCTGGCACACAGGCTAATTTAATATATTTTTATTCACATACGACATCTGGGCCAAGAATACGTGTCCTGTGTCTTGGTAGCTGGATATAAGTTCAATATACATTTCTTCATTCGTTCCCAATACTGAGATAGTCGTAGTTCTAGACAGTGCAGTCTTTTTGATCCACTTTTCACCGGAGTTTATTTCGGACAACTTAATAGGTAGGGAGCTTCGGTAACGAATTTTTACGTATATGTATACATTATTATTAGATTATTAAAGGAGAGTAAAGGAGTGGACAATTAAGTACTTTCGACCCACCTTCCACCGAAGACATCTTTTGGGGGAACGTGACAGATGGTAAGCCTGTCGCCGTCTTCTTGCCCAAGCCAAAGATATATATCAAACATAAGCTTTGTAGGAATCGTGACACTTGGCGATCTATTTTCTTTGACTAACCCGTCAGGAATGATGCGTGAATATGAAGAATAAGTAATTTAAAACAATAGCGACCCGAACCAGCTGCCTACGAGCTATATTTTTTTCTATCGTCGCATAGTTAGTTACCTACTATTTTAGTAACAATCCTTTATGAATTATACATGTTACATTTATAACTACATGAGAGAGGAACTTTTCTTATTAATCAATGCGTCCATTTGAAAGAATCATATAAAAATGACTGCAGTACGTATGAGTGTATCGCATTCAGGTACACAGACATACTATTGATCACTCCGTCCATTTGAGAAAATCATATAAAAATGTCTGCAGTTTTTGAGTATATCGCATTCAGGTACACAGACAGACACACTGCAGGGTCAGTTTTTTATTATAGGTCTTGATTATAATTATTAAGCTAATAAATTTCATACGTTTCACTTAAACATGAACATTAATTGAAAGAAAAACTTTACAAAATGCAATAACATAATCTAACTGTATCTGTCCAAAATATTATACACTGTTGTTTCATATTATGACGGCACTATTAACAAACATTCCAAACCAGCCAACTATTTGCCATAGAACATAAAACTAAAAATGTGACAACTAAATCATCGCACCATATGGATTGTCACTCATTGCTCGCGTATGAGAACCTTTGAAGTCTTTTGTTAGAACAATTTAAAGCCGTTTTACGATGACTACTGCATAAAAAGAACTGTGAAGAAGAGCCGAAACATTAAAAAAGCTTTCAATTAAAAAGATAGTGACAATACTGCCAGAAATTCCGCCCCGAGTCGCTCTTTTGATATACGATAGTGTTGTTTAAAGGCAACTCTCGATGTGGCGGCAAAAAGCAAAGTGACACTTGAAAAAGGCGCGAACTAATATAAACAAGGGTTCTTTTTTCTAGACAAAGACCATGGTGTTCTGTAGTTCAAGTTTTGGTCTGTGCGTTATAATTTCTGCGATCATAAATATTATGCCCTTCAATTGAATTAAACAAGTGTGTAAATAAGAAATAACATTAATTTAACAATATGTTTGACCTTTGATATATTTAAGTATGTTACTAGCGATAGTTAAAATCATCAACTCCATTAAATAAAAAAAAATACGAAGCCTTTATAAGAAGAATTTAAAATTATATGTAATATTTTGGCTCTATTTCGCTTTGAATGGTTTCTAAAATATAACTAAAAATCTAAGATGAATATCTTACTACTACAATATTTTTAATAAATTCAAAACTTAGATCCATGGCCATTCAAACATGCAAGCATTAAAAAGAAAAATTACGCGCTAAATTCCTTTTATTTTAAAATGGCGTCACACATCTGTCGTGTGTGACAGCGCGGGAGTTGATTAAATGGCGCGAGCGCGTTCACAGGCGTTGATAACGAGCTAAATTAATTCGAACACGTGTAAACATTTTGTTAGATAAACCCACTAACTACATATTATGAGGGGTCTGGGGCTGAGGCATCTGTTATTTGATTTCGGTGATTTGCTTTTATGATCGTAATTTCAAAACAAACAATGTGATTTAGCGCTTATAAAATGTCTCTTAATTGGTATAATCTTTTTTATGGCTGTTTGGAACATATCACTCTGGCCAGTTAACATATTACGATTCAAATATAGAATGTATAATATGTGTAGTGATAACATAAATACGATAAGTGTGTGATACATTTCTGCACGAATTATAATATTTGCCAAGTTTTTATTTGGGTGTTCGGAAATCGAATCCAGAGACCCAAGTTCGATCAACAGGTGGCAGACTCGTACCAATGGGTCTTTTCAAAAACTTATGTACGAATTGTATCGTTGGTTTGGACATTGAGACGGCGACGGGCTCATCACCTGTCACGTTGTCCCAAAAATATTTTCGGCGGAAGGTGGGTCGAAATGACTTAATATTATTGTCTGAACTTCTGTCTAATTTATGGTATTTTACAAATATTCATAGTAATGTTCAGCGTATAGCCATGGTCTTTCGTTACGTAACCTATTAAAACAATGCATTCTAACAGCAGTAAGCGATTATAAGATTGAGGAGACCTGTGTGTAGTGTGTAGTGACCTTTTTGCTTTGCGGTAGTCGGTTAAAACTAAAATCGTTTGTGCACTAATTTTTTAAACGCAAGACCTAATCGATGTGTAGACATGACAATGACAAATCCTAAAGATTTATAAAACTCAATATTCCAATCAAATTAAGCCTTCAATTAATTGCTCCAGTTTTTTCTTCTTCCCGAAATAAAGACGTTTAGAGCGTCCATTTATAAAAAGACGTTTCACCGTAAACAAACTGAGAGCGGCGTTTAATGGATTCTTTTTTATTTCCATTGTTGTGTTAAACCGAGGGTGTTTTCTTTAAAACGATCCCGTTTGACGTAAACTAATTTAATTATAAGCAACCTTTTAGGAAACGATTTGGCTAATGGCTCATTTATATATTTATTTCTTTCGATATTGTACTGAACATTCGCTTATTCTCCATCAGCTTTATTATAAGTCACGATACCCGAGTGGTTAGGTAGTCGGAATTTCGAGAGACCCGTAGTCGATCCCCAGGTAGCAGGTTCGTACCAATGGGTTTTTCAAAAACCTCTGTACGAATTATATCGTTGGCTTGGACATTGAGACGGCGACGGGCTCGCCACCTGCACATTGTCCCAAAAATATCTTCGGTGGAAGGTGGGTCGAAGGGACTTAATTGTCTAGACAAGATCTTTGTCTACCCATGTATTGGGAATTGCGTGAAGATATTTATTTTATTTTATTTTAGTATTCATGTTAACCACTCCCACCAAGCCTGTTAAAAATGCAAAAAACATCTCATTTTATATAAAATTATAAAATGAGATGTTTTTGCATTTTTCTCATAATTTTCATGCCAATTCCAATACTAGGGTAAACAGATGTCTAGACAATTAAGACATTCTATAGGAAATTCTTCAGAGTTCAAGCTATCTTAATAGTAAATTTCATCAAAACGGTTTAGTCTTGAAGGCGTAATACAAAGACAGACAAATTCGAGGCACGGGTCCCTTGACTCGAAATTCTGACCACCCAACCACTCGGCTATCGTGACTTATAACATGAATACAAGTAGGTAATGTTATTTGGCAAAAAAAAAATAATAAACAAACGCATTCCAACTATATATCACCATTAGATATATTTTTATTATCTAACAATTTACATATTCACTTGTTGCAGATTATCGGGCGACACCAACACGAGCCCCTGCCAATCGGAATCAACGTCCGAATCGCCGCCATCTTTGTTACAAGATGCAACATTGCCCGTGCTTTTAGTGTCCGGCGCGTCGACTTTGTTCCAAGCCACGACCTCCACCAGTACCGCGCTGAATCTCACGGACGGTCTGAGCTTGACTCAGGACGATTGCGGCTTGGCTAATGGTTGCACGAACGCGGCTTTGAGCGGGCTGGCTTTACCGCTGACAACCTCAGGCGGGCAGTGTTCCACGACCTCCACGTCAGCTGTCGCTTGGTTGATGAATGACGATAGCACGGGTAAGAGTAAGACAGGTCTATCATTACGATCTAGACTTCAACTGATAGTGTGACTTGAAATTAAAAAGAGTGACGCTTTTATTTGTTTGTTTGTCTACATTTTCAAAAATTATGTACAGAAAGCTTCTTAAGAGAGTAATTTCAAACTTTTTACTTTAATTTCTCACTTTCTTTTACCACTGACATGATAGAATCTTTATAGTTGTGGATGTAGATATTTGATTACGATTTTGCCACAATTTTTGTTACTCCGAAAGGAAAATCTTACGGTGGTCAGCGTCTGGTGACCAGCAACATGGTGGCTAGTTATATTTAGTTATATTGTTTTGGGTCTGTCTGTTTGTGGTACCTGTCATGTTTCTGATTCCATAACACAAGTGTTTTAGCTACTTACTTTGAGATCAAAGCAATGTATGTGATGTTGCCCCTTTCTAATTATTTATCTATTTCTGCGAACTGAATAATTGAATTATATTAAAAGTAAATACAGCCTTAGATTTGATCCCACGGAGATTTTAATGAAATTTTCAAAGTTTAAGTAGCTTCTAAGCGACACCTAGGAAAGAAACATAATTTTCCCTAATTATGATTAATTAATTTAATTTACCTGTATCGTCTTCTATTCGTGATTTCTCATCCGATTTGCTACTTTAAAAATAAATACCGTTAGATATTAAAAGCAGCATCAAAAACATATGTTAGCAACTAATATTATGGTCAATAAATTTTACCATTTTATTACGATCATATTGCGGGTATTTACATAACTTGCATAATTTCAGTTAAGATATTAGTTATAATGATGCCTATAAATTGATATTTGATTTAACGTATGTTAGAAGTAACCGGATTGTTTAAACTGCGATTGACATTCGAAATGCCGATAAATATTTGTGTTAATGTGAAATAATAGTAATAAATTTAACTAAATTTCCATAAGCGTCACTATAAATGTTGTACGTTTGAAGACGTTATATTATTAAGTAAGTCATTCCAAAACATAATGTTCATGTAAACCATAAAATAGCAAATTTGACTTCTTATAGTCGTATAGCAGAAATATACATTTTCTTACAAATTTCTTTGTTTGCGTATTAATTTAGAAATTTACTTACTTACTTATCTTCACGTAAAATTAGAAATTTGATGTTCGAAACAAATTAAAGAAAACAATCTAAACATTTTATAGCAATGATTGTTTTATTATGACGTATTTGTTTTATTTGACAACCTCCGTGGATCAGTGGCGTACACACCGGTTTTGAGGTCACGGGTTCGATTTTTGGATACATGTAGAAAGCACTTTTTGTACATTTTATCGGGTTTTAGTGTTGGTGGTACCTTCGTTGTTTCTCGTTCCATAGCACAAGTGCTTTAACTACTTACCACACAAACAGAGGTCTCTGAGAGTGCTGGCGATACCAGAAAAACCCACTTGTTTACGCCACTCGTATAGGAAGTTCGTCTATGAAGACCGCCTAACCGCGGGAACTTAACCTGCTGCTTGACTTTTTATTTTACCCTATGTTCTTACGTTTATTTTTTGATAGGGGGTGGTGTCAAGAGCGAAGTGCGCAGCCCCGGGCTGTGCGAGGCAGACGTGGCTTTATACGGCGAGACGCTGGCGTACGACCAGTCCGCCCTACCCTACCAGTATTACAATAGGTAAGTGGAAGACAGACATATATCTGCAGGATTCTCTAACATAAAATGGAACATTGATTTTTGTTATTATGATAATCTGTTAGCTCTTCCGGTGGAAGGTGGGTCGAAGGGACTTAATCGTCTGGACTAGACCTCTGTCTACCCCTGTATTGGGAATTACGTGAAAATGTTAGCTCTCAATATTCAGCGCCATGTTTAACATATTAGTGCTTTAGAAGGTATCTTACTACACTTTTGGAAATAAGTATGAAATTATTGTAAAAAATAATAAAATAAATATAAATATCTTCACGCAATTCCAAATACAGGGGTAGACAGAGGTCTAGTCTAGACATTTAAGTCCCTTCGATCCAATACATATGTATATTTATTGTTTTAATGATTTTGGTATACATAAATCACACAGACAGTTTACTGCACGCGTTAGACATACAACCATTTCGTGCTCCTTGCCTTCTGACGCCATCCCTTCCACTACTGAAGACTAAGATAGGCTCCACATTCCCTGGACGCAACGGCATCTATACCTTTAAATCTGGACAAAACAGTGGTTTGGTGATAGAAATGGCCTATAACACAGACGATTGACTAACATAAAATTGTAACCCGTATGCTACTGTAAGTTACTACCTATTAAAAACTGTTATATTTTATATTACTGTGTGACAACGTCGTAAGTATATTTCCATATGTATGTATTTTATATTCAGACGGGTCATGAATATCTCTTGTTTAAGTCACGATAGCCGAGTGGTTGGGGTATCGGAATTCGAGAGTCAAGAGAACCGAATTCGATCCCCATGTGGCATACTCGTACCAATTGGATTTTCAGAAAAGTTATGTACGATTTCTAACATCGGGCTTACCACTTTTCACGATGTCCCAAAAAATGTATACAGTGGAAGGTGGGTAGAAAGGACTCTATTGTCTTCACCTCTATCTATCAATATCTCAATACTGAAAATGGCGTGAAGATATTTTAATATATCTTATCTCATAACAGAAAAAGCGGCCCTTACAGGTGAGTAAACTGACGGTCGAATGTAGAGGTCAACGCTCTCGGTAAGGATTTGCCGGAAGCCATAGAAGTACCCTCGCCCGAAATTAAAATGCCTCTACTTCCGCATCAAGTATTAAACAGATTGCTTTAAATGGCCTTAATTATAAAAAAAAGTAGGCTAGTATAATCTAATTAATTGAGGCTATAAGCCTAAAGTGTCACTTGTTGACGTTTTTGGACGTTTTTATTAATGTAAATCTTTATAAATGTAGGTAATAATTAAGTTGTTACAACAATATAGACCAAACGATCTTGATATTTTAGATTAATGAAGAATATGGGTGTATCAAAGTCACGATAGCCCAAGTTGAGAGACACAAGTTCGATTTTCAGGTGGCAGGTATTTTGGTTTTGTGTTGTGTGAAATGTTCATGGGTGGTAATCACTTACCATCACCTGAGCCACCTGCTTGTTTGCCTCCCTTCTCTACAAAAAAAAAGTTCTTTCGACCCACCTTTCACCGAAGAAATTTTTTGGGTAACCTCACTAGTGTTGAGCCTGTCACTGTCTTTACGTCTTGTGCCTCTGCATTTCGGCAAGAAGCCTACTCCCACTTCCCCTGTCCAGCTCTTTCTCCTTACTTTTCTAAATTGTTTCGTTGGTGTCGTCATCAAACGAGCTGACTGCTCATACGCCCACCTAAACAAATGGAGATTTCAGTGTACGTTGTATAGAATTAGTTCCGTCCGTTAACATAACAAATAGTTTATAGTTATTAGTGAACATATTTCTGTGGTTCATTAGGTTTATAATTCAGTTACGTCTGATCTGTTGTTTGATAACATACCTTAGTCCTCTCATACATTGATGCAGATGAATATTATTATATCTCTTTAAGTAAGTCTTAGAATAGAAGGTGTTGCATAACTTCCAAAATATTTATGATTAAACAAATTGCCTATACAATAGTTGTGCCCATCAAAGCAGTGAAATTGAACTTTCATAAATTATTTTAACAGAAGATTTATTATGCAAATTTATTGATTTTTAAAGCATGTTTATGCTGAACTTTTATGTTATTAAATTAAAGAGAAAAAAGATAAAATTTCAACTTATATTACTTATCCCTTGTTTATTGGCATAGGCGCCATCTATTATCCCTTTTGCAAGTGACAATTTGATAATCCTGACTTTTCAGTTAGGAATTATCAATACGATAACGCCAACTTAATTTGTATTATGCATTTTTATTGATTTTTAAAGCATATTTATGCAGAACCTTTATGTTATTAAATTAAGGAGAAAAAATTTAAAATTTCAACTGACACGGGCGGGATTCGAACCCGCGACCATCGATCGGTGTCGACGCTCTTACCTCCGAGCCACTACTTTTTTCTCTTTAATTTAATAACATAGAAGATTTATTATCTTCTTATTGCCTAGTTTAGATAAGAACACAAACAACTTTCTATAGTCTAGTCTACTGATTACTTTTATCTTTTTTGGATTTCGTTTCAGTGATGATATCCATAATCTTTTTCGAAATAATCCAATAACCTTTTAAACCCCTTTCTTCATAAGGGATATTTTAGTGACACCTTTTAAATGTGAACATTATAATTTAGGTAACACATATTAAGGAAATAAAACAAATTTAAATTGAATTATTAAATAAGTATGTCAATTATTACTATTCAAAAATAAATATTGATAAGCAATCTAATGAATGTAAAAATAATAAGCCGAAAAAAATAAAATGCTTCTCTTTGATGCTGGTACCGAATATTATTCTTCTGTGACTCAGGATAATAAAGATGAAGGCTATATAGGAAAGACAGTATAGAGCGTAGAGTAAAATCCGAAATATTATATTCTTTACAAATAACAAGAAGTCGACATAATATACCGCTTTAGTGTGTAGCCGCCCGTTTCCTATCAGAGATGTGAATTTTAATGGAATCTGCTGGATATAATTATGGCGCATCGTACTGTGTCTAAGTCTCATGCAAGCAGTAAAGAAATTTTCTGAATACTTAGCGAGATTTCGATGGAAGATAATTACATGCTATCAGTGGATCTAGACAGCAAAGTAGAATTAATGCTAGAGATCTAATATTCAAATGAATATCATTAAAAATAATAACAGTTTTTTTTATATAAAAATGCGACGTTTGAGTCTAAAAAAAACTCAAATCTCGCCAATTAAATGCGATTATATAAACACTTAAACTTCGGGAAGAATATATCGAACCTACACAGTTAACAACAAAAATACTAAAAGTTTTTTTTTTTTAATTTCAATTCCCAATACAGGGGTAGACAAAGGTCGAGTCTAGACAATTAAGTCCCTTCGACCCACCTTTCACCGAAGATATTTTCGGGACAACGTGATAGGTGGTGAGCCCGTCGCCGTCTTCATGTCCAAGCCAACGATATTCGTACATAAGTTTTTTTTGAAAAACCCATTGGTACGAGCCTACCAACTGGGGATCGAACTCGGGTCTATAGACTCGAAATTCCGACCACCCAATCACTCGGCTATCGTGACTCACATGGTATGGTATTATTATATCTTCACCCAACATCCCCGACTGTGTAACCAGAGAGACACAGATATCACTACGTCGCGGACCAGCCCGATAGCTTATATGATAGCAAAATATTAATTTAATTCAATGGGTGGTGATTTTCATTTAGAAATCAAATTATATATAAAAATTAATCTCGTATCCTTATGGAAAAGCTAATTTACACACAAAAGAGATACGGGGGTCGAGATTGGGGTCTACCACAGCCCCTGATGGTGAAGCGAGAGAGAACAGCTCACCAAGTAACACGATCCTTGCATAACTCTTTCGCTTTTTCCTACGCTTTTTTTGCACAAATATTTCATTTTAAAATAAAATATTTCATTTATAATTATATAATAATTATATATAATTTATATTATACACGTATTGTGTATTTAGCAAAAAAAAACTCAACCATGGTGTAAAAATGCCTCGTGGCACCGGTGAAAGAATTTAACTCTCCCTTTCTTCCTAAGGGCGAGTAAGGGTATCTTAGGAAACAATTTAGGAAGACTAAGCCTTGTACGTCTCATTAGTTACCGATAAATGGCTGTTCCTCATCGAAAAATACTTTACCAAATTTAAGCAAACCGACAACGGGCAAAAGCGTGTAAATTTCGAGGTATCTGGTATTGCCATCAACAATTTGTTTGCCAAGCGTGACGATTGTGACTTCTAGAAATCAAATTTTATAAAAATTAGGCCGTTAAATATGTAAAACTGTGTGTCTTTCGTTAAGTTAGAGATCCACACTCGACTCAAAATGCATATGATCTTTTTATCATAGTAACTTATATAATCACAATGTATGTACACTTCAAGTTACTGTAGAATTGCAACTGCCGCACCTACCTCATGACCTATTAATAAAAAATAAGATACAAAAGGGTTAAAAAGAATCATTCAAAAAAAAACTTTCAAACAAATATTTTGCGTTTAAAAAGAATGGCATTTAAAACTTCTATCTGTAAAATAAAATAGAGGTTTATACTGATTGTGATACTAATCTAGACGGCTAGTGGACCTAGGCAGGAATACAACTTAGATTATAATACTTCTGCTAACTAATTATAGTTTAACGCCATCTAGCGGTTGATGTATTAAATAACTCGAAATAGACTACGCAAAAAACCTTAAAGGACTTTAAAGGACAGCTGTGATTCTTATATAACAAAATAAAATGTAAACACTAATGTATATAATAGTAATGTATTTAATTGATACCCAGAACCGGAAAAGCGAATCTTACATACATTGCACTGTGGACGAGTAGCCTACACCCTGCGTTTTCATGGTGTTGCCAGCCCTGAGTTTCCGGTTTCGATTCCCGGTTTGGTTAATGTAGAAAACACTTTCCCTATATTGTAGCGGGTCTGAATGTTTATGGTACTTTCGTTGTTTCTGATTCCTTAACACGTTTACTTTAGCTACTTACTTTAAGCTCGAAGCAATGAATGTTTTGTTGTCCCTATCTATGTATCTATTTATTTGTTTATATATAAAAAAATACTTTAATTTGTTAACAGTATGCAACAATATGGCGGCGGAGGTGCGACCTCTTCGTACGTCAGCTCCACGCTGTACAACCAGCCCTATGCAGCTTATCCACCGCCGCACAACACAAACAATAGGTATATTAATATTTTAATCGAACTAATGTAATAATAAATAAATAAATATCTTGATGCAATTCACAATACAGGGGTAGACAGTGGTCTAGTCTAGATAATTAAGTCCATTCGACCCACCTTCCGATGATATTTTCGGGACAACGTGACAGGTTGTGAGCCCGTCGCCGTCTTTATGTCCGAGCCAACGCTATAATTCGTACATAAGTTTTTTGAAAAACCCATTGGCACGAGTGTGCCACCAGGGGATCGAACTCGGGTCTCTAGACTCGAAATTCAGACCAACCAACCATCGGCTATCGGAACTAATGTACATATATATATTCACGATCGCCAATCCGCTTGCCAAGCGTGGTCATTATATCAAATGGAGACTTATATTCTGCAGTGGACTTTCAGCCGTTATGTATGTATGTATGTATAATGTACATATTATAATAATAAATAATATAATTTATAGATTGGTATCCCAGAAACTATTATAACGATATGGACATTATTTTACACCTAATTAGATAGTATGACCCTGAAGCAAAGCTATGTTACCCAAGCACTGATTTAACTATACCTGAATTGCTTTATATCTCAATCAACAGATTGGCTTCAAGTATTAATGTTAATATTGAGGAGAATTGCTATCAAAATAAAATTGGAAAGCGTATAGTACTCTTCGGAAAGACGGTGACGGGCTCACCACCTGTCACGTTGTCCCGAAAATATCCTCGGTGGAAGGTGGGTCGAAGGGACTTAAATGTCTAGACTAGACCTCTGTCTACCCCTGTATTGGGAATTGCGTGAAGATACTTTATTTTTATTTTATTTATTTTTATATAGTACTCTTCACAAACAGACCAGTGTTTTGATTGGATAGAAGAACTGAACCTGTTAAATCCACCATGACGAATACTGTTGCCGTTAAGGCCTTTATAGGTTAAAATGAAGAGTTTCCAAACTTATATAATTTTAATCGCAGGTCTTCATGTAAAGCCGCACCGACCTATCTCAGCGCCTACGGAGTGAGCAGCGTCGGTACGGTACCGAGCACTGGTTTCGGTACGCAACCGTCCCCGTACGCGTACTCTTCGTATAATGGCGGTTTGGCGCAATCCTTTCCAAATGCACAACAGGTGAGTCTTTAATTTTTTTTTATTTCAGTGTTGCAAGCTTAGACGCATTTTTACCCAAAGCTTTTTATTTTTAAAGAGTTCTATATAAGAGATATATACAAGATAGTCACGATAGCCGAGTGGTTGGTTGATCGGGATTCGAGACCCGAGTTCTATTTCCAAGTAGCAGGCTATGGGTTTTTTTTATAACTTAAGTACGTATTATATTTACGGGTTGGACGTAAACACGACAAGAGCTGGAGGTGGGTCGAAAGGACTTAATTGTCTAGATCTCTGTCTATCCCTGTATTGGGAATGGCGTGAAGATTTTTTTTATTCCGAATGAGGTACAGACATGCAATTAAGTGAATTTACGGAAGCAATCTTCTCCTATTTTTTTCTATTAATATTTTATCTAAAGGCAAATGACTTACACAGGAATACTCTTAGACACAAAATTTTAAGAAACGAAAATATATGCGTATCTGTACCAGAAAACTATCATCAGTCAAATCACCATCAACAAAACGTTACAACGCCATCTGCTGACTAATTATAGTTATACTAAAGTTTAACGCCATCTAGCGGTGAATTTATTAAATAACTAGAAACAGATTACTCAAAAATACACTCATAGGTCGTGTTTCCAACAAAATAAATGTAAACATTAATGTGAATACAGCTAAAATACGAGCTAACATACTTTTAAAATAATAACGATATCAATACAAAATATAACATAATTGCGCCATCTATTACACTATATTTTCTAATTTGCATTAAAAGTTTAGTATGGTAGTAATGGATTGAATTGATACCCAAAACTGGAAAAGCGTGTGATTAGAATCTTATATACTTTGCCTACCCGTAAACTGTAACAAATTGACGATTAAAGTTATAAAAAGATAAAATATCAGTTAATAAATATATAAGAATATATTTTTAGATATTTTTGAGACGTACTGATAAGGAGCTTGCGGTTAAAAGATTTGGATTAGATACATTTGTTTTGAATCATATAAAAGTCTGAAATGAATACGTAATATCACTATCAATTCCTAATTAGCATTAACATTTTTGTGTTAAACGATGTTGATGTTTGGTCACGTCTCAAATGTGAGTAAATTGTAAAGATGTAAACATTTCCTAATGGATGGAAAGAAAATAAGTTAAATTAGTCTCCTATTACAATGGTTATATAACTTTAATATTAGTAACAACTAACATTCTTAAAATATACTATAATTTAAATTACTATAATATAATGTAACACTAATTGTATGAATTGGTATTTGTTGTCTTCAGGATTACAGCAGTTACGCATCAGGGTATGCGGATCATAGTGTTGCACAATATGGTGGATATTATGCCACCCCCAGCTACTCTCCTTACGTAAGTTCGCCGAGTAGCAGTGGAAGTGCTGGTCATACGTCATACCATCTTGGTGGAGGATTATCAGGTGTGTTAATAAAACAGGCATTTATGTAATGTTTTGTTTTTATTATTGATTTTTGTATCACACTGAAAAAAAAGCAAATATTTTCCAATGTTCTTTTTATTAATTTCACTGATTATACCATATAATAATAAACCTTAATACTTAAGTAATTGCATAGTAGAAAAAGTCTGAATTAACCACAATTCAAATTTTCCTGTGACAAAAAGTCAGCACAGTAAAATGTTAAACACCCGATAATTGCAATGTGAAACAATATTTACAAGGAATAAAGTAGAAGACATTGCATTTAATTCCGGGAGCTCTTTATTTACAGAAAAAATAACGTTAAATGTATGGTAAAAAAAAAACTTTTAAATAATGATAAATTAACATGGACGACCTCCGTGGACGAGTGGCGTAAACACCGGTTTACAAGGCGTCGCCCGGGTTCTATTCCCGGACGGGTCAATGTAGAAACAATTTTTTCTACATTTTCTCGGGTCTGTGTGTTTGTGGTGCCTTCATTGTTTCCGATTCCCATACTACAAGTGCTTCAGCATCTTACATTGGGATCGGAGCAATGTATGTAATGTTGTTCCCATCTATGTATCTATTCCAAAAATTAAAGTGAATTTCTAATTTGAAATTCACTTTCATTTTTACAATGTTAATTTCTATTAGTAATTTTAACTTTGACATTGGCAAATATTTTGTAGTTGTTGCCATAAGCGTACCAAGCGTGTAAGAATAAAAAAGTCAGTACGTCAATGAGAAGGACTAATGTCAATTATAACTTTCCTTGTCGTAATAAATAAAATTGCAAAAAGTTTTTGCCGATGATTTACCTAAATAAATTAAATTATAATTGTTGTATACTCAAGACTTGGTGCTATAACTTAAAACGTTATTATATATTGAACTGCGGTGTAAAGTGTCTAATTGTGAAATAATATAACTTTTCGTTGTTATTGGAATTGTTGCAAAGTTTAAAAATGAAGAGAGAGTCAGAGAATATTTGTCCCAATAAACGTAGAAAATTAAGTAATAGTAATGAAGATCGACATAATGAAAGTTTAGAAGATAATTCTGATTATTGGCCGGACTCTGATAGCGATAATGGTATCTAATTCTTTATTTACTATGACTGACAACTAGTCTTATTTCAGTTGTTAATGTATGCATCACTCATACATCTCTTAACGATGACACTAAAACATATTAACATTTTACAGACTTAAATTGTACATAAATCATCAAAAAATATAAATGGATATGTTTTATCTATAGACTTTAAAAGTATTTGATTGAGATAGATAATAGACTCAGGCATTACTCTCCGGAAATTCATTATTGTTATTAAATTTATTTTCAAATAAGCGTATTATAAACAAGGCATTATCAATCAAGTATACTCCATGATGACACTGCAGTCCCTGCAGTTGCTTAACATATATTAGTTAAAGTAAACAATTTGGTTTTCAAAGTTCTTTTCTTTTCTAGTGCTGCAATTACTAGTTTACAACTCAGTAAAATTTCTATTTAGTTGTGACTATTAGTAAATAGTCATGATAGCCGAGTGTTTGGGTAGTCGGAATTTTGTGTCAATATACCGAACTTGTCCCCAGGTGGCAGGTTCATACCAATGAGTTTTTCAAAAAACTCATGTACAAATGATATCGTAGGCTTGGACATATAGACAGCGATGGGCTCACCACCTGTCACGTTATTGCGAAAATATATTCAGAGGAAGGTGGGTCAAAAGAACTTAATTGTCTATACTAGACCTCTGTCTACCCCTGTTTTGGGAATTGCGTGAAGATATTTTTTATTTTTTTTATATTTAGTTGTGTAAATTGGTTATATTGGTACAATAGCTAATTTTTCATGCATTTCAGATTCTCCGTCTTCAATGGTTCCATCAATAAATGACACTAGTCCGCTTTCACCAATCAAAAATGAAGTGCATGCAGCTAGTAGGAGATGTAGGGAGAATTCCGGGTAAGATTTATTATCAGTAGACCATAACTATATAGTTTTCTAACTAGACCTGCTGTCAAATATGTTTTATCGAATTTTTCTGTGTTATCCAATTTAATCAATTATAATCTTACCTCTTTTTATTAATGAAAATTAAATATTAAATTTAATCTACAATAATTGTCCAAAAATCAATCTCCAATTGTGCGGCATTTTTAATTAGTTTTCAGAATTTATAGCAAAAAATATTATTTTTATTTATATAACAGTATGCATGAACAAAACTTATGTATTCTCTCCTTATGTAATTCTGATGCAGATCTGTTTTGCCATGATTATATTACAAACTGACTGAGAGTGAAATTTTATATTTATCATTAATGTTTCAGTGAAAGTACAACAAGCAGGACCAGGGGTCGGGGTAGACGTAACACATCTTCGTCTCCTGCTCAACATGTGCCGGAACCATCTACGGAGAGAGTCTTCATTTGGGATCTTGATGAAACTATAATCATCTTCCATTCTCTTCTGACTGGAACTTATGCTACTAAGTACAATAAGGTAAGGTTTTATTTATTTCACTTCCAAACAGACTGCTAAGGAAATAATTAATTATTTATATTGATGGATTCAATAACTTTGATTAATATAGTATAAAATATGTAAAACATAATCTATATTTGAACATATTCATGCTGAAATTTATTTTGGTTTCATATTATTTTTAACACCACACAACACTTTTTTTTGAATTTTCTAAACTATTGCCATATTTGTTAACAGCAATTCAAATTATTCTATATTAATCTAGTTGGGACAAAAATTAATCTATACTTTTGTATTAAATAATTAAAATTAACTCTAATCGAGTTGATTTTCATTGTTTGACACTACTAGAGTGTATACATTGAACTGATGCTTTTGTTTCTTTTCAAAGTTTAAATTTTAATGTGAAATGCAGCCTACATTCTTACCATGACTTGAGGAGTAGGGGTGTATGATAATTGTAATGTTTAGTTAATAAGTATCGTAAATTTAAATACAATTTTGTTATATATTTTATAATAATAAAAGAAAAAAAAATCTTAGGACTCTTTATGTGACAGTATATAAATAAATAATATAGCAAAATTTTCTAAATGATTTATTATAATGTTTAAAGCAAATTGTTGTTAAATACTTATCTTGATATTTACAGGATACACAGCAAATAGTTCAGTTGGGTTTTAGAATGGAGGAGATGATATTCAGCCTGGCAGATACGCATTTCTTTTTCAATGATGTTGAGGTAGATTGGTTTTTTAATATATTATTAAATTGTTATTTTTATATTAAACATTTACTGTTGCGTGACGTGCCGTGCGTGCGCATACTGGGACTCATCCTTATGTAAACAAAGAGACTCACCATCTGAATAATTTAAAAAATATATTTACAAATTCTCATGAGTAAACTCTCTACATCAACCTCACTCTGCCTACAAGCTTGATGGAGGTCAAAAGTTTATATAACCTAATGAGTCATGTAATATTAAAGGTTATAAACTTACATCCCATACCCGAAAATATACTTCGGAGGAAGGTGGGTCGAAGAGACTTAATTGTCTAAACCTAGACCTTTGTCTACGCCTGTATTGGGAATTGCGTGAAGATATTTATTTATTTTTATTTTTAAAATTTACCATTTCTTTATGTATATACAGGATTGTGACCAGGAGCACATAGATGCAGTGGCGGCTGATGATAACGGTCAGGACTTGTCTGCATACAACTTCGCTTCCGATGGCTTCCATGCGAGCGCTGCTACCAACGCTGGTTTATGTGCGCCTGGTATGCGAGGCGGCGTCGACTGGATGAGAAAACTCGCTTTCCGATATAGAAAAATAAAGGACACATACAATAATTATAGAAATAGGTAACTATTTTGTATTATTTAAGTAGAAGGGAAAAGGAAACAGAAAATTTTTTCCTTTTTAATTTAATATTAAAAATTGCTTTAAAATCAATAAAAATTGCATTGAACATAAATAAAAATTACCAAAAATATGGGAAACCTAAAATTCCCTCATACCTATGCTGCATTTTGGCAAAACCTTTCCTGTATCTGGTAGTTTTCTAAAATTAAATTCTTTATTCAAATAACACAAACACTTGCACATTTCCACTTATTTTATTGTCATTTGGAAGAAAACCTATTATGAAAATTAATGCCAATTGAAAGAACTACCTACCATGTTGTGATTAGTTGAAGTTTGCAAATCTTCAATAATAATGATGTTAATTATGTTTAGACTTTTGATGACGCCTTTATAGGCGAAACGCTAGAAAAGCTTATACTTGTCCACATATTTTATTGCTATTTACTGTTTTATTTCTTTTTGTTGTTTAAATCAAATATGGAATTCCATCAAGACGACAATTGTGGGTGTAATTAGGTCAAAATAAAAAAAAACAGTTACTTTACTACTTATCTTCATGTACAATTCCTATTGGGATGCCTAATGGTAATGCAAGAGAGAACGGATTTCCATGTGTCACAATATATACATAATTAGGTCCTTTAATTATCGTAAGATATTACATTCAAACAGCAACAGTCTCTGACTACCCCACTGAATCAGCTCTTGTAAACATTAAGTTGGAGTCTAACATTACCTTATTTTATCAAACCAACAGATGAAGTCAAAAGTGCATTCTCTTTTGACGAATATTTGACCACCTCCGTCTTTTGAAGGCCATCTCTGAGGTCATGGGTTTGATTCCTAAATGGGTCAACATAGACAAATTACTTATCCTGCATTTTCTCGAGTCTGGGTGTTTGTGGAACATTTGTTGTTTCTGATTCCATAACACAAGTGCTTTATTTGCATACTTTGAATTAGTACAATGTATATGATGTTGTCCCTATCTATGTATGTGTAATGTCTAAATTTGGCAAACAAAACAGGTTATATGTTCTATTTTCTGGCCGTGTCATTGGTATTACAATTATGTGTGTTGAATTTTTCCACAACCTCAATGGTTAAGGTAAATCACAAGGAAACATGTGTATGAAATAATTAGGATATGTCTACCATTCCACACTAAACATAATGGTAGACCTTACTCTGCTCCAATCACTTGCCAAAAATATATGATGATAGCCTTTCCCCAGCTATGACATTTACTTGCTGCTGATTATCTTGAAGAAAGCCATATGGTCACGATAGCCGAGTGGTTGGGTGGTCGGAATTTCGAGTCAATAGACCCGAGTTCGATCCCCAGTTGGTAGGCTCGTACCAATGAGTTTTTCAAAAACTTATGTACGAATATCGTTGGCTTGGACATAAAGGCGGCGATGGGCTCACCACCTGTCACGTTGTCCCGAAAATATCTTCGGTGAAAGGTGGGTCGAAGGGACTTAATTGTCTAGACTCGACCTCTGTCTACCCCTGTATTGGGAATTGCGTGAAGATATTTATTTATATTTATTTAAAGCCATATGGTGGATTTAGATATTAAGTAATTGTTGAATAGTCATGATAACCGAATGGTTTGGTGATCAGAATTCAAGTCGTGAGACCCGAGTTTGATCTCCATGCACACTAGTACGAATGGTGTATTTGGTCATACCAGTGGCTCGTAAAGACTTAATTGTCTAGACCTCTGTTTACCGCGGCGATGGGACTGGCGTGATGATATTGAGTGATTGCTAACAGTGTGGGTGGCTTGTTGGGACCGGCGAAACGGGAGCAATGGCTGCAGCTACGCGCGGAGCTGGAACAGGCCACCGACAACTGGCTCACACTCGCTTGCAAATGTCTCAACATGATTAACTCCAGGTATGTATGTTATATGTATCTATGCATTTACATTAATAGCATTGAAGGGTCTGTCTGTAATTCCAAATTAGAAGTTATACTCAAGTAAAAAAAATCAATATTTACAATTATTGTCTGTTCCGGTTCTGTTTTCCTGGTTAATCTCTGAAAAGGCTGGACCGTTTTTAACGGGACTTTCACTGACAGATAGCTAATGTTATAAGGAGTAACATATCGCTTGTTTTATTTTAGAAAAATAATTAGAGTTCCGGCGTAAGTATTAAACTACTGGGCAATCCGCGGGGGGCTGCTAGTCCTAAATAAGCTTCGGTGGATAGTGTGTCGAAAGGACTGCTTTATCAAGACCTTTGCCTACCCCAGTATGGGAAATTGCGTGCAGATAAAAAACCAAGTATGACTATAGTTAAAATACATGAATGAAAAAAAGTATTTGACAATTGAGTGTTTAAATATTGATTTTTTTTTAAATGACTATTTGACACTAGAAATATTGTTTTTTTTTTTTCTCATAACTTTATTGTCTCTTTTCCAGAGAGAACTGTGTGAATGTGTTAGTAACGACCACGCAACTTGTTCCTGCGCTGGCTAAAGTTTTGCTGTTCGGTCTCGGGGGAGTGTTTCCCATTGAGAACATTTATTCCGCCACTAAAACAGGTAAATTGTTAATTATCTTATATATAAAATTCTCGTGTCACAATGTTAGTTACCTTACTCCTCCGAAACGGCTCAACCGATTCTCATGAAATTTTGTGTACATATTGTGTAGGTCTCAGAATCAGACAACATCTATTTTTCTTCCCCCGTTAAGGGTAGTCCAACCCTATTTTTTTTTTTATTTTTAGACAATTAATTATTTTTTTTATGATGCAGCATTAAAAAATACATACAACCCTAAATTTTCACCTCCTTACGATCAACCCCTATTTTTATATGGCAAAACAATGTTTGCTGGGTCAGCTAGTAAATAAATAAATACATACATAGATAGCGACATCACATAAATTGCTCTGATCCCAAAGTAAGCAGCTTAAGCACTTGTATTATGCAATCAGAAATTAAGAAACACAAGAAACGAAGGTACCACACTCACCCAGACCCGAGGCAATTTCGAAAAATAGTTTTCTACATTTACCCGACCGGGAATCGAACTTTGGAGCTAGCAACACCATGAATATCTATCTATACGCCACTAGTCTACAGAGGTCGAATAAAAACCTCGATCTGTACATTCTTTTTCTCCTCTCGTAGAACTAAAGAGGAATAGAAGCACGTGAACTTCACGCAATTTCCAACATAGTGGTAGACAGAGGTCTAGTCTAGACAATTAAGTCCCTTCGAACCACCTTCCACCGAAGATATTTTCGGGACAAACGTGACAGGTGATGAGCCCGTCGCCGTCTTTAGGTCCAAGTCAACGATATAATTAGTACATAAGTTTTTGAAAAACCCATTGGTCAAAAACGAGCCAGCCACCTCTGAGAATCGAACTCTGGTCTCTCGACTCGAAATTACGACCACCCAACCACTCGGCGATCGTGAATTATTAAGAAATATATCTTCACGCCATTCCCAATACAGGGGTAGACAGAGGTCTCGACATATAAGTCTTATCGACCCACCTTCCACCGAAGACATTTTTTGGGACAACGTAACAGGTGGTGAGCCTGTCGCCGTCCAAGCCAAAAATCGTACATAAGTTTTTGATAAAACCCAGCCTTGAGGATCGAACTCTGGTACGGAGGTCGTCAATTGGTTTCGGTGTACGGACCATCCCCCCCCCCCGCCCACCCCAATCCTCATTCTTTCTCGTTCCCGATATTCTCCAATTCTGATATGTCGAATCTCGACAGGCAAAGAGACTTGCTTCGAGAAAATAAAGCAGCGCTTCGGCGAGCGCTGCACCTACGTGGTGATCGGCGACGGCCAGGACGAGGAGGCGGCCGCCAAGGCGAAGAACTACCCATTCTGGAGGGTGTCCGGCCACTCGGACATCGCCGCCCTGTACAACGCCCTGGACATGGGCTTCTTATGATTTGCTGCTGCCCTGGTACACGCGTCGATAGTCACGGCGTATCTCTCTCTCTCTCTCTCTCTCTGTCTGTCTCGCTCCTCCTCACCCGTCTCACATAGGCTGTTTCACTCGTGTGAAACTATCGATTTGGATCCTGTAGAGTGCTGTCAGCCTGGTAATTCATTGACATATCACCGAAAATATGTTTTTTTTTTTTTTCAATTTATCCGGTTTCCTACATAACCATAATGTTCAAAATGTGTATTAAATTCTGTGAAAAACAAAAGTATATGAAAAAGTAGTGTCGGCTATTCTAAGATTAAATATAAAAAAAAAAGTAAAAGTGGGACAGATAATATACAATGTAAGTTATAATTATCATATCATATCCATTTAGTGAATATGTCTACGGGGCTCATACTAAAGTACATTACTCGTATTTATCGCAATTACATAGAGCCCTGTGAATCATTTATTTTTGTTTAAAAAGATACAGTTAACTTATCGATATTATTTAGTTTTTAAAGCTCAAAGTCAGCTCAAAATGTATGAAAAAATTACTATAATAGAAATTTTGTAAATATTTATTCTAAATGTAGAAAATGCTCTACATTAGTTATATTATAATTCCATTCCTACTAAATAGGTTTTATATATTATATACAATGTACAGAATATTATTTTAGTGAATCATTTATATTGTAATGAATAAAATTATAGAAAAGTTTGTGGGTGGTGTGTTTGTATTATTATCCGCACCATAGCCTATCCAATACTAAAACAACAGAAAGTTATCTGTAAATAATTATATATTAAAATTGGCTTATACTGAACATCTTTTAAATAAATGTTATTTAATATGTTGTGTCCATAGAAGAAAAAAAACTTCTGTTATTTTATGTGTCCTTGGTAAAAATAACTTTGATGTGGAGATTGACCGAGCAGTTAAAATTAACTATGTAGTTAATATCAAGGGTTCTAATAGTTCTCCTGTTAAAGACTTATTTTTAAAAACAATTAAAATGTCTCATAACATGGACAGGTTTCAGCTAACTTCACTCATCTTACGTTTAATTAACTGTAGGTAAAAATGTAAATAAAAAAAATATGTTAATAATAAAAACCCTATATATTTTATAATTTTGATCATTTCCTTCGACTGAACTGAAAGTAGTCCAGTTATCCTATTCTTAATCTGGTCTTAATGGTGGTTCTTAACCACATCAATATAAAAAATTACTTAAGAATATATTATTTCGATTATAATATATTATTTATAATATATTTTTAAGTATTCATATAATTTTTGTGTTTCTCTTCAATGTTTTAAAGTGTTAAATGTTTACTCTAATCTGCTTTTCATGCATGGTGTTAATGTGTAAATTAAAATTCAAACGAAACTGTCATAACATGTAACACATTATTTATAACAACAGTTACTAATAACACTGTTCCTACTTTAGTCCGACAAAATGCGTTTTAGATTTTATTTTCTATTAGCAAAAGAGAATAACTGTATTTGGTAAATATATAATAAAACATGTATGAGAGATTTTTCTCAAATATAATATTAAAATTTACGTTCCTGACTAACAATAGCACAATTTTTTTTATAAAACGTTATAATATATAATCAGCATTATTAAATAATATATGGTGAATATGGCTTTGTCATAAACAGTTTTTATATGCACCGACAAATATTAATAAGTCCGCCATAAACCCGAGCATTTAAGCTTTAAATGTGTATACTTGCTTTTAGATAAGGCTGTATTTCATGCTTTTTTGTTACATATTTTATATATAGTATGTATGCAATGTTGATATCGTTTTTTATTTTGCTATAAAAATTTCTGATTTTTTTACAATAGCATTTTTGATATGCAATATTAAAAAAAAAACGACTCAATGCATGAAAGAGTTTACAGCAGTGAAAGGACAAAACTCTAAATTCAAATATACGAAATGTTTATTCACCTTACGTATTAAATTTGTTATAGTACATTTTATGTAGTGTAAATCGCAAGTCAATTCTAGCTATTTTAATGGCCTCATCACTACTATAGGGTTCCATGATATCTAAAGAAGAAAAAATAACAAACAAATAAATATTCCCGACAATTAAGTCCCGTCGACCCACCTTCCACCGTAGATATTTTCGGGACAATAAAAATAAATTGCATTTTACAAATTCAATAAATACACTGTGAATTTTTTAATTTATGCTTTCACTACCTACCAGTTTACTAGGAAGGCATGAAAATCATAATTTCAATTACCAAGACAACATGACTGACTAATATTTTACTTATGGTAGGGCAAATAAAAGAAGGCACGTTCATTTCATTTTGACGCGAAAAAAATTTTTGTGCAAGCAGGACGTATATTTGTCTGTATGAGAGGGAAGGAGACAAAATATTAGAGAATTGTAGTATACTGCCAGTGTCAACTTCTATTACAAGCCACTGTTTCTAACAATAATTATTACTGATAATTTATTGGATTTTACATATACTCGTAGAGCGAAAGACAGTACGTAGCCACGCTATTTTTGAAATGAAACTTTTATTCGCCATGATTAAAATTTGGAATTTAGTGTGACGTTTCAAACTTCGTGATTCCATTCTAACGTATTGGTAATTTCTCGAAAATAACGCAAAAAGTAGTATACTAGTAAAGGAGAAAAAAATAACTGCTATTTGTATTGCTGGATTCATTTTTATTATAAAACTTTAATGAGGTTTACTTCGCAGAATGTCTTCGCACTAGTTGCAGGCGCTCTTTATCGAAACTTCAAAATTAATATTATAAAGAGGAAAGATTTGTTGTTTTTTGGAGGTTTGATTATTTGTGATGGATATACTCAAAAACTGCTAAACCGATTTTAAAAATTCTTTCAACTATACAAAGTTAAATTAGTAATAAAAATAAAATAAATTATAAAAAAAGTTCGCGAGGCTGTCTGTCTAATTGATAAAGTTTACTCAAACACACAAATGTGCGAAGCCGGGGCGGGTTACTAGTTTCGTTATAAAAGCCTTTCAAATGCTTAATTGAGACATTAAATTGTAATTAGGGAAAATTGTATATTATCATATATCTGAAATGACATTCTGTTATATGGTATGTAGCAATACTTTAAAGTACCTAGTTAAAAGTTATATATATAAGAATGTCCGGAGCGTTGTAAATACAGAAATATGGATAATAGTTAAAAAAAAGAATCATAGCACCTAAGCTAGTGAAATGGATATTCGATTCGAAACTTGCGATGATTTGATATGTAAATAAAAACAAAATATATATTATTTGATCATTACTTGTGTTTTATTTTCATTAGAAATTTTGGATGTTTTCCATTTTTAACCCTGAATTGTGTGGCGTTCCAAAATTATTAAGATTAATTTAAACAAGTATTTATTTAACCTAGAATTAATTTATTTCTAAAGTATCACACACGTCATCCAACCCATAACAGAATCTCCTGTCTTGATATTGATTAATTTAAACCTGTCCTTGACAAAGATTGTCAGACAATAAGCCGACAAGTCTAATAAACGAGAAGGTCGCCCAGTACTTAAAGAAATGTAAAAAAAAAAAAAATTATTTGCAAGCAACTATTACACATAAAATAAACATGTAATAGTTGAAGCAGTAAACATTGTAGGCCTTGCTTAGTATTGGTCCTCATACTAGGCAAGGCCTGTATTGTGGGGGCCAGATAATAAGGATATAACAATTCAAATCTTTACCTCGGTCTGTAGTAATTTAGAAAAAAAAGTAACTTATTGTTTATAAAACGTATGTGTGTGTTAGGATATGTTTCTGTATTACTCGTGTATTTTTTGTATTAAAGAGTGTAAACATTATGACTCGAGTAAAAGCATAAATATATATATCATACTAAATAAAAATATATATATATATATATATATATATATATATATATATATATATATATATATATATATATATATACATATATATATATATATATATATATATATATATATATATATATATATATATATATATATATATATATATATATATATATATATATATATATATATAACCATATAAATGAAACTAAATAGGTCTTGACAGATTCGTATGTCTTTTAATAATGAACTAGAAATATCATGTTCGTTACAGAGTGATGACAAAACAATATGACAAGTGATGATAAAAACGCGAACTTTACAAAATGGTAAAAAGGCTAAGTATTGTTTTATATTCCTAACTTAAAATATTTGGGCAGGTAGGTCGGAAGATACAACTAACTTGCTTTGTATAGTAAACTTTGCTGAACCCAAAACTTAATGCTTTTTTAGTAGAAGTACCCAAAATACTCCAAGATGCTCCAGATGTCTGCTGGAAAAAGCCCAGTTAAAATTGTTCCAGTCATTTCAGAGATTAGCTGCAGCAAACTGAAAAAAGTCACTATAGCCGAGTGGTTGGGTGGTCGGAATTTCGAGTCGAGAGACCCGAGTTCGATCCCCAGTTGGCAGGCTCGTACCAACTGAGGGTTTTTCAAAAACTTATGTACGAATTAAATCGTTGGCTTGGACATAAAGACGGCGACGGGCTCACCACCTGGACCACGGGCCTGTCACGTTGTCCCGAAAATATCTTCGGTGGAAGGTGGGTCGAAGAGACTTAATTGTCTAGACTAGACCTCTGTCTACCCTTGTATTGGGAATTGCGTGAAGATATTTTCTTATTATATTTATTATTTTTTATAAACTGACAGGCAAATATTTGAACATATGATTTTTTTATGTACGGGATGTACTTTCATATGTATTTAGTGAAAACCTGTTAATTTGGAATTACAAAAAGACGCTTCTATTTTATTTATATGTAGAGATAAGTTATTATTCACTGAATACATTATATGACTATGAAAACCTCTTTGTGCGTGTATATAACGTAATGTTATACTCTGCGTGATTAGGTTGCTAAGCAACGATCCACAAACATTCAGTCCTATTCTAAATGCCGACTCTTATAACGTAGTGATTATATTCTCTTTTATTCAGTCATTCAGTGTAGTTTCATATAGTTGCATTAATATTATATTTTATTCAACTTAAAGCGTAATATTTTATTCATAGAGTGTAATAAAAACTTTTAACCTAATTCATTTGTAATTTTAAGTGTAATATAGTAATTATTCTTTGTCAATAAGTCAATTTCAAGTCAAACTAAAACATGTACTAGAATTTTTAAACTTGGAGAGGCCATAAACATAAGAAAGATCATAGAGTATAATAAAAACTAAAACTTATTAATTTGTAATTTTAAGTGTAATATAGTAATTACTCTTTGTCAATAAATAAATTTTAAGTCCAAACTAAAGCACGTGCTAGAAATTGTAAACTTATAAAACACGTAGAAACAACAATAACATTATAAAAATGAAGTCAGCAGTGAATTCAATATTATTTGACGTATCTAAGAATGAGATGTTCAAAATAAACGAGAACTACAAGATGCTGCATAGGAAATTAAAAACCACCTGGAAGGTTATCATGTAAGTTTTTACACTTTGTGGCTTAATAAAATAGGCTTTATTTTAGTAAGACACAATCTAATCTCATTCATTCATTCATAACGGGTTGTTAAAGTCCACTGGAGGATTTGCCATAATCGCCACGTTTGTCATCAGACCACTTGCACCTCAGACGCTGCTACCCATCTTCGGTATGATTATTTTGGTCTGATATTTTAGAGATGGTTATCATCATCGAATTTGTCAGTTGCCATAATGGTATTCTAGGCTGTTTCCCTTAGTCGCCTCTAACGACATCCTCAGGAAGAAAGGGTAATATTCTTACGCCGTTACCACACGGAAAGCCACAATCTAAATAGGCTTAATCACATATTAATACATAGCATGATTCTTATTAATATTCTGTAACTTATTTACTTGAACGCATGTAAAAGTCCGCTGCTGGACTTCACCCGTATAGAGTCATAATCGCAATGCTGGGCTTAGCGGTTAAGCGATAGAACTACCAGACACCTCATAATGGTCGGTTAGCCGCTATCTTTTAGTGCTATTTTTGAAACATTTCCTGTGTGGCCTTTTACGTTACTGGGGTAGGCAGAGGTCTAGGCAATTAAGTCCCTTCGACCCACTCTTCACCGAGGCTCATTTGGGTTAACGTGACAAGTGGTGAATCTGACAATTTTCCTCACTTGTATATTTATATAGATAAAGATAAATATAAACATCTATAACCAGCGTTCAAACAATAATATTCATCACACGTTTTGTTAATTCAGTTGGCAAATACCAATATTTGCCACTAGCGGGATACGAACACTATACCTGTAGCTTCGAAGGCACGGTCACTACCAACTCGGCTATCTGGTCGTCATATTACATACATATATTATCATCATATCAGTCTATCCGAAGTCCTCTGCTGAAAACAGGCCTCCCCTAAAGATATAACACAGAGCGGTCCTGTGCCATCTGCATCCATCGACTCCCCGCAACATTATGCAGGTCGTCGCTCCATCTTGTGGGGGGTAGTCCTACTCTATGTTTGCCTGTAAGATGTTGCCACTCGAAAATCTCTCTTTCCCAACTTCATATACTAGACAGAAATCACCAGTTTCTAAATGCTTTTTTTAAACTTTGCATACTTTTAGAAATCGTGAAGAGTTATCACCAAACGTACTCCAAGACATCAAGATCCTCGTGATACCGGGGCCGCAGAATGTGTTCACGGATGACGAGCTGGCTTGCCTCAAGGGCGTGGTCGAGAGAGGTGACTCCGTTCTGGTGGCGATGACGGATGGCGGCGAAGAACGCATGAACACAAACATCAATTTCTTTCTCGAAGAATATGGAATTGTGGTAAATAATGGTAAGACTTATTTTATTTTTAAATTCGTCTTTCATTCCTTCACAGAAGAAAGATTTTTTTGTTTGACGACCTCCGTGGATAAGTCGCGTACACACGGATTTTCATGGTGTCGTCAGCTCTGAGATCCAGGGTTCAATTCCCGTAAGGATCAATATAGAAAACACTATTTCTACATTTTCTCGGGTCGGGGTGTTTGTGGTACCTTCGTTATTTCTGATTCCTTGTATGTATTCCAAGTGCGAAAGCTGCTTACTTTGGGATCAGAGAAATGAATGTGATGTTGTCCCTTTCTAGAGGTATGTGTGTATTTATTTAATTATTATTATTTGGAAAGGTTTGTTACATTGGGTTTTGGATAACCGTTGACCGAATTTGACGTAGACCTAAATATGCCTGAGCGAGAATTGGTTCGAAGGGACTTCATTGTCTAGACCTCTGTCTACTTCTGTATCGGGAATATGCGGGAAGATATACGCATATTTCCCACCCTGGGGTAGACCGAGGTCTAGACAATTAAGTCTTTTCGACTCACCTTCCACTGAATCCTAATTAGGATCACAGTTCCTGATGAGGTAGCCAGAGAGAACACATGGCCAAGTGTTACGATCCTTGCATACCTCTTTTTCTTCATACTAATTCATCATTCTCTTCATACAAGCACGTCTAGGTATCCGAGTGCTCTTCACCCTCACCTCTTCGAGCGATCTGCTCACATGGTTTTCGAAAGTCAGTCTTGGCCTAGTTAGATCGTTTAAATTTTTATTAATAATTTTCTTCTCATTTCAGACTGTGTGGTGCGCGCGATGTACCACAAATTCTACCATCCGAAGGAGTGCCACATATCGAATGGCGTGTTGAACCGCGGCTTCATGAAGCATATCATGAGGATGCCTAACTATGCGGTCGAACCTGACGATTTTCTGTGAGTTTTATTTCTAAAATTGTCTCGCATTTTACCCGGTTTCGTAGGCGCGTATGTTTTTAGAGTGTATGATTTTTTCTGTTGACAGTTTTTTTGTTTAGGGCAGTTAATAAATTGTGACATAAGGGATTGGCAGATTTATTTTCATTATTCTATGTTATGCTTATTTATAGGTGTTACTCCTGAATTCAGTTTATTAGACATTACTCGAGACAATTTATCTCTGAAAGTTGCACTTATGTTACAAGATCAAGTTATACGTATGTCCGAAAATTTCAGGTTTAAGTCGTGACATAGGATTTTTATATATGTACATAATTTTTTATAGCTTATTATTTAAATTAGTACTCGCTTATACTAAGTTTTGTTTAACATTTTAGACTAAACTAACTTTGATATTTTTCCCTCGTAATATAAAAACGTAAATAGATGTTCAACAAACAGAATATTTCGTTGATGAAAATTTCCGTCTACATTTCCGTCTCTTCGTCTCTAAATCTTTTAAGTATTTAAATAAAAAGCGTATACGAAATGCACATCATTTGTTAACAAAAAGTACGAAAACATTTTTTTAAACTACCTACGCTACAGGGAAGATCCGGCCACTCCCACTTTCATGTATCCTTACGGCGCTACACTGACAGTTAAAAAACCAGCCGCGGCCATCTTGTCTAGCAGTGATGTCTGCTATCCAGTGAAGAGACCAGTCGCTGCTATGTTCACCTCGGACAAAAGCGGAGGTAACAGCCGTAAAGGCATAAGCTATGATAAAATATCTACACGCCATTCTCAATACTGCAGTAGACAGATATCTAGTCATTAAAGTAAGTGCTTTCGACCCACCTTTCACCGAAGAAATTTTTTGAGGCTACGTTATAGAGGGTGAGCATTTCGACATCTTTATGTCCAAGCTAACAATAACGATATAAATTTCACATAAAATTTAAACAAAAACCATACGAGACTACCACCTGGGGATCCAGTAGGGGTCTCTTGACTCGAATTCCGATCACCCAAAGACTCGGTTATCGTGACTCTTAGATCTGTGTATACGGCTTAATAACTGAAGCGTATGCCATTGAACTCGTTTTTTGTGTTGTTAAACTTACCTTAAATATTCACGACGGTTTATACTAATGATTTGGTTAGCCACACCATCACTCTATGTACATTCGTAAGTTTTACGTGGATATTCCCTCGTGAAATACCGGCGTGAAATGGAAGCGTCTTGCGTATGCGTTTTGTTCTTGGAAGTATTATCCACTATAACTATATATAGTATAACTTAAGTCCTCAATAGATTTATTTGATCAATAAATGTAAATTAAATTTTCTAATGTTAATTCTAAGCCACTGCCCTTATTTTAAAAAAATATTCTTTACTATGTAACTTATTCTTTACAGCCAATCAACAGTCCACTGCTGAACATAGGTCTCTTCTAGAATGTGCCGCAAATAACGGTCCTCGGCCACCTGGATCCATCGACTCTCCGCAACATTTTGCAGGTCGTCACCTCATCTTGTGGGGGTCGTACTACACTGCGATTGTCTAAACGAAATTGCTACTCTAGAACCTTTTCCCCGACGGTTATCAGTTCGTCGAGCTCTCTGACCGGCCCATTACCACTTCAGCGCACTGATCTTTCCTGCTATGTCGGTTACCGTTGCTGCGGATGTCTTTATTGAAGATTCTATCACGCAGAGAAACACCGAGCATATCCCTTTCCATCGCATTAAATTTCATCTTCATTTAGTATAAAGTTATTAAAGTTTTATTAAAAGAAAACTTAAAGGTAACTTAATAAGTTTCGGTTGTGTTTCGAAAACTGAGATAATTGAGGTTGGAAAAACAGGATATTACGTACGATAAGTTTCATATTACGATATTGTTGATATTTCTCCAGGCAAGCTGTTCGTCATTGGCTCCGGACACTTCTTCGCCGACCAGTACCTGGAGAGCGAGTGCAACGACATCATCCGCGAGATTGTATTCAATCATCTCGGGGGGATCGCAGACTTGCATCTCAATCCTATCGACGTGGAAGATCCAGATGTAAGAAAAGATTTATTAATAAACTGTCATGTTGTTACAAAAACTGTCTTCCGTGGAAGGTGGGTCGGAAGGACTTAACGGTCTCGACCTTTGTCTACCCCAGTATTAGAAATGGCGTGAAGATAATTAAAGATCCGTTATTGGAATATTTAGGGGTAAATGAATAAAGTGAGTGATTGAAACTCAAATGGTGAAGAAAATATACAGCGCCAAAGTTAATGATAGAAGGGGGCGTTGTGGGCCGAAACTAATAATAATAATAATAATAATACATATATAGATAGGGACAATATCACATACATTGCTCCGATCCCAATGTAAGGTGCGAAAGCACTTAAGGTATAGAAATTGGAAATAGACCCTAGAAAAAGTGGTTTTCCTACATTGCTCCGACCGGGAAATGAACCAGGGACCCCAGAGCTGGCGACACCATGAAAACCGACATCTACTCCACTCATCCACGAAAGACACTTTGAAGACCATGTGAGCAAATTGCTCGGGGAGGGGAGGGTCAAGAGTACTCGGATACCTAGAAGAGCGCGTATGAAGAAAATTAAATAAAAAGAAGTGAAAGACGTATGTAAGGCGACACTTGGCGATCTCTTCTCTCTGGCTATCCCGTGACTTTGCGTGAACAAATAATTTTTTTACTGTTTTTAATAATACTCCTGTATAAGTGCCTGTGGCAGATTTTCTCTGCCTAGAAACTCTCTGGGTTTCCACACTCCTGCCCATTTTCTAATTACAGTTATGTTTCAACAGAATAATGTCGTAATAATGATTCATTTAATTATATAAATTTGTAGCGTGATTACGCCGTAAGTTTTTACCGTTCTGTTATGGGTAGCGAACCCATAATAGGTGCCGTCGGATGGCATTACCGTGACGGGAAGTAGCGTCTAAGGTGCGCAGGTCTGCTTATCCAATCAGCTTGCCAAGAGTGGGTGTTGTGACAAACCCTCTCTTAGAAGCCTATCTTCTGGAGTGGACTTTTGAAGCCGTAACTATATAATGTATTAATTTCAGTTGCTATAGCCGAGTGGTTGGGTGAACCGAATTGGAGCCAAGAGACTCCAGTTCGATTCCCACATGAAAGGCTCGTATCAATGGGTGTTTTCAAAAACCTATGTACGATTTATATCGTCAACTCGGACATAAAGGACACCATCTGTCCGTTGTACCTTACATTGCCCCAAAAATATCTCCGTTGGAAGGTCAGTCGAAACGACTCAATTGTCTAGACCTCTGTCTAACCCAGTATCGGTAATGGTGTGAGAATATCGTTTTTCAGTTGCTATTTGTTTCTTGTAGGTGAACGAGTACCGTACATTAGGCGATGCGTTGTACCTTAGCAAGGTGCCGCTCCCCTCCCCCGCCACCGCGCCCCCGCCGCGCCTCGCCCCCCTCCACCCGCACGCGCTGTTCACGTGGAGTCTGTTCTCGCTCAACCTGGCCCAGTGTGAGTTTTACCATCATTTTTCTTTTTTTTTATATAGAAAAGGGAGGCAAACTAGCAGGTGGCTCACGTGATGGTAAGTGATTACCGCCGCCCATGAACACCCGCAATACCAGAGGCATAGCAGATTCGTTGCCGGAAAAGTTGCGTTTCTCTTAAAGAGAAATTTAAAAATCAATTGATACCGAATACCTAGTTGCCGAACGACGAGCCTAGTTGGTATTGACCCTGCCTTCGAAGCCAGGGGGTTGCTGGTTAGATTTAAGTCAATTACTAAAATGGCAAAGAATTCCGATGTGATGAATATGTATATACTCTTAATTAATTGACTTAATTGTTATTGTAACTTTTTTATCTATAATCACAGACTACAAAATAATGTGATAATTTTAATGTATGGAAGTTTGTGTGTTTTTACGCGATCACGTCGAAACGAGTGAACCGTTTGAAAATTTGGCATACAGATAGTTTATAAGGAGGATGGGATATGTATTACTTATGGGATAATTTTTAACACAGGAAAAATAAATATCTTCACGCAATTCCCAATACAGGGGTAGACAGAGGTCAAGTCTAGACAATTAAGTCCCTTTGACCCACCACCGAAGATATTTTCGGGACAACGTGACAGGTGGTGAGCCCGTCGCCGCCTCTATGTCCAAGCCAACGATGAAATTCGTACATAAGTTTTTGAAAAAACTCATTGGTACTGCCACCTGGGGATCGAACTCGGGCATCTCGACTCGAAATTCCGACCACCCAACAACTCGGTTATCGTGACAAACATTTATTTTGCTTTTATGATTAAGATTTGTATCTAAATTAGGTATACTTACATACATACATAACGGCTTGTTTTAGTCCTATTCTGGACATAGACCTCACACGTGGAAGGGTTTATCATAACCGCTATTTATTTATTTAGCATAACGCTCGGCAAGCGGATTAGCGATCGCAGTACCAGTCATTATGCACGTACACGCTGTGCCTGTCACTGGTTTGCTTATTTCGTTCTGGTTTTTATTTCGAGATGGTGTTATCTCGAATTCCGTTATATTAAGGATCCAGCGATACATAAACGCTTTTTATTTCGGGAAAACGCTCCTTTTTAGAAGTTTCGAAATTATAATCCCACAGAAATTTTGGAACCTGTACAGTCTTATCAGTTGTTTTTTTTATTTAGTGCCGGAGGTCCTAGGACTGTATGACGCCTTGGGAGTTAAACACGAGCCTTTGCGACTCATTGCACCCCAGTTCGAGACTCCCTTCCCGCCCTTACAGCTAGCGGTAAGTTATCTAGTTAATTAAATTAATTAAATATAATCATTTCTTGTATTTACGCGAATACTACACATTTTAAATAAAACGATTTTTGGATTTTGTCGCTTTTTTAATTAGTTTTTAAATTATTTTTTATTTCCCGACGTTCCGGATGCTTTACAGCATCCGTGGTCACGGGGGGACTATTAATTGAATATTACAAATTTATAATACATTGTAGTCACGATAGTCGACTATTCCGGTGATCGGACTTCGATTCAAGAGACCCGAGTTCGATCCCCAGGTGGCAGGCTTGTACCTTGTAATGGTTTTTTTTTTAATTTATGTACTATTTTTATCATATGCTTGGACATAAAAATGGCGATACGCTAAACAACCTGTCACATTGCCCTAAAAATGTTTTCTATGGATCGAAAGGACTAATTAGTCTAGACCTCTGTCTGCACCAGTATTGGGAATACAGGTACTAATTCCTACGTTAATTTTTTACGTTACAGGCCTTCGCGCCGACGTTTCGCGAGCCGCCGCCGCCGCCGCTAGAGCTGTTCGATCTGGACGAAGCCTTCAGTTCGGAGCGGTCGCAGCTCGCCAGGCTGACTAACAAATGCTTGCAGACATCCCCTTCCATTGGCCAAGGTGAGATAAGATTGGCTACTTTAACCTGTACAACTATATGGTATTACAGTAATATTGAATAAATACTTACATAGATAGTGAAAACATCTTGTACTTTACTGTGATCTCAAAGTAGCTAAAGCGCGCGTATTATGGAATCGGAAAAACGAAGTTACCACAAACATCCAGAGTCGAGAAACTGTAAAAAAAAGTGTTTTTTCTGCATTGACCCGTTAGGGAATCGAACCCGGGAGTCTCTTTTCATCCTGTGGACTATTGTTTTTATAGAGCAAACTCTAGACCGAATTAAATTAAAAAAAAAGTTAAAGTTCTTCTGCGTTAGAGAAACCTCACAATTAAGAAAAGTCAATCGATGGATGTAATGTATGTTACCCATATCGATGAATAAAGGCTTTGATTTGACTTCCATTTTAACAGACGACGAAACTCAACTTGAAAACGAGCTGGAGTACTACATTCGCGAGTGCGGTCGCATTGTGCGGCTGTCCCGGGCTCAGCCCACCGAGGAGGGGCCCACTGCCAGGACAATCCTGTATCAACTCGCCGTTCAGCTGGCTACATTCAAGAAGATTGCACCCAGAGATGACTAGTCTTTAAGTAGAGTCAAGAAGACTGATACGATGATGTTCATGTTATGTCGATAATGTCATTTAAAGGATGACATACGTAGGGACAACATCATTGCTCTGATCCCAAAGTGTAACTGGATAAATAGATAGGGACAATATCACGTACATTGCTCCGATCTCAAAGTAAGATGACGATTATCACGCTAATAGAGAGAATGTAGTTTTCTACATTTATCCTTCGAAAATATGAACCCTCAGATCTAGCGACGCCATGAAAACCGGCGTGCACGCTACTTGATCTCAGGAGTCGTGTGAAGCGAAAGAAGAAAAAGAAGACGAACACTAAAATAGAAACGGAAAAAAATATCTTCACGCAATTCCCTATACAGGGGTAGACAGAGGTCTAGTCTAGACAATTAAATCCCCTCGACCCTCCTTCCACCGAAGATATTTTCGGGACTACGTGACAGGTGGTGAGCACGTCACCATCTTTATGTCCAAGCCAACGATATAATTCAATACACACATAAGTTTTGAAAAACCCATTGGTACGAGCCTGCCAACTGGGGATCGAACTCGGGTCTATGGACTCGAAATTCCGACCACCGTACCGCTCGGCTATAATGACTTATTAAATAGAAACTGAATTAAACTATATCGAGACTTGTCCCAGAAATATCTTCGGTTCACCTTTCAAATTGGGTGGAAGAATGAATTGTCTAAATCTCTATATATCCCTGTATTGTAAGTTCTTAGGTGAGACAAGAGATAATTTTAGCATAAGGTAGGTGTAAATTATTCTAGAACAGTACTTGTACTAAAGTAATACACTTCGATGTTGTTAAACGTCAAATAATTGTAAACGTTAAAATTAAACCACTAAAATATTAAACTTTGTTTTATTGATTGCTGTTGGATAGCATGAATTCCTCATGTGAATAAATTCAAAACAGATTAGCTGATTCAAAACTTCAATAATCCTCGAAATATTTTTTATACCTGCAGGTTAATAATGATGATTTCTTCCGCCAAGCAAAGGTCGAATTCAGCACATGAAATTTCTATTAACAATTTTAGTGGCGCCGGCTTGAGAGATGAACTTGGGTAACTCGCTGAAAGCCATGAAATTATTGTAAAGTTCATACATACATGACGGCTTGTAAAAATCCACTGCAGGACATAGTCTCTCCTGAAAGAAGGACTTGCCAAAACGCCACGCTCGGCAGAATAGCGATCACAGTACTATACGACTTGCACCTTTGACGCTGCTGCCCGTCACCGGTCTCTTAGACGGTCTCCTAGAGAAAGGGGAAAATAACACCCATATTAAATAATATTTTCAAACAGCTTCTTTCGCCACATATCTATCTGCAAAGACTTAGTAAAAATACACTTTTAAAAAAAATTAAATCGCCTTCAAAAAGTAATATAGCTTTCTTGGATAAACTTTTAATTTAAACGACGTATTTTATTTATTTAACTTTTTTTTAATTCACTTTTTAATTACATTCAGTTTATACAGGCCGTTATATGGGCACCACCTCCAGACACATCAGAAAGTTATGCTTATTGTAATATGTGATTTATATTAATAAGTAACAAGTTTAGCAAAGAAAGTTAATTTGTGTTTTTTGAAGGCTATTATATTTTTTTTTCAATGTTTTTATTACATTTTTAGTGTAGAAAAACGTAAGTGTCGTAAACATAAATAACACTTTGAGGAGACAAAAAAAACTACATTTAATAAAACCGACTTCAAATACTAAAAAATTATTAAAACATTTAATAGATATTTAATTTAATACAAACCTCCTCCATACAAACTACCTCTTATGCAAACCTGTTACCTTTAATATTAATAAATACCATTATATGTATGTGCTACCTATAGATAGGTTTATTAGGGGTGTTGTAGTCAGTTAATCATTTTGAATTTTCATTTGATTATGATTATACGTGTAAAGTAACAAAAAGTTTGTGTAGCTGACGTTAGCGATAGTAATTTTTTTAATGAATTAAGCTTAACCATGGGTTCCAATAACCATAGCCGAGTGGTAAGGTGATCGAAATTCGAGTCACGAGACCCGAGCTCGTTCATCAAGGCTCGTACCAAGTAGTTTTTCAAAACTTATGTACGATTTATATCGTTGGCTTGGACAAAAAGGCGGCGACGGACTCACCACCTGTCACGTTGTTGTTGTGTGAAATGTTTTTGGTGGAAGGTGGGTCGAAAAGACTTAATGGTCGAGACTTCTGTCAACCCCTGAATTGGGAATGACGTGAAGATATTTTTTTTCATGGGTTTCAAGAGAAGTAGTGAAAAACCCTCTGTACCTCTAAGTACCCAAGTATACTCGAAGATAATAAATAAATATATAATAAAGACAGAGGCAACAACAAAAAATGTAGTATTTTGCCTCGCGCTTTGTGACTTAAAATTTTTCTACAGTTGGAAATTAAATTAGGGAGAGTGATTAGTTAAATATTGCTGTACAAATTCATTGCTATAAAGTGTTTTACTTTTCGCAGTACTTCGAACATAATAATCTGAAATTGAAAATTGTTTCAGTTTATTGCATCAATGACCATAACCATCACAGAAACAATAAAATCTCAATAATTTTATTTTACAGCTTACTCCAGTTTTTCAATGTTTGCTTTCAACTCGCAGCAATGAGGTCATTGCTGACAGCGGTAATTATTTGTTCTTTACAGATTTTTTGTCTTGGTGATGTCAATCCTTTTGAGGACACGAGGATTATGTCAAGAGCATACCCCAAACAGAAGCATATCCCCATACATCGTAATATTCAAATATTAAACGCACAAAAGTTTATAAGAGCACGGCCAATAGAAAATCACAAATTGAATAATAAGAAACAAAACCTGGCAGTAGATGGCGGGTCTTATACTGTCTTTCCGTCAATTGGCTTGAAGAAAAAGAAGATCACCAGCTTCCCAGAGAGTCCATACTTTCCTATCGAGTCATTGTTCGATCAAAAACCCAATAAGGTTATCAAGAAAATGCTACCTGATTATGGATTATGGCATCTTTCGAGACGTAAGCGGTCTGCAAATTCGGTTAAAGTAACGAATTCTTCTAACACAGATAAAACTAAGAAACAAAAGGTAAAAGTAAGTAAAGACAAAAAAGATGATTCAAGTGTTGCAACAAAGAAAGTATTAAAAAGTAAATCAAACGTCAGGAGTTCAGTAACTCGGAAGCAAAATTTAAGTAGAAACTTATCAAGGGTTTCTGAAAATAAGCACAAGAAGGCAACTCCGAAAAACGTTAAAGCTTCCAGTGCCGGAAATAACATAAAAAATAATAACAAAAATATTTTAAGACAAGGAAACGCAAAAAAGAATCCTCGTAAAGTGTCGAAACAAATTAAAAAAACATTAAGAAGTGGACGTTCTAGAAATAATAAAAATATGAGAAGGCGATCAAAAAAGGGAGGCAATAATAAAAAATCAAAAAATATGAATTACGTTACAAGAGTTAGACGTTCAGAAACCGGAGGTTACGATGGGAAAGGTAAATTGTAAAGCTCAAAAGATTCAATAAATTTGTTACCACGATGGCCTATTTATTTACGAATCCCTTGTTTAATAGTCTTTAAAGGCAGGCGTCTTATTGCTGGAAAAGATGCTACGATCGGTGAATACCCCTACGTGGTCTCCATACAAAAGAACTCTGAGCACTGGTGCGCTGGTGCGTTGATCAATCAACGCATTGTTATCACGACTGCTAACTGCGTTTGGAAGTGAGTGACATTTCTTATATCTATATTACTTTGGATTGATCGGCACTGGCAGCGTCGCGACTAAAATTGTTTAACTTTGCAACGATTAGATCAGAAACCTAGTTAATTTACTGTCGGTATCTGTTTATTGGCTAACAGATACCGACAGTGGTGGTAAGAGACAAAATAGTTTAGAGAATATTTTTTATTTTCACGCATTTCCAATATGTGGTAAAGGTCTAGACAATTTTTAGTCATGTCGATCCAATCCAGGGGTAGCCAAATGACTGGACAATTTAGTCCTTTCAACTCACATTTCTCCTTTATTTTGGAACAGCGTGACAGGACGACATTTCATCGGATTTTGGGGATCATGGTTGTTAGTGAATCTGCCGCCGATTTAGTGCCAAGTAACGATACAATTCATATATGAGTTTAAAAAGAACTGATTAATGACTTTTCTTTCTGTGGATCGAGCTCGAGTCGTCTGTTTCAATTTCGATGACACAACCACTTGACTATGGTGACATTTAAATTTAGTAACCAAAATATCTCGTCTTTGAAACTTTTCTTTATTTAATATTGCTTTCGGTTAACTAACATTTAAGTTCCAAAGATTTTTGAATATTTGGAACTTAGATGTCAAAAAGTTTCATAACTGGAAGTTTTAAGATTTAAACTTTTTTTTTTAGATCTGATCGCATTAGTCGTTTAAGTATACGCGCCGGGTCTCGGCACACGGATCACGGTGGGCAGGTAGCAGATGTACAGGAAGTGATGCGACATCCCTTCTGGAGCATAAGACGTCATCCTGATGTTGATGTTGCGCTACTGCTTCTTGACAGGAACATTAAGTGAGTACAGTATCTTGTAATATTCCATTTTTATTTTCTGAACACTCAAAAATATTATTCATATCTCACTTGCACTTATACACAATTAAGACATATTACATTAGTTGATTCAAAAAGATAATTATTCAGATATATACAGTAAACGCTATGTTGTATCTTAGGCTTTAAAATTTACCACCACCTTACTGGCAATGGGTGTAAGTAAAATAAGGGAAATGCCTAGGAAATAGCGATAGCTATGGATATATATACAGAATTATTATTAACTCGTTAACTTATAAATACATAGTCAGGTCATAAGTATTGTCACACAGTAAAAACTTTTCTTTTAGAATGCTGGCCACAAAAAAGTTTATTGAATTCGAATTTTGAATTGTTTATGAAAATAAAACTACATACTTTTTAGAATTTTACTCATTTTTAAATATGGAGTGGACGCTTAAAGAAGACCGTGTTACAGTTATTGCGTTGCATCATTGCGGTTACGCGCCAATTCAAATTTTGACATACAGAAAAATATGAATATAACCAAAAGATTCGTTTATCGTACCATCAAACGATACAATGAAGACTCTAGTGTAGATGACAGGTCAAGAAGTGGTCGCCCTCGGTCTGTTAGGACTCCAGCAGTGATAAAAGATGTGAAGACTCGAATTCAAAGAAATCTCAAACGTAAGCAGAAACTGTTGACCCTTCAGATGGGGTTAAGCAGAACCACGGTGAAAAGGGAGTTAAATAAAGACTTAGGGCTTCGGGCATATCGAAGAAAAACAGGACATTGTTTGAATGCACGTCTAATGCACCTGAGACTGAAGAGATGCCGCGCTTTGTTTAGGCAGAAATATCGGGAAATTCTTTTTTCGGATGAAAAATTTTTTACTGAAAAAGAGACAACCAACAAACAAAATGATAAGATGTACGCACACAGTAGTGAAGAAGCGAGCAATCGTATTCCGCGTGTCCAACGAGGTCATTTTCTATCCTCGCTCATGGTATGGTTTGGAGTTTCTTATTGGGGCTTAACAGAGGTTCATTTTTGCGAGAAAGGTGTAAAAACGAAAGGTGAAAATACAGTCCTGACGAACCTTGTGGAACCTGTTTCTCATACCATGTTCAATAACATGCACTGGGTATTCCAACAAGATTCGGCACCAGCTCATAGAGCGAAGAGCACACAAGACTGGCTGGTGGCGCGTGAAATCAACTTCATCGGGCACGAAGACTGGCCCTCCTCCAGTCCAGATTTGAATCCGAAACATTACAAGATATGGCAACACTTGGAGGAAAAGGCGTGCTCAAAGCCTCATCCCAATTTGGAGCCACTCAAGGTATCCTTGATTAAGGCAGCCGCCGATATTGACATGGACCACGTTCGTGCTGCGATAGACGACTGGCCGCACAGATTGAAGGAGAAATCATGGAGGTCATTTTGAATAAACTTTAGTGTCATAAGAATCTATGTTTTGTTAAGTTCATTTTGGTATATAAATAGTTACATAATGAATAAACTTGTTTTAATTATTTTAGGTTAAACATGTGACAGAATTTATGACCTGACTAGGTAAATAAGTAAATGTATCATTTCGAAAAATACAAAAAAAAATTATTTTTAACGTTATTTTCTGGGTAGGTTTAATAAATTTGTTTAAATAAAATTCAATCATAATTTCAGTGATATTTTTCAATCCAAAAATCGCACTTATTTTTTTTTTACTGATACATCATTATGATACACTGATACATCATTATGATTACCAAAAAAAAACTTTAAACACATTCGATAGCACATTTAATTGGCAACACCCTGCGAAAACTAGATTTCCAAAATATTTTAATTTGCAGTCATAGTCCCCGAAAAACTGGTTAAAGGTATCAAAAATCACGAGGTTTTTAAAAATGCCAGAACAAACTCCATGACAATCGAAAACTATGACATTTTCAATAAAGTCAAATTTATTTAATCTTTTATCAGTCCTTTCCGATTTGGCATTACTGCACTGTATATAATAAAATTTAAAAAAAATAATAAAGTTGTATGTTCATTATTGTCAATAACAATAATAATTGCTACACCTTTTTAGAGTTATTCATTATAAAATTAGTATTTGATTAATACGTACAATTTAATAATAAATAAATGTTAACAGATTCTCTCATGAAGTGCATGCTGTAGATCTACCAAACTACTCCATGATGCCGTCGTTTGAAGATGCTTGGGTTACCGGTTGGGGCACTGACAGGGTAACTGACTAAAATTTATAAACTACTTACGAATCCCTTCATTTTATTTAAATTACTGATGTGGATAGAACTACCGAATTCTATTGGAGGTTGTTAAGTTCGCTACAATTATTATAACGCTCGTAAATTTCCGTAAAAATGTTCCATCTTAACGTCTTCTTCCTTTAGATTTAATGCTTCAATTCACTTGGGTCAGATTAAATATTTCAGATCAAATTAATGATTTATAAATAATAAATAAATTTATTGACGTAATTCCCCATACAGGGGTAGACAGAGGACTAGTCAATTAAGTCCCTTCGACCCACCTTCCACCGAAGATATTTTCGGGACAACGTGACAGGTGGTGAGCCCGTCGCCGTCTTTATCTCCAAGCCAACGATTCATACATAACTTTTTGAAAAACCCATTGGTACGAGCCTGCCACCTGGGGCGCGAACTCGGCTATCGTGACTTATTTTATAAACATGATTTGTTAAACGCATAAATATCTGCCTTAAGCCTGAAATTCATTAAAGAAACAAATATGCAATCTGTATATAGACCCAGTGCTAACACCCAAACGGCCTGTTAAAATTGAGATTATTCTCTTACTTTTACTCCACCCACAGAAAGACAGCAAAGAAAACTTTTTTTGACATCACTTAAACGATATACAACAGACAAAGTAACAGTAACAAGGACGTAAATCCGATGTAGAAAACTACCGTCCTATATCTATTTTTCTTTATACTTATTTAAACAATGGACAATATGGTTCAAGTTGATTCAAGGTACATGGATTTTCGTAAAGCTTTCGACAAAGTAGATCATGAAATCCTACTTCGTAAAATAGCTTACAATGGTATTAAAGGCCTTCTGCGTTGATTCGCATCACATATATCTAATAGGTCCCAAAAATTTGTACTTGATGGCTATGAGTCCAACACGTTTTTTGCATCTTCAGGCGTGCCACAGGGTCTATTTGGAACCATGTTGTTTATTCTTTTTAATAATGATATTAAGTAGTATAGTTTTATATACACAAAATATTTACTATATGCTGACGACCGACCTTTTTATTCATAGTTTGCATGACTGTCACAATTTACAACAAAACCTTAATAGGCTCTTTATGTACTGCACCAAGAACAAACTGCAGCTAAACCTTTCTCTAGCTAAATGTAACTTGATGTTCTTTACTAAAAATAAGAATTTTTTTTTCACTTTGCATATTCCTTGAGGGGAGTTCTGTTAAACAAATGGCTAACTGTTCGTGATTTAGGTATATTTCTTGACTCACAACTTTATATCAATACACACGTTGATACTATAGTCAACAATGCTTTTAAAATGTACGGATTTGTAATGCGGTCTAGAAAAGATTTTAAGAAACCTTCCACATGTGTAAATTTGTGCAATAGCTTTCGGCCGCTCTTAGAATATGCATCCCAAATATGCGATCCTATTTACAACAAATATTGTGAACAAATTGACCAAGTACAGCGTAGATTTCTACACACAATGTATTACAGATGTTTCCGTTTACGCGCGTCCTAATTCGATTACTCGATAAGTACAATCTTTTACCTCTTGCTTCTAGACGCAAAATTCTCGCTCTTGCAACTCTCATGGCATATGTAAACACAGGTTAATCTGTATAGATCTCGTAAATGAAATAAAATGAAGTGTACCTAGGTCGCTACAACGCGGAGTGCGCCTACACCGTTTGTTTCATACAAAAAACTGCCACAGACAAGCATTTTATAACAATGAGCAACATAGATATATTTTTAATCCATCTTAGAGAATACAAGAAATTAGTAACTGATCTAGTAAGAAGTAAACCTTAAATACAACATTAATAATAGCGCCTTTATAACACTTGCTAAAAAAAAAAAAATATCTTCACGCAATTCCCAATACAGGGGTAGACAGAGGCCGAGTCTAGACAATTAAGTCCCTTCGACCCACCTTTCACCGAAGATATTTTCGGGACAACGTGACAGCTGGTGAGCCCGTCGCCGCCTTTATGTCCAAGCCAACGATATTCGTACATAAGTTTTTGAAAAACCCATTGGTACGAGCCTACCAACTGGGGATCGAACTCGGGTCTATTGACTCGAAATTCCGACCACCCAACCACTCGGCTATCGTGATTTATATACACTTATAACACTTGCTAATATATTATTAATACTTTTTGATGTTTCTGTTTGGAGTAACATAATTTGTGAAAAATGGTATAGATTGTACATATACTATAAGTGTATAGATAAGATTTGGTGTATAATTAACATTCATGAAAATTGGTTGTTTTTCTTAATAAAGAAAAAAAGTGCATATAAGCAACAGAGGTTGCGCTAAGGTTTCACAACTTGACCACACGCCCGTCAGGTCTATCATGTGGCAGCCTTTCTCAAATTAACATTTTTAACATTCCCAGCGCGATGGAATATATGAGAACAGACCGCCGACTCTCCAGGTGTTCCACGCGCGCCTAATGGACCACGAGAAATGCAACAATATCACGCAACGCTTCGGTGTTATGGTAACACACAACTTCATATGTTTGTCCCAAATCGGAACAAGAGCTCCGTGCACGGTAAGTTGAAACTCGACGTTCGTTTACATTAAATGTAAGTTACCAAGCGTCAACAGTAAAAGGTCAGCAGATGCTATATGACAGTTACAGCTCACGAAAACCTGAAAGTAAGCCCTTACCGCAAACAACTCATAACTTTCACGAGACCGGTGTCGGCGCCAGTCACGGCTAAAGGAATAAATGATGGTAACATTAGTTTTTTGATCCATTGGTCGTACAAATGGATCAAAAAATTTATGTTTGTGTATTGTTGTGTTGCGCAAAGGAAATTGCGCATGTCACCAGGGGATCGAACTCGAGTCTCTCGACTCGAAATTCCGACCACCCTACCACTCGGCTATTGTGACTCTTGTTTAAAATCAGAAGTTAATATTTCAGCCACTATCTATCAACCATAATGATTACTACAGAATAATTTAAAATTTAACAAAAAGAGTGGTTGCGCTAACATATAAATATACGAATATACTAATTTTGTACGTTGGTATCACGGAAAGTAATGAATTGAGTAACAATTCTTACCTTAATATTCTAACACTAATTAGTATACTGCAAGTTTTGGTCTGGTCAAGACCTGAAGAACAACCTGCAACCCTCGCCACACAATACCGCTAGCCTCGTTCAGCCTGCGGTTTACCGATTGTGTTTCACATGGATGCTGCTTGTTATCTATTTAATTCTGATGAAACTTAATATATAACTAGATATTAAAAAGGACTTTGTCGGAATTCTAACGAAATGCTTGGTTCAGTATTTATGTATCCGAACCATTAAGTCTGGTTATTTTAAAATAAGTATATATATAATCTACCAATTTTGTTACCTTCAGCGCGATACAGGTGCTCCTGCTGTGAGCGATGGAGTGCTCTGGGGATTAGCATCATGGGGCCTACGTAAATTGTAAGTATTTTGAGATACACAGAAACAGTGTTATCTAATATTCAAAAGGGATTGGAACTTATACAACAGAGAAACATAGGTATAACTGGATTGGCGTACAAAAAGTGTGTAGTTAGTATAGATGTTTTAATACGTCTTCATATATCATTTATGTATATAAGAAGAGCAGTGGACCCATATAGGAACCCTGTGGTACACTACACCGTTGAATTTATTATTTAGAGTTATAATATTATACAAACCTGATTGTAAATAGAGTGTTCAACACTTTTTATTCTTAGCAAAAATTACTAAAGAGTCTTTTAATTAAAAACCTTTTATAAGTAAATGTACGCTATATTAACGAAAAAGAAAGTTTCTTCTACATAACATTACCTTGTTTTTTATATCACGCAATTTCCCACACTTGGTTAGACAGATATCTAGAAAATTAAGTCCTTTCGACCTAGTTTTTCCGGTGACAGTGGTTAGTGTGGATACTAGACGGCTTGGATTGAAAAGACATCTCGGTCTAGACTTCTGCCTACCTCAGCACTTGGAAAATGAAGATAAAATAATGAATATCATGAAGACTGTTTAAAAGAGTTCTATTATTCGTTTTCAGATGTGGCACGGAACGTTATCCAGCCATGTTTTCATACGTTGCTTCGCTACAGAATTTGGAATTCATAGTGAACGCGACGCATCTGCTGATGTCCGACCAGAGACACTATCCATATCCGGATCGGTATCGCGAGTTTGAAACGAGAACGGTGAAGTCAATTCACACTAATACAACGCATAAATAAAAATTTAATATTAATGCTAAGCATGGTCGTTAGATTTTCACACGATTCTTTTTAATGTTTACCCTGAAACAAAGGATATTTTTTAAGTACAGCCGTTGCCTAAATTTTTTTTAGATTATGTTGATAAGACTCTGCCTTTGCTCAGGCGTTGTAAATGTTTGTACTCGCCTCATGGACGTTTATATGTACTGTATGAGTATTTATCTATGTAATTACATTGTACCGTTCGCTGATGGCGAAAGGCGGTCATATTGTCATAAATAAGCTTGGGTGAATGGTGGGACGAATAGACTTAATTGTCTATACCTATGTCTGCCCCAGTTCTGCGAAAATGCGTGAAGATAAATCAAAGAAATGAAATATATATGATTTGTTTACGCCTAATTAGCTCACTCTGATCCTATTATTAAATACATATCGCGATAAGACCGCTTTATTGCTTTGCATACGCCGTATTGTGAATACGTATGTATTAAGTTTTCTGCGAGTTGTATTTATTCCTTGTCTGTATGGTGTACACTATATATAGTAGAAGAATTTGGAGTTCTCCTTGAAGTTGTGCGACAACCTTTCGTCCGCTTCCATTCTACTCCTTTCACGCAATCTCAATCAATGCTTTCGTGTGAACTTTCTAAAGCTTATATCTTTCTTTCCTCTTCTCTCTCATATCCTTATCATTACTAGAGGCCAAGTAGTCTAACCAAGCTTTCTTCTTCTTATTTACTGCTTCTTTCACTTCGTCATTCCACCATGCATCACCCTTTTTACTACTACCTCTTTTCACAGTTCCACACCCGTCTTCCGCTGCACTAACCATTCCATCTCTAAGGCTCTGCCATATTTCTTCCACTCATTCTTTCCTGACATCGATGTGTCCAGCTTTACGGCGACCCTTGCTTGATATTTATCCCTAGTATCCGCTTCCTGAAGCTTCCAGCTTCGGAAGCTACCGACCGACTGTGGTTCTGGTATCGCCGTCCGGTGGCGCCAACCCGCGAACAGACCCCTAAATCAAGTTATCACTAGATAGGGATCCGTTCCCAGGTCAGCACCCCGGAATACTCGCGTATCCATTACGTGTTTTCGCAGTCGGTCATCCACCAGGAATAAATCGATAATACTTCACTCATTCTCTCTTGTTCTAGTATACATATAAGTCACGATAGCCGAGTGGTTGGTGGTTGGAATTTCGAGTAAAGAGACCCGAGTTCGATCCTCAAGTGGCCGTACCAATGGGTTTTTCTAAAAACTTATGTACGAATTAATATCGTTGGCTTGGACATAAAAGGCGGCGACGGGCTCACCACCTGTCATGTTGTCCCGAAAATATCTTCGGTGGAAGGTGGGTCAAAGGGACTTAATTGTCTAGACTAGACCTCTGTCTACCCCTGTATTGGGAATTGCGTGAAGATATTTATATTTTTTTATCTAGTATACATATGGATTTTCTTGTGACTAAACATAGTGTTTGTCACAAGAAGACCCTTTCTTTCCTTGCATACAGCCAGTATAAGCTTGCCAGCATCGTTAACCCTTTTATCACCAAACATTCCAAGCACCGATTCGTAAACAGTCAAAAGGAATAACTTCGTCAGTCCCAATTTAAAGCGAACCCAGAGAAGTCTCGAGTTCACAACCTTATATTCAGTTATAACATCGACCAACCGAGACGACAGCAGCACCCCTACTCCCTGGTAGGCGCTCCCGCTCTCAGGGACTCCGGACGCCCCGCCAGGGAGCTCTTCAGTACCGCTGCCCTTCCGCTTGGTCTCCGACAAACACACGACATCTAATTCTCTTTCGCGACGAGCACGCTTCTACCAGTCAACCTTTGTTATGGTGAGAAGTAAATGTCAGGTGCTAACAAGAAAAATATAGATTAATGCTCCTATATAAAAAATATATACATATAAATTATAAATAATTTATGGAAAAATACATACATGTATTACATAAACTAAACGTACGTAATTATACTTGGATCAGATTACGCACATTGCATGATAATGGGTGATTTCAACACTAACTTATTACATAATACGTCCTGTTCTCAAAAACTTAGGTCAATAATTGAGTCAGTCGATTTCCATATTCTGCAGTTAGCGGCTACGCATCCTAATGTTGATACCAATGACTCCTGCATTGACCACATTATTATTGCCTCTCCTGACTGTATCAAAACGCATGGTCAGCTGTTAGCTCCTTGCTTTTCCCACCATGACCTGCTTTATTTTTCCTATAACTTAATCCCTCCCAAACCTAGTCCCACTACATTGAATTTGCGCAATTTCCAAAAAATCGATTTAAAAATACTCTTAAGTGATGCATCTCTCATCGATATGACTCCTTTAGTAGAATCGACATCAGTCGATGATAAGGTGTCCCTACTTAATAATGCTGTCCTCAATCTTTACAACATCCATGCACCAGTACATCGTGTGAGTCCTCCCGCCCCTTGGATGTCAAGAGGTGTGAGGGTGGCTATGACAAGAAGGGATTGGGATTTTCGCAAATTTAAGAGAAACCGTACCATGGAGAACTGGTCCCATTTTAAATTACTGAGAAATAAATGCAACCAGATGATACGAAATGCTAAACGCCGTTATATCCATGAAAATATTGTTAATTCTTCGACTGCTGATGTGTGGAAATTTCTCAAATCTCTAGGCATATCTAAGCCAACATCATTGGATAACATTTCGTCTCTCTCATTAAATGACATAAACCAGTACTTTATCTCCCCCACAGCTATTAATCCTCTAATTCGCTCAGCGACTATTGCTTCTATTGGTTGTATATCACCTCTTCACATTTCCGACTTTGAATTCACACCAGTAACTCCTACAGAAGTTAAAAACATTATATGTGCTATTAAATCTAAGGTTGTGGGAAGCGCCGAGGTTAGTAAGCAAATGATATCCTTAATACTTGAGTACCTTTTACCAGTAGTAACTCATATTATTAATTTTTCTTTAGACTCTAGTGTTTACCCGACCCTGTGGAAGGCTTTTGTACTTCCACTTCCTAAAATAAATAATCCTACCTTACCTAATCACTTTCGACCGATCTCTGTACTTCCTTTCCTTTCTAAAGTTCTTGAAGCCTGTGTACATAAGCAAATCTCTACGTTCGTAAACAAACATAACCTACTGAATGACTTTCAGTCAGGTTTTCGTCCTGGTCACAGTACCACTACAGCACTTGTCAAGGTCACAGATGACATAAGGAAGGGCATGGATGAGCAAAAGTTGACAGTGGTGGTGCTGGTTGACTTTTCAAACGCTTTTAACACAGTTGATCACGAAATCCTTATATCCTACCTTACTTACCTCAGATTCTCGACCCATGCTTTGGATTGGTTCTCGTCAAATCTTCGCGGCCGCCAACAGTCAGTCCGCTTAGGACAGCAATGTTCTGCCTGGGCGGATGTAGATTCTGGGGTGCCGCAAGGCGGTATACTTTCTCCAATAATGTTTTCGTTGATTATTAACTCCATCACTACTGTCTTAAACTATTCGTATCATCTGTATGCAGACGATCTTCAGCTTTACATTCATTGGTGTCAACGTTATGATGCGTAGCCGCTAACGGCAGAATATGGAAATCGACTGACTCAATTATTGATCTAAGTTTTTAAGAACGGGACGTATTATGTAATAAGTTAGTGTTAAAATCACCCATTATCATACAATGTGCGTAATCTGATCCAAGTGAATCGAAAGCGGTTTCAAGAACGTTGAAATAATCAACAGTAGGCGGACAGTACACTACCCCCAGAATCGCCCTTACACCCAAAATACAAATTTCTAGAAATAGAAATTCACAGGATGCTGAGTAGAAAGAAGGGGACGCTAATACAATTTTAAACGGAATATTAGCCCTTAAATATATAGCAACCACGCCGCCGCCTTTTCCCGTCCGATCATTGCGTATAAGCACAAAGTCAGTAAGAGGGTATTGACAAGACGGTAAAGTTGGCTTTAGCCAGGTTTCGGACACTAAAATAGCATGAATATTATTTACGGAAAGAGCATCTTCAAAATCCGCAAAATGACCTGGTAAACTCTGGGCATTAATGTGACATACATTAAATAATTTGTGACAGGGCGAAAATGTACGGGTAAGCATGTCGCGGAGCGAAGATGCACTATCATTCAAGAGATCACACGAAGCGAATGAAGTATCAGAGTCATTAAAAGAATAATAAGAATCACTGCTCGGCATATTATATAACGGAGTAATATATATACAATACCATCCCAACAGTTGACAGTTACATTAGTTCAAAGTAATTTACAAAATTAAGAAAAAAAATGCAACAAAATTAAACAATAAAGCATTGCTAGTTAATTATAACAAGTAATTTAAAAAAAAAAGTATATAAAAAAAACAAATAAAAATAATAACTTCATTTAAGCCTATGGTAATGATAATTAAAAAAGGAACCGAAAATATACACACTAGTGCAAGACAGCAGACAATAACTAAAGGTACTGAAGTTAATTACCAATTTGTAATAATTATATCTACATAAAAGAGAGAAGAAAATATTGAAAAGAAATAAAAAAATAATACAAAGTAGAAAATTTACATGTAAACAAAGTCAAGAACAAAATATTGTTACTTTGCAGTATGTTATTACAATCATCGCCTTTAAAAACTCAGCTGTCATGTCATTTAGATCTCTGTCAAAGTCAAATGAATGTGGACAGTAATATTAAAAACAAAATTTATAAAACTAGTTACCTGTTATATATGTATTATCTATGCTAGTTACTGAGTCATTAGTTGCTTTTGTTTGATGTACAAAAAAAAAAAATAATACAATACCAACATTACATTTGAGCTAATCGATATAACCCTATCATGACGTAAATAGTGCAGCAAACTAAAACACAACAGTACGTGTAACCCGACAAAATTTTAACGGCTATAAACCATGTATAAGAACAAAACGAATGAAATGTTACGAGCTTACTTGATACAGAAAAATTTAATCAATGTCTAATAGGAGAAATAAAAAAAAGGAAAACTAATTAAGACAAGAATTACCATGATAGCTTATTTTTTTGATACTGTTCGGCGAGTTTTCTTGTCCACATTCGATACTGCAGTGGCTCCCTCTTTATGTTCAACTTCACAACGCTTGGAAGACACACCTGCACGTGGACTCTTGAGAACTTCCCGTGAACTTGCAGCAGAGGTGGCAGAAGGTGAACAAGCAGGAGACACTGCCCTAGCTAGTTCTTTGTACTCTTCTTCATTGGAAATCTTATTCACACTACTATCTGGGAGCTTCACATAAATGTATCCATCAATAGTCCAGACATTTTTTAGGCCAAAATGCTTGCGGGCCAGCTTATGAACATTCTGGCGTGTTCTTGTAAGAAACTCACAAACAGTAAATGGAGTGCTCTTTAACTTAGTTTTAGTCTTCCAAACCTCCCTCTTAGTTGTGTGATCACAGAAATGGACCAAAACTGCTCTGCTTCGATCCAAACCCTGTGCTCCAAGTCTATGACATTTCTTAATAGATGAGCTTGTCACTTGAGTAAGGCCTCGCTTATTATGGATGAGGCCTAGAACTTGTTGCTCAACATTAGATTGGGGATCCTCAGGTATACCTTTAAACAATAGAATCTTATACCAATGCCGTGTTTCAATATCATCAATAGCATGAATACATGTTTCTATTTGTTGCTGTAGGAGAACAAACATATTGCTGACCAACTCTTTGAAAGCATAGAAGTCCTGGCACAGCTGCATGAGAGTGGGTTTTGTGGGGACTAATGCAGCCTTTAGACAACTCTCAAAAGCTGCCATCTTAGCACTCCAACTAACTTCAAGCTGCTTCTGCAGCTGATCTACGCTAGTAACATTAGCCATGACAACTTCCAGAGGTGTTGTGTTGTTATAAATTAATAACAGGTCAAATTTGTCTTTTAATATAAACAGTGCTGTAGGATGGTGCAAGTAAGTAAGTATAGGACAATTACTTTAAAATATCAAGGCACTTAAACACACACTTAATTGATAGAAATTGCAATGTAAATATTACTTTAAACAACTAATAATTAAATTATAAAATAGAGCTTATGAAACAACTGTTACTTATTTCACACCTACCCACATATTCCAATATATAATTGGGGAGGGGGGTGTGTGGGCCTCCGGTTACCTGCACTCACCAGATGAAACGCACAAGTTTGTTAGACTTCTACTTCACGCCGGTATTCTGTGAGGTCGTGGTACTTGATCATAAAATCAGTTAAACAAAATTAATCTTACATGAAAATAAAACAAATTATTCTGTATATGAGCATATTTAATATTTTCTTTTTTCAAAATTGTAAAACTCACATTTTGAAATTGCAAAATTATAACTAAATTCTCATATCGTTAATAGTAACAATCGCCATTTTGTAATTTTTCATCGCATTTTTGTATTCTTCTCGAACTAATAATAATAATAATCGTAAACCATTTATACATCTCTAATAATAATATATTTTAATGTCTAACAAATTCATTTTCTCAACGTTCACCATCATTAGTGTTAGCTTTTTTTTTCGTTATTCCAACATCAACTTTCACATATGTCTAATTAACTTTTTTTTTATAATACTCTAAACATACTTTTTACAATTTCATCCATTTACAATGACTACAGCTGACCCTCTATCACACCGATCGACGTCTCATTTTATTAATTATTGGAATGAATTAAAGAAAAAACTTAATCTTAAAACTTAACATTAAACAAAATTGTACAAATATTAATATATCATCGATTTCACATTTAGACTATTTCGATTATAATTATCAATTCGATTCTTTGGCAATTTTTGTATTCAAAAGTGAATTTACAATTTTTTTTTGTTATTTATCTGACTTGAAAGCGTTTATACTATTTAGAAAAAACTGGCAATGTAAGAACTATTCTTATTGTAGTTTATTTTGTTCTCTCAATTTTTGACTAATGTGTTGATGCGGATAGTTCACTAAAGCCAAATCAGTAAAAAAGATATTAGATAAAAAAGAAAAAGAAATAAGTAGATTGGAAAGTTTAAGTAAAAAAAACTATCCGTTTTAAAAACAATCCTTGCTTGAACTTTGTTTCAATGACATATCGATATTTTTTATCGATGTATCTAAGAATAGTGTATGACCATAGATACTTTTAAACATATCGTTATAATATATCGACACTTTTCTGTCCCGTATCTTTATTATGACACCATACTTTGGAGATTTAGACACTATTTGCTATGCTGAACTGAGAACATAGATATAAATAGAGCACATATTCATGCGTTTAATGATGATTTTGAAGTGCATTCCATCAGCACACCAGTCAAAATTAAGAGTTATTAAACCAGAAGCAACTTAATAATTTATTTCTGTAATATTATTTATTTGCTCATTTAGAAACTTACTAACAAAAAGATGTCCTATTAAACTAATAAAATTAGACGAAAACTGGCCAAACTTTGTACATGGAAATTATTTTATTATTTAACAACTTAGGATATAACAGCAAGAGGTATGGTTTTAGATCAATAAAAATTTAGGCCACAAAATAGAACCTTACTGGTAATTACATCCATAGATATTTTTTTTTACAAACGGAACTTTGATATTGTACACTATAAGCACTAAAGAATGTCATAACCAATGAAAAGTACTTGGCCATAAAGTCTGTGGTAACAAAGAGATACACATAAATATTAAAATAGTATTGTACTGAGTGAAGCAAAAATAATGTGATCAACTGGTAAAACTACCAGCATAGGCATGTTATGACAAGACAATAGCTCGTTATTTTTAAATTATTCCTCGGTTTTAAATAAGGTTGCCAAGTTCCAAAAAGTATAATAATGTTGTAGTATGTGGTGTCACAAAGAAATGAAAACCTAAAAAAAAATATATCCTTGCTCATAAATTCAACTACAGCACTAAAGATATAATACAAATCAACAAATAAATTCGTGCTCCTTATCTACAATGCCTAAACTTACGTTACAATCACCGTAAAACGATACTCCCCGAAGATCTGAAGACAAGAAATGACAAGATAGACAATTCTACATTCGGTCGCCCTTCGAATGATTTTCATAATAGCCGCTAAACTATCGCACCAGGCAAGAACTAAATATTTTTTTTAAACCTAACACTACAATCTCCCTGATTTTTTTCTTACATCTAAATATACAGAAAAATAATTTTGTACTCTTTCAACGAGTTTTAATGGCAACACGTATGTAGTTTTTTTTACAACAATATGGCAGCTTAGTACTATTGCCAAAACAGTCATAGATCTTTTAATCTCATTTAACTCGTTATTCTATATTCTAATGATTCAAAATTGGCGAAAGAATGAAACTTTTTTTATTAATAAGTTCATATTAAAATTGCGTATTGTAGCTAAATAAGCAGCCTTAGTATTAACATATAACAATGACACCATTGTGTTTGCACTTCTAAATTCTTACATCTTGGTATAGGGACCTGTATCAGGTCACAAAGAGTCAATCTTAATATATTATCTTACATACTTTGAAGATTTGTTTTATGACAGATATAATAATTATCTAATGTAAAGTGAAATTTTTACCCTTGTCGAGAAAACTATAATTTTATGAAAACACCATGTTCGTAAAACAAGGAATCACCTACAAAAATATAATTTAATTCATCTGAAACATTGCAGGCGATCCCTTTAATTTTACACAGAAATTACAATAATGAATTATGTCAAATCTATGAAGAATGGTAATTTTCTACCGACCTCGTATAAGACTATCGGTTTATAGGATTTTAAAGACAACGTCGACATTATACAATTCCTCGCATAGCAGCGATATTATGCTATTATTTAATTGATTAAATGAAATTTTAGAACGATAATCACTTCTGTTAGAGGCAAAAATCGATTAGAAATATCCGAATTTGAATCCGAATATATCTGTCAGGGATTTCGGCGTGTCCTAGGGTTGGTTCAGCAACAGTGCCTCCAGCTCGTCGGCGGAACGCAGCAGAAATGCAGCGGACTCGCGGTAGCCCGTTATGAGCTGCCGCACCGCGCCCACCTCCGCGCCGGACAGCTTGTGCGACAGGAGCGGGGTCTTTGACTGGGAGGTCGTTGACCCCGCTAGTGATGTGGCTGTCGAAGTCGCGTGCAGCGATGTCGATGATGGTGTGTTCTTTAGCGACAGATCAGTCGGAGCTAAACAATTAATCTATTGTTAACGGATTATATTAAAATTTTATGACTATGTTATAAATACAAATATTAAAAAGATATCTTCACGCTTATCCCAATACAGGGGTAGAAAGAGGTCTAGACAATTAAGTCCCTTCGACTCTACTTCTACCAAAGACATTTTTGGGACCAATTGACCGGTGGTGAGCCCGTCGTCATCTTATAAATCGTACATAAGTTTTTGAAAAAAAAAACCATTGGTACGAGCCTACCACCAGGAGACCGAACTAGAGTCTCTTGATTTTTTTTTAATTTACAGTCAAAATCTATTCGGACTATTGAATTGTTCAGAAAAAATGATTAGGACTATTGAATTGTTCAGAAAAAATGATAGATTAAATATTAAATACAAGTATTTGATTATTCAAATTGTGGCAAAGTAAAATGTTCATAATGATCTATGTTAGTTGAATAAGTATATATGAATATGTGATATGACAATGAAAAGTATGTTGGTAAGAATAAAAAAGTTTTGCCAACCTAACCACTCACCAGAGAGGCTCGGGAATGTGTGTGTGTGAGCCGCCATCGCTGACAGAAGAGCGCTTTGATATGCCGCCATTGCTGCGTTCATGCCTACGCCTGGAAGCAAATACAAAAAAAGTTTAAAAAATTACTAAATTAGATTCTAGACTAAATTAGAACTAGAAAAAAAGTTGGACCGACTGCCCTTCCAAAACACGAACTAATTATTTCTGACGATCTCCGTAGACGAGTTTCAAGGTTTTCAAGGTGTCGCCTGCTCTGGGGTTCCCGGTTCGGTTCCCGAACAGGTCAATGTAGAAAACCACTTCTTCTACATTGTTTCGGGTCTAAGTGTTTATGGTACCGTCGTTGTTTGTTGCCACACGATGTTTTTACTATGCCGAGCAATTGGTAAAGTCAGTCCCCTTTTTTATGGAAAAGGGAGGCAAACGAGCAGGTGGCTCACGTGATGGTAAGTGATTACCACCGCCCATGAACATCCGCAATACCAGAGGCATAGCAGATGCGTTGCCGGTCTTAGAGGTGTGTGGGCCTCAGGTTACCTGCACTCACCAGACGAAACGCAGAAGTTTGTTAGACTTCAACTTCACGCCGGTATTCTGTGAGGTCGTGGTACTTCTCCGGTCGAGCTGGCCCATTCATGCAACAGCAAAAGCTGATGCGTGGCTCTACTACTGTTATACCCCTATAATTGCTTTTTTAAAAATTCAGTGGAGTCAGCGAGTTTATCGAACCTTGGAACTCCTATAAAGCTAGCGCCCAATTATCTCCATCACGGCTCTGAGGTCATGCAATTAATAATTCTATTTTCTTAATAAGAATTCTCTATTTTCTATTATTCTAATTATATTACTATTATAATATAATTTTTACAGTTATACAACATTAATTTTATTACCTGTCGGTGGGAGCGACGACAAGGTTGAGAGCAAAGCGCTGCTTGAGAGCGCTGAAGTGTTACTGGTATTGGAGCTGGAAAAAGAAGTATTTTATTAATATTCTATTTTTATGAAAGGCATGTCTTTAATTTTCCGTAGCAAAGCAAGTTTTAGAAAATATTCAGTTTCTTAAACCTAAAACTTTTTGCATCTGTCTGTGAAGTGCAGAGGAAAAGAGAAATAAGGACTGTTTTATTTCCCTGCTGTCTTTTGATGGTTGCTTTCACAATACTTGTAAACAACCTTTGCGCTTAATTTAATTTATTATTTCGTATAGATAAACTTGTAAACTTCAAAATTGAGACAATATTCAATTAATATTTGAAACTAATAATTATTTGTAAGCAATAATAAAATACTAGGGATGGAACTTACTTTTGTCGCCCAAATGTCTGAGGTGTACCGAAAGTGTTCGGAAACGACGGTCTAAACAATGGGGCTGGCGAAGAGGCTGGGCTGTTAACAAAATGTTTTTTTTTATCTTCAAGTAACTTTTCATACTCAGGTAGGCAGACATTCAGACATAGAAGTCGCTTCGACCCACTTTTTACCGAAGTTAATTTGGGGCAACGTGGAAAGTAAATGAATAGTTGTCCTGTCTAGCTTTAGTCATTGAGCATTACGCCGTCTCAGTGTCTAAGCTAACAGAACAAAAAAATTAAATAAATTTTCATAAATACATATAAAAATCGATAACACATTCACCAGACAAATGTTTGCCTTTTGGGATTCAAATTCGCAACCTTAAGCTTCGAAAGCAGCTATCTGGTCGTCTATAATATTCATATGCAAAATATGCTTTTGCTGCTATACGAAAGGGCAATTCCCAATACAGGGGTAGACAGAGGTCGAGTCTAGACAATTAAGTCCCTTCGACTCTACTTCTACCAAAGACATTTTTGGGACCAATTGACCGGTGGTGAGCCCGTCGTCATCTTTATGTCCAAGCCAACGATATAAATCGTACATAAGTTTTTGAAAAAAAAAACCATTGGTACGAGCCTACCACCAGGAGACCGAACTAGAGTCTCTTGATTTTTTTTTAATTTACAGTCAAAATCTATTCGGACTATTGAATTGTTCAGAAAAAATGATTAGGACTATTGAATTGTTCAGAAAAATGATAGATTAAATATTAAATACAAGTATTTGATTATTCAAATTGTGGCAAAGTAAAATGTTCATAATGTATAGTATATACATATGTTAGTTGAATAAGAATATATGAATATGTGATATGACAATGAAAAGTATGTTGGTAAGAATAAAAAAGTTTTGCCAACCTAACCACTCACCGGAGAGGCTCGGGAATGTGTGTGTGTGAGCCGCCATCGCTGACAGAAGAGCGCTTTGATATGCCGCCATTGCTGCGTTCATGCCTACGCCTGGAAGCAAATACAAAAAAAAAGTTTAAAAAATTACTAAATTAGATTCTAGACTAAATTAGAACTAGAAAAAAAGTTGGACCGACTGCCCTTCCAAAACACGAACTAATTATTTCTGACGATCTCCGTAGACGAGTTTCGAGGTTTTCAAGGTGTCGCCTGTTCTGGGGTTCCCGGTTCGGTTCCCGGACAGGTCAATGTAGAAAACCACTTCTTCTACATTGTTTCGGGTCTAAGTGTTTATGGTACCATCGTTGTTTGTTGCCACACGATGTTTTTACTATGCCGAGCAATTGGTAAAGTCAGTCCCCTTTTTTATGGAAAAGGGAGGCAAACGAGCAGGTGGCTCACGTGATGGTAAGTGATTACCACCGCCCATGAACATCCGCAATACCAGAGGCATAGCAGATGCGTTGCCGGTCTTAGAGGTGTGTGGGCCTCAGGTTACCTGCACTCACCAGACGAAACGCAGAAGTTTGTTAGACTTCAACTTCACGCCGGTATTCTGTGAGGTCGTGGTACTTCTCCGGTCGAGCTGGCCCATTCATGCAACAGCAAAAGCTGATGCGTGGCTCTACTACTGTTATACCCCTATAATTGCTTTTTTAAAAATTCAGTGGAGTCAGCGAGTTTATCGAACCTTGGAACTCCTATAAAGCAAGCGCCCAATTATCGCCATCACGGCTCTGAGGTCATGCAATTAATAATTCTATTTTCTTAATAAGAATTCTCTATTTTCTATTATTCTAATTATATTACTATTATAATATAATTTTTACAGTTATACAACATTAATTTTATTACCTGTCGGTGGGAGCGACGACAAGGTTGAGAGCAAAGCGCTGCTTGAGAGCGCTGAAGTGTTACTGGTATTGGAGCTGGAAAAAGAAGTATTTTATTAATATTCTATTTTTATGAAAGGCATGTCTTTAATTTTCCGTAGCAAAGCAAGTTTTAGAAAATATTCAGTTTCTTAAACCTAAAACTTTTTGCATCTGTCTGTGAAGTGCAGAGGAAAAGAGAAATAAGGACTGTTATATTTCCCTGCTGTCTTTTGATGGTTGCTTTCACAATACTTGTAAACAACCTTTGCGCTTAATTTAATTTATTATTTCGTATAGATAAACTTGTAAACTTCAAAATTGAGACAATATTCAATTAATATTTGAAACTAATAATTATTTGTAAGCAATAATAAAATACTAGGGATGGAACTTACTTTTGTCGCCCAAATGTCTGAGGTGTACCGAAAGTGTTCGGAAACGACGGTCTAAACAATGGGGCTGGCGAAGAGGCTGGGCTGTTAACAAAATGTTTTTTTTTTATCTTCAAGTAACTTTTCATACTCAGGTAGGCAGACATTCAGACATAGAAGTCGCTTCGACCCACTTTTTACCGAAGTTAATTTGGGGCAACGTGGAAAGTAAATGAATAGTTGTCCTGTCTAGCTTTAGTCATTGAGCATTACGCCGTCTCAGTGTCTAAGCTAACAGAACAAAAAAATTAAATAAATTTTCATAAATACATATAAAAATCGATAACACATTCACCAGACAAATGTTTGCCCTTATGGGATTCAAATTCGCAACCTTAAGCTTCGAAAGCAGCTATCTGGTCGTCTATAATATTCATATGCAAAATATGCTTTTGCTGCTATACGAAAGGGGCAATTCCCAATACAGGGGTAGACAGAGGTCGAGTCTAGACAATTAAGTCCCTTCGACCCACCTTTCACCGAAGATATTTTCGGGACAACCTGACAGGTGGTGAGCCCGTCGCCGCCTTTATGTCCAAGCCAACGATATTCGTACATAAGTTTTTGATAAACCCATTGGTACGAGCCTACCAACTGGGGATCGAACTCGGTTCTATTGACTCGAAATTCCGACCACCCAACCACTCGGCTATCGGGATATTTTTTTTTTTTTTTTTATATTATTTATATACGAAAGGGGCGGGCTGCATAGCGACGATGTTACGTCTTAGAAGAATATCGCATGAAAGTAGAAAAATGTTGAGCCACGCATTTTTTTTCCAGTGCCAATTTCCCTTCTACTCCCCTTACATTCTTTCTTTTTTCTTCCCAATTAAGTCCTCTAAATAATCCCTTAAGGTGCGACAACGCAGTTATAAATTTTCTGTTGTTGCGGCTACAATTGGGTTGATAATCACTTCCTCTTTGACATGAAAAATCTAATAAATAAAAGAACGAGAAACATTATTTAAAGAGAAAATATATAGAATTATCTCGACAAAATAGAACTGGATTATTTAGCTATTTCTGAAACCACAATTCCAAAATTCTAAAACTATATAATACACATTTTCTACCAACCTTGCAGTCTTACTTCCAGTGTTTCCATTAGCATTATCAATCTTCAAACTATTGTTGTTAAGAAGAGCATTCTCTATGGATGGGCTGGTCGTCGGTCGGGTGGTATCGGCCGCGGCTTTGCTGTGACCAGCACTAGCCAAGGAGGTGGCTGTTGCTGTGCTTGCTGTTGTAGATGTGCTTATAGCTCCACTGTACAGGCTTAGGAACGATGAGGCTACAGCTGATGTTGCGGTTGTGTCGATTGCCTGAAATAATATTAAATGTATAATATTAAAATATCTCGAATAAAGTCACGATCATGATCGTTGATTCTAAATTCAGTGTTTAAGAAATAAAATATATCGACCTTTTTATGTATATTCAATAGTGGTGGATCGAGCAGAGTTCCTTGATGTAATTTAAAAACTTCACTGGTATAAAAAGGTTATATTAAAGAACCATATAGTCGTGAAAAATATTTTCTGTACGGTATGATTTCACAGCAAAACTACTGAATTTAAAAAAATCAGGTTATGAACTAGACGGTAATTTGATTATTTTTTAATAAATACTATACGACACGATAATCCCAAATAAATATACAGAATAAAATATCAGTCAAATATTAACAATCACAATCCTTGCAGGTAAGAGCTGTGTTGCTCTGTAAGTCGCAAATAAATTTTAGTCTTTCTATATGAGGATGTGATTTTAAATATACAGTTTAGACACTATTGATTAATTTCCCTTGAAAAAACTTAGATAAAGTCATTGTCCGAGGAGATCTGAAACGCAAAAAAAAGTAGGAAAGGAAAGTTCTAACTCGATTTAATATGGATGAAAATCTTTGATTCTTAAAATATTAAATCGTCTTATGCTATATGAATTTGATGTACAGTTTTTAATTTAACTCTAACCACGTATAGGCACCGCTCCACTATGGTTCGGTCTGATATTGATTGCAGGGGTCACAAAGAAATCATTCAATTTCCTGTTTCCGTGAGCATTTAGGGATAGAAAGTATTTTAAAACACTCTTATATAGAAAAGCGACGTTGTGAAAAATTTCAAGTGAGTCCTTGTCGGGCATTGTGGACACAAACATAGGGGGGCTATTTTTACATACAAAGACTTAGATATATTTGACTCACCATGGGTGTGGGCAGAGTGGGCATCGGCTGGCTGACAGGATCGAGTCCCAGCCTCATGCGCTTTGCATTTAGGCTCTCGTTCTCACAAGCCTGCGCCAGGATATGTTCTGCTTGCACCGACGTCAGATGTGCCGGGGTGGGACGGACCTGTGGGAAATATTTTATTTAATTATGTGCATTATTGCTACATGTATATTGTGTTATGAAATTATTGTAATGTTTGTATTTGTTACAGTAAATCTTAAAAATAAAATATTAAAACTAATGATTTCTTGTATTTACGCGAATACTACACATTTAAATAATATTTAAATTTTAACTAAAAATAGTCTGTAAAAACTAATTAAAAAACGCGATAAAATCCGAAAATCGTTTTATTTTAAATATAAAAACTAGTAAACGTCAGCAGGTAGCACTCTGTAACTGCCCATTACGGGGAAAAGGCGGAAGATTAAAGTAAGATCATGCCGTGTGTTGACCAATTACCTCACACCCTCGAAATATCTTTGAAATATTTTTTATACTATCATTTCTTTGACATCTATGTACGAGTAGGTTTCCTAACAACGTTGTCCTTCACCGCCGATCTTATAGTAAAGCACTTTGTTATTGACAGTATTAGTGTTACCTGCCTGGAGATTGAACCAATTGCTTACAAAAATACCACTCCAAAAAGCGAATTTAATGTTAATTAATTTTACTAAATATCTTCACGCAATTGCCTATACAGGGGTAGGGTAGACAGAGGTCTAGTCTAGACAATTAAGTCCCTTCGACCCACCTTCCACCGAAGATATTTTAGGGACAACGTGACAGGTGGTGAGGCCGTCGCCGTCTTTATGTCCAAGCCAACGACATAATTCGTACATAGGTTTTTGAAAAAACCCATTGGTACGAGCCTGCCACCTGGGGATCGAACTCAGGTCTCTCGACTCGAAATTCCGACGAAACAACCACTAGGCTATCATGACTTCTTATTATTAAATTTTACTAAAAAATAAATATACCTAGTAATATGTTAGTTAAGCACATGATCTGAACTTGCTAAAGCTTTATACTTTTGGCTAATTGATTAGCCGAAAGTCTGAAAGTGGGACATGACGTATAATGTTCATTGAGGAGGAAAAAAGTTTTCAATATGAACATACTACAAAATATTGAATACATAAATGTTATGTACAATTATTTATAACACACTTCGGGACCACGTCAGTACAAGTATTAGTAAATGAATAGAGAATATAACCATAAAACCTTAAAAACATTTTTTTATTTTATGTTAATAATTGCAAAAAAAAAACAGTATTCGGACCCTCACCGCGGTATCCCACGCGCTACTTGACGGCGTGTTTCCTCCATTCCCAGTTGTGGGACCGTCGCCACGGACCTTCTTGTTCCTCCTGCAACTCTTCAGGTACGTTCTGATTCTCTTTCGGGCGCGTTCGGCAAACTCCGGAAACTGTCGGGTGCACGAGTCTATGATCGCTTGGATCTTTTCCTTTGGCTGTTTCGATATAGGAACTATCCTGTCAAGGTTTTCGTCTACGAATAACCGGACGAACATCTGCAAAGATAGACGTATTTTGTTTTTGTTCAAATATTTTGTCAAGATGTAATTCGTGGATTACGCAAAAGGTATCAGATTTGGAAATTTTAGTTGATGTTTAGACAAAGAAAATAGTTTATAAATTACTTAACTTCTTCTCAATAACACGCTGAGGTAAATTGAACAACAATTAAAGAATATAAAACTATATTGAATTTGAAAACTGGTTACTTTATAATAAAGGATTTCTTGATTCAATTTACATTTATCTTCGTACAGACAAGTTTGTAATTAAGTATTAGATATCTTTACAAAATAATTGATTTGCTATGCACAAGTTTATGACTTCCACGATCTTAAGTATAAACGATACTAATATTACTTAATTTATATAACAAATTAAATGATCATAATTTTGCTATTTTAATTCTCTCATTATTACATCCACGTATCACATTATCACTTTTAAAATAATGCGGATCGAAATCTTCGTTGATTACTTCGTCATTCATTGTGCGGTCCATCGAATAAGTTGGATAAATAATAAAGTTATATTTACATTGAAAGCCTTCAGTCGTTCCGGGTCGTGGTGCTGCGGATCGACGCGATCGTCACTGTCGTCGTCCGATGCGCCAGCGTCGTCGTCGTCTTTAGTCCGGTCTGACGACGAGGTCTCGTCGTGAGCCGACGCCGGCTCCAGTCCGGGTGTTGCGGACCCCACGTGGATTGGACTCTACGATATCCAAACCAGTTAGATTTCATACTATCCATTTTATTACGAGCAATTCAATATCCGTTCTCCTTTACGTGCACAATCTAAGTCCTAACCCGTCACTACTTACGAGCAATCGGTTACAGTTCATAATAATAATATATCTTTGCTAAATATTTTTTAATAAACGTGGTTTCCGAAGTGTGTTACAAATATTTAGAGGTACTTATTTACAATAAGCAGTGGCAGGTTTTTATGGGCTGGTAATTATCAAAACAATAACATTAATTTAAATATCGATCTATTACGATTAAAAATAAAATATTAATAATCGGAATCTGTTGTTGCGAAATCGGATACAGAAATAACTCGCTATAACTAAGCTACTTTAAAAAAAATGCGCAAACAAATCAGAATAACCTTCATATTTTATTCTCTATTCTTACAAGTGTAAAATGTAACAAGTACAATGGAACCCCTGTTTTATATTTAATTCATAGTCTACTAAATAGGGCAATGTAAGATATCGTCCAATTTACTTCGAAAAAAAAACATTTCAACTTGGAGACTAGTGACTAACTAATTAATTCCTGATCTTCATAACAGGATCCGTTTAATTTATGACCAGATGCTGCACACGCGGGTCGTGAAAGCTTTTTAATAAAGGTTGTTGTAACTTTACCGTGGTAATTAGCGTTCAATTCTTTTTCTCTTTAAATAACCTAACCCTTATTGTAAACGTAGGATTTGACCTTGTTTCGTAGAGTGAGACAGATATGCATTGGTGTGTGTTCTTTTATTATTATTTTATTCCCATGCAGTGTTACGTACAGCCCTAGAGAAACAGTTTTATACAAAAGAAGAATACATTTTATTTCCAATAGTGAACTTCATTGTCAACATATAATAGAGGCGATATTTTTGGCAATATACATTATGTAATCAGACCATAAAAATAGTATCCCGTTCGATCCCGAAAAACTGCTATGATGTAAACTACGCTGACTACATTGATTTACAATAAGAATAACCTAAGCACACTAGATAACATGTACTAATTTCATATTAAGGAATATGGATGTGTTACAACGTTACAATAAGGAATGTGTTACAACGTTACAATAAGGAATGTGTTACAACATTTTAGATAAAGTATATTTGAAACGCACTCAACCTTAAAACTCACCGAGTGGCCGGTAGCCAAGGGCGTTGGTGGCTTTGGTGGTTTGCTTCCGAGTCCAAGAGCACTGTGGTAGGAGGCCCACAGATCAGCCATGCTGTCCGCGCCGCTGTCTGTTATGTCACCGTTGCGACCTGCAACCATCAAACACAAATTATAATAATGAATAGATACCTATTTTGATAGGGGCAACATCTCAAACATTGCTGTGGTACAAAAGTAAGCAGCTTAAGCACTTGTATTTCCGTTTATTTTTAGATCCGAGAATAAGTTTAAAAAACAGAAAAAGTTTTCTACATTGACCCGACCAGGAATCGATCCCGGGACCCCAGAGCTAGCGAAACCAGTGTATTCCACTCGTTCACGGAATTCAATAAAAGGAGGAGTAAAAAATATCCGACAGTTGCAAAATTCACTAGTATTTTCAACCTTAAGATTTGTTCATTGAATTTAAAATTTTAATTATCAAAGTCACAATTCACAAGTCCAGAGAAGGTGTTAGGATTAGCTCACTAGTGGTGTAACTGCGATTAACAACAACCGCGGCAACACCCAACACTAATATCATCGAGAGCTATCAGCTGCACAGATGATACTCGTATTATAGTGTTGTAACTTTGCGCGCAAACTTGACACTTGTCGACACTTGTCTTAAACTTCCTATATGTAATATGAGTGTTAACATCAGAGGAAAGCTTAAATAAAATTATTGAGGAATAGGATTAATACATAGTGTCGTGACTCAGTAACTAGATAGAGAAATCATTCAGCCTAATCCACCAATCAATAGAGTTCTTATCTTCTTATGTAGTATAGAGGATATTGTCTCCCGATTTGAGATGAATGAAATCGAGTCAGTACAACTACAGGATGAGACATGGCATTTTAATTGAGAACCAGGTATTTCTTCTCCTTTAGAGGAACGTCATTACGAAATGGTGGGAGATTAAAAAAATGACTATCAATAAACGAATGTACATTCTTATGTCGGTGAATATATAATTTGTTTGCAGATAAACTCCGATTTAATTCCCTCAAAAACTGAGAAATATTGTTATCCAACAATAAGATCCAGGCTTGTCGGCTTTCAATTAAAATTAACAGAATTAATTAACTACAAAATGCATACGTATTTCTTCTGCATTTTTTCTGTTTATTGCCCTTCTTGTCAGCCGGTCATGAGAGTCTAATAATTAAAGTACTTACAAAGATGTTAATGTTGTGAATTTTTAAAATGTATTAATATCTTATTATTGAAGAAGAAAAATTCTAACCTTCTTTGTCGACAAATAATATAAGAAAAAAGCTACCTTAGAGGCATTGCGTAGCTCAATAGTCATATACGAGTATGTATAGAGATAAGTGGTGGCAGCTCTAAATTTAGAAATGTAGTAAATGAATACAGAAGACAGTATAACGAGCGATAATTTTGATAAACATTCATGAAATGAATGAAGGATGCTATCACGCGCCTTTTCACCATTTAAATCTGAGACATACGGGGAGAACTTCTTTTAATTAAATTTCATAGAAACATTCTTAATAGTTCTGAATGTGTTGCCGGCATAGAAACACTTATTTAAACTTAAATATAATGCTATATATACACCTTATTTATAAATATTAACATAAATAAAATATGTATGTGTATAAAACTTTGTTACATAAGTAAATAAATATCTTCACACAACTCCCAACACAGGGTAGACAGAGGTCTATACAATTCCAACAAATCCTTTCGATCCACCTACCACCGAAGACGTTCTTGGGACAAGGTCATAGGTGGTGAGTCCGTCGCCGTCTTTGTGTCCAAGCTAACGATATAATTCGTACATGAGTTTTAAAAAAAATGTTGGTAAGAGCCTCGGGGATTGAACTCAGGTCTCTTGACTCTAATTCCGATCACCCAATCACTCGGTAATCGTAGTTATTTACGTCAAGTAATAATTATTTGTAATGATCATTATTCTACTTTTCATGTAATTTATATATGCAGTAGAAGAAACAGTTAACTACTGTTAATAACCTGTATTGTCTCTTCCACTGCATATATACTGTCTTTACTATTTTTCATTCGACTTCAAAATGTGAAGATAAATAATTAGCTTGTGTATTACACGATATCTCAACTAATTATGACTCGATAACTAATTTCTTTCCGTCTATATCCCTATATTATATACCAAATAAAATTCGCGGCAAATAGTGAGAAGATTGAGTTTTGAATGCTATTTTAGAATTTCAATTTTAGCTCGACCAGTCATAAATGAAAATCCAAAAAAAAAAAAATTAAAACCTTTTGTCTAACACTAAGTGAAAATGAGAAAATACTTTTACTTAACTTTTCGCCACTTAAATATTTCATAACGAATAGTTCATATGAGTTGAGTTTAGTTTAGTTGCGAATTTTTTAGTTGCGAAGCATTTAGTTGCGAAACCGTTACAGAACTTGTACTTGTTGACAGCGCATTTTCTGCGAAACCGTCGGACAATCCATAATTTTCGACGTATATTTTGTATTCATTGCCAGTTACCAAGGCGGCAGAAATTAATGAGGGTGTGCAGGAGGCATTCACGGGGGACCGGTGCATCTGCTTCTAAATGTCAACCCGAACAAGCCCCTCGCCTATAAATAATTTGAGGTGTCTGCCTCGGAACGCCTGCGCCTCTGGTACCCCGCTCTCTCGATATGGCTTCGCTGAGGTAGTAAAAATAGCCCGGCTAGCCGTTTCGCCATGAAAATTATGCAAGTTCGCTGCTTAATAACTGTTGGTTCGGCAAAAAACTACAGTTTTTTTTAAAGATGCGCGAGCTAAATATTTTTGCTATTCGGTACACAGTTCGAATTACATTTTAACTTTTAGCTGTCTAAGCAGGTTGTTATTTCATTTTATTCAATTTGCCGGAATACAATGTCGAAGTTGTAATATAAATGATTTACTTTTATGTTTGTAATGGCTGTTACAATAATAAGTTTTTTATTTATGACAGTATAAAGACACACACACACACGGAATATACAAATGGTTTACCTTGACTCTGGCTGTGGTAATTCCATGCCAGCAACATCATTTTCAACTTCTCAGCATCTTTCGCGAAGGCCTGACCTGCACCAGATCATATTCGCCGATCAATTTTCAAATTTGGAATTTCAAAGAGAATTTAAATTTAGTTTTAAAGCCGATTAGTTGACGGTATTTTATGTCAAGATACACAGTATTCCGTTTTTATTGTTTTTTTTTCGTAAACATAAAATACCGAATTGATTTGATGCAAGTATGACACATGCGAAATTTGGAACAATTGAAGTTGTTACAGCAAAAACTTACCAGTAAAATTGTCATCATCGTTCATGTCCGTTGGTTCTGGTGTCATATTATCCTGTAACAAAACAAATTGTTTGAATCAGTTTCATTTTCTATTTTAGTCGAATATGAATATGGGGACGTCAAAACGGGTTTTAATCTCCTACCTATGGATATTCAATGTATACTGAATAACGCACTAACAGAGGTTTTAACCATGTGGTAACTGCGTAGTACTATTGCCTCTCGCTTTCTTGTTATAAGAGGGTTCTGAGTTTACAGGAGTACACTAAGAATAAAGCCTTGAATAACGTTATTGCAACCGATAGAGAACAGGATAATCATCTTCAGAAACACCAGACCAAAATAATCAGTTCGCAAATGGACAGTAGCGTCTAAGGTACGCGTTGTCTGGCACTGCGATCGTCAATCCGCTTGCCAAGCATGGCGTTTATGGCAAATCCTCCTTATGGGAGAAGCCTATGTACTGTAGTGGACGTTAAAGACCGTTAATGATGTACACGCTATGTATGAGTCATTGCTAGCGATTACTGAAGCCAAATAAATTTTAATCGAAAAATATTACAAAGAAAAGAAGACAGCCTCAATAAGAATCAATCTGACAAAGTTAAACTGGCTTCGGGGTGTTTTCATCCCTGTACAAGTTGTACTGTCTTACCCCTCTAAAACCAGAATGCTAGTATTTATATTTTTAGGGTAACTATGTTTAAAAAATACAAAATCTAAATTCAGCAGACATCTTGCACATTAAACGCTGTTGCATATCATATTATGCAACAGCGTTTAATGTGCAAGATCTCTGTTTCGCCAATCCATTTGTCAAGCGCGAAAGTGCTAGATCCAAAGTTAGGATACGACGATGCTTTGCGGATTCCAGTGGACATTTACGGGCCGCTATGATGATGATGATTGCTAGGATAATCTTTGCATTCTGATGTGGATACCATCCGCATTATATACCTTCTTTATTTTTCCCTTTACGAGTATCATCACATATTTCACTTTACAGGGGCAGCCAGAGGTATGGACAATTTAGTCCTTTCCACCCATAATTCACCGGAGATTATTTATGGCGCAATGTGACAGGTGGTGAGCCTGTCGCAATCTTTCTTCCAAGTCAACGATATAAATCGTAAGTTTATGAAAAATTTCGGAGCCTACCACTCGGGTCGGGTCCGGACTCGAATACCGATCAACCGACCACTCGGCTATCGTGACTTTAAATAGTTAATAATTAATAAATTAGCGAAACGAGCGGCGACGGGAGGTTCGGGTCATCGCTCCGTTACGCGGACACGAATCGATAGTGCTTCAAATGGACGAGCCCATGTACATGTAACTAGCGTGTATATAACATTGTGTGTGTCCCGTATGTATATAGCGTGGATATGACGACGTCCGTGGTGGACGCGAGGAGTGACGTATACACTGATTTTAATGGTATCGCCAGTTCTGAGGTGCTGGTTCGCTTCCTGGACGGGTCAATGTAGAAAATATTTTTTTCTCTGGTCTCGGACCTTTGTTTTCGATTCCATAACACAAGTGCTTTAGCAACTTAAAGCAATATATCAGAGCAATATATCATATTATCCCTATATATGTATTTAAGTAAGTATGTTGGTATGTTGCCTTATGCCTTAAATGAATCTAGAATCCGACAAATTCGATACTTCGTGACAAGCTATTCTACAGTTAGGAAAATTTGCGTTCTTAGGCAGTGCCAAAGAACCCAAGTTTTACTACCTTTCACATTTAAGAAATCATATTAAAATAAATGCAAATAATTTTATGCCACTCATGTAATAATGCCCTAAAGCAGTGAAATAGAAATTTAAATTAAAACAAATAGCATTAGTTGTAAAATTTGCAGAGGCGGCATTTTGTTTGCGTCGTCAACATAAAACAAAGACATCACTCAACAAGTGGTTGCTTATCTATGTTTTAATGTCACTTACATATATAAATCAAGATCTACTGAAATATGAGATTCTTTTAAATTTCAATACAGTAAAGCGAATCTAAACAAAAAAAAAGTGAAGATGTAGTAGATAAATAAATAAATAGAGACAATATTACATATATACCTAAACACTTGTGTTATGAAATCAGAAACAACGTAGGTACTACAACAAACCCAAGACATTGTAGAAAAAGTGGTTTTATTGAGCCATCCGAGAGTCGAACTCGAAATCGAGCCGGCTTCACCTTGACAACCGGTGTGTACGCCACTCGATGATTTGAATGAATAACTATTTTATTTACGTGATGAAGTTTTATGGAGAAACCAAGACATACAAAGCGAACAGTATGTAAAAGCTGTTTGCTTTGTATGTCTCAGTTTTTTCTAACTTAAATAATTTTCAAACTTACAATTATTTTTGGAAAATCACATAACAAGTGGCTCTATATTACATCTTTAATTTTTTTTTATTTTTAGTATGTAAATAAAAAAAAATTGAGGTATGACTACACAGTATTGACCAAACCGTGAGTGCGCCAAATCACCAAATGTGACTCGAAAAAGTATTTTGCGAGTAACCTCAGTATGTATGTATATACATATAACATATTAGTAATTATAAAACAAGTAGTAACAAGTAGTAGAGTAGCCTTAGCTTTGTATATTTATTTGGTAGAATTCTTTTCAGAATGAAATTATAAACTGAAATTTCTCGGCTTGAATGCATTGAAATTTAAAATTTTGAATACTTCAATCAAAATACATTCTTTATACTATCCCTGACAATATTTCTCTTACTTCAATTGCATGTTCGTTCCTAGCTTTTTTTTGCAGCGTGATGACGGTATAAGAATATAACGTGCCATTTTTTTTCCCTGAGCGACTAAGGGAATAGCCTCGAAAATCTGGCTGGTATCTGGCTATCGACAGATGGCGGGATAACCATCTCAAAAAATAGCAAACCAATATACAGTTCTGGTACGGACACCAAAATACAAACTGTTGACGGGCAGTAGTGTCTAAAGTACGAGTTATCTGGCAATGCGATCGTCAAAAATCTTACGACGTAGTACATAAGTACGGATGAGCACTTTGTCCTGCAGTGGATTTTACAGGCCGTGACGATGATGTTTATGATGACCTGATGGATGTATTTAGCCTAGGTACGAGTAGGTAGTGTTGACGAAGTAGATCTTAGTCCGCAATTTATTGACACAATTGCGTTTTCGCAATAATCAATCGTCAATTTTAATTGTTACTTTTTAACATAACGTTTTACAATTATTCATTGGCTAGTTATAACCTAATCTCAGAGAGCTACTTAATCAGTGGTTATGGAGAAATAGTAATAAAATCTTCACGCAATTCCCAATACAAGGGTAGACAGAGGTCGAGTCTAGACAATTAAGTCCCTAATACCCACCTTCCACCGAAGATATTTTCGGGACAACGTGACAGGTGGTGAGCCCGTCGCCGTCTTTATGTCCAAGCCAACGATATTCGTACATAAGTTTTTAAAAACCCATTGGTACGAGCCTTCTAACTGGGGGTCGAACTCGGGTCTATTGACTCGAAATTCCGACCACCCAGCCATTCGGCTATCGTGACTTTAAAAAAGAGAAGAGAGGAGAAATAGTAAAAAAAAGAGTTTGTTTTAATAGTGAAGTAACCATAAAAAGTACTAGTTCGTCTCCTCCAAGAATCGAAGAGTAAGTTGCGACGTGTCTAGTAATACGCTAGACAAATTTAACGATCATAATAAGTATTTTTGGTTATTAACAGATCAGTAAAGATTAGTATAGATAGCCGAGTGGTTGGGTGGCCAGAAATCAAGTCATGAGACCCGAATTCGATCCGCAAAGCTCATACCAAGTCACGATAGCCGAGTTGTTGGGTGGTCGGAATTTCGAGTCGAGAGACCCTACTTCGATCCCCAGGTGGCAATACCAATGAGTTTTTCAAAAACTTATGTACGAATTTCATCGTTGGCTTGGACATAAAGACGGCGACGGGCTCACCACCTGTCACGTTGTCCCGAAAATATCTTCGGTGGAGGGTGGGTCAAAGGGACTTAATTGTCTAGATTTGACCTCTGTCTACCCCTGTATTGGGAATTGCGTGAAGATATTTATATATTTTAAAAAGCTCATACCAATGGGTTTTGTTTCAAAAACCTATGTCCGATTTATTACTAGTACTCACCACTTGTCAAGTTATCTAATAAATGTCTTCGGTAGAAGGTGGGTCGAAAGGATTTATTTGTCTAGATATATGTGTCTACCCTTGTAAATGGAATGGCGGGAAGATACTTATTTTTATTTTTATATTTTATTATATATAGTAAAGACTGGTAAAGTGACTTACCACTTAGACATAGCTTAGACTTTTCGTATGAAATATTGATTAAATGTCGAGAGTTAGTGGATGGGCCGATAAAAATCAAACTATGACATGGAACTAAAGTATGTAATTTCTCAATCAAAGTGCACGCACATACCTAAACAATTCTTTTTACTATAGACCATCACTAAAACATACTTGCTGTCTCGTTACGGCGAAAGAATATACTACCACTCCCTTTCCCCTGAGGTAGTAAAAGGCAACTAGGAATAACGAAGGACTTTTTCCTTTTTGTAAATTCCTATTCCTAGTTGTTAAACCTGCTGAATTGTATCAATTTATTTTCATTTGTCTGTCATTAACTTTAACTTAGTGAACAATGCAGGTTTACTAAATATTATGCCCATTATACCCAAGTATTATTTAAAAAAAAATATTACTATAATATTATGCGAAGTTGATTTATATTTATACAACTTTTGTTAACTTTACAGAAATTATATTTTAAGACACTCGATGTGTTTGAACTTTAAGGTTTTATCAGTAAATACGTTTACTAACAGTTTGCTATATATATGGATTCAATTTAGTTTTCTTTCGCATAACAAACATACTGCGTGAACTTTGCCAAGTGTCTAACTACCAGGTGCATAGATAGCTAGAAGTTAGGTGGGGTGACACGGGCATGATATCGACCGTCTTGGAGGGCGGTGGCCAAGGACCGCATCTGCTATGCGGACACTAAATATCCGTTGACCCTTCCCCGCTTATGTACACCTAGTAGCGTATGTTGGGCTAGTGCAATTTACCCGGTAATTAATTACACCTCAGTGACAGTACGTACACAGTTTAATGTATGTACAATACACACATGCGTGATTTTGTGATGCTAATCAGTTCCTGTCAATGTCTAGATAGAAGTCAGTCTTCACGAGCCATTTCCTTGAGTAACTGTAGGTAGGTACGATAGCGTTTTAAGGAAATGATGCTGAATGCAATTTAAATAGGTATTATTAAATAACTACAACATAATTAATGTTTAAAAAAATGTAGGTTTAAAAGATAGAATCGTCATTCGTAACTACAACTCCAAAAACACAAAATACAAGAATATTATTAATAAAATAGCAACATAAGAAAAATAAATGAAATAGACATTAATGGTATGGTATGTGATATTACAAAAAACACATGTGGTATTATAAAACTTTTTTGTGACTAGAATTTTTGATACTTCACGTTGAGTTACAATTTAAAAGATGCAATTTATAGCTAACCTTGAAATACACTAGAGTTCATTTCACTCAAAGGTGGCAGGAGGTTTTTTTAACATTTGGTAGGTAAGTTTTCAGAACTTTCATTACTTTATAAGAACGGTTTCTAAATTATCTATATATAAAGTTGATGTATCTATGATGTAACTTACTAAAGTATTCCTGATTAATCAAAATTCAGTATAATATTAGTCTATTAGAAACGACTTGCATAATGTTTTGTATTTTCACTGTTAAAAACATTTTCATCAAATAATATAAACAACGAATGTACGTGTTTAATAAAATAAATAAATCAGCGGTTGTGTTAAGAAAAATGCGTCTAAAATCTCTCTGATCTAATTACCTCTAACGCTTCCAATATTGATAAGCGCGCCGCAGAATGTCATGATGAATTACTATGTAAATTTTGGGAGTTCTCAGCATACGTATTACTTGTGATTATAGAGACGTGTACGTATGTACACGTGTCTTATAATTAGTAAATAGATTTATGTTATATTAGTTTGTATACGTATGGTAACTGAAAAATATTCTTAATCTTAATCATCAGAGCCTATTCGCCTTCATAGAAAAAAAATCTTAGGGCCTTCACTACTGTTGCAGCATCCAACAGATGGCTCGATAACCATCTCGAAAATATCAGCTCAAAATTTTATCTTAAATACAATATTTAGTGCTTTCTCTGTCTATCTCTTAAGAATTGATTGAGCAGAGTTAGTATTTGAAGGTGTTTATTAATATATATGCTTTTCCTTAAATAAAATATTTATTGCTTTCTCTATGTATCTCCAAGGAATTTTTGTATTAGTGTTGCTAGTGACAGTAGAATATTATAAAGATAATTTATAATGTATAAACACTACGATATGTAAAGTATAACTTAGAAATCTACAAAATTGTATATTGATGTGACTTAAATTTACGGAAAGACTCAAATCTAAATGAGTACCTGCGTTTTTAGTTCAATAATGTCTGATATCATACTTTTATTTAATCAGTTACGATTTTAAAATAGAGACGCACCTTTAAGCTGACGATAAATAAATGATAGCACGGTTCCAGTGCCGGCAATTTACAATGCATGACCGGTAAATAAGCCGGGAGCTCAAACGGCATCGCCTGGCTCATCTGCCGATAGACCAAATAAATTGTTGAATAACCTAGTTTTCGTCACAAAATAACTGCAAAATTTCGACAACCCATCGGTTATATACCGAGCTTGGTATATAGAGGTACATGGGCTTATGTACCAGCGCCCCCTCGCGGCAACCCCCTGCATACTCCGCGTGTTACCAGTGTAGTGCTTGCCACCCCGCGGCCGATCACGCTGTGACGCCCATCAGTTTCATCGATATTCGATAATGCAATAGTGTTTCCAATTTATAAATATATATTTCATAAATGACGAAGATTTTTCTTGAATTATTAAATTTTTTTTGACATTGTGATACTTTCACCCTATCATCCTTAAAGTAATATATACAGTAAAAGAATACATACTTCTATATTATTAGTTAGATACAGTACCATGTTTTTTATTACTTAATGTTTAAATTAGCATCCGCATTGCGTCTCTACGATATACAACTATTTCTACGGTATGTTGACATTCTAAAATATTAATTCTGTTACTTTATTTTTCTATTACCCTACGATATTAATGTTTAAGATCATAATGTGCTTTGATCATCACATTTACTGATTCGATTTGGCCAGTAATTTGTAAAAAAAGTATTTTAGAGTTAGCTTCATCGATAACCAACTATCATCGATAGGACGATGGAACCAACAATCAGGTGGCAGTCAGCGTATAATCATTAAATACCCACGCGGGGGCGCGATGACGCCCGCAGGCGCCACCCTATGCCGGTCCGCCCGCGCCCAATTATGAAAATACGAACAAAATACATTTAAATTTGGAATGCTGCGAACGTCAAAGGACATTACGCGATATTATGTATTGATCATCGATAATGAGATCCGATGGAATGGTCACATCCTTAACTGCGGTCGCTTTCTTGTAGATTCACACGAACACATAAAGTATGACGTGTTTCGATTAAGGTAAAACTATAACAATTCAGATAGAATGTTTGCATTCAGCTCTAGGATGAGGCAAATAATATGTATAAAATATATAGTACTAATGTTATATCGAAAAATCACAAAGTAATAAAATATAATACTTATATAAATAGGGATAACATCACGTAAATTTCTCTGATACCAAAGTAAGTAGCGAAAGTACTTGTGTTATGGAATCACAAACATCGTCGTTACTCCAAACACTCAGGACCCGGGACTATGTAGAAAAAATGGTTTTCTAGACAGACCTGACCGGAAATCGAACCCCAGGAAATCAAGAGCTGGCGACATAAAAACCTGAGTGTACTCTACTCGTCCACGAATATTACGTGTGCATTAAAATAACAAAAATTTTAATCATTAACAACATCATAATGCAATATTAATTAATTTTATTTAAATAAAACTTGCTGTATAATGGTAAAGTAAGTTTTACTTAGATTACACTTCAGTACCTCAACTAGTCGTCATTTATTTTTGTAAACTGCTAGACACATAAAACGAAGGAAGTGGGCCATCCATAAAATAGTGGTAAAAGTTAGTGAACTCTCTAAAATCTCTAAAGAATATTTACAAATTGCGAGATTAAGTTTCGTGCTATGGCTGTAGTCCTTTTAGAGCACTCGCAAAACTCCGCAAGCCAAAAAACATTTTCGCAAGCGCTCCGCTAATAGCTCGAACGGGGGCTTTGTTTTTTATTTTCTATTTTTAGAACTTTTCAGTTCAGTCTCGACCAGGAGCGCAGAGGCGGGCGAGTCTTCGCGGTCTTTCAAAATAAACGGCTTCCTTTAACATTCTGCCAGCTACGTAGTTTCGCTCGCCGCTTGCGCCCCAGTATTTTTAAAGCGGACAGCTGCCCCCCCTGCTGTACTCGCGGGGCTTTCTCTCCCCGTGCCGCAAGCCCCCCTACGCCCACACAGTAATACCATAACGGGTGCGAGCTATGACGAGATTATCTACGTACACACGTATTCACTACACCCATACATACATAGCCTATATACCAGTGGTACATAAGTACATAACCGATGACTTGTGTACATAGCGGCATTGATTTACCGAGCCGGACGCGGGATGTCATCGGTGTGCGATGACAATTATAAGGTATTAAGTGTAAAAATCTCCGCATGAGCTCGCAGATCATCAATAAGGAATTAATTCTTATACAATGAAGGTGCTGAGACATCGTGAAAAGTTAGATCAGCTTACATTACACATTTAAATATATTCCGCATTTTTTTTATTTACACTATAGTCACGATAGCCGAGGGTGTTGGATGGTCGTAATTTGAGTCAAGAGACCCGATTTCGATCCCCAGGAGGTAGGTTCGTACCGATGAGTTTTTTTTCAACTTATGTACGATTTATGTCATTGGCTTAGACGTAAAGACTGCGACACGCTCACAAACTGTCACGTTGTCCCAAAATAAGTACTGGTGAAATGTGGGTCAAAAGGTCTAAATTGTCTTTAACTTTAGCTATCCCTGTGTTGGGAACCGCGTGAAGATAAAAAATATTTACAATTCAATCTACAAGTATAGCCGATATTTGTTATTGTGACAAACTGGCTTTAAAAATAATACTCATTTCAGTTACATGGACGGGCGTAAGTTTCAACTGCGAACTTTAGAGATTACCTGACTGATCTCATGAATGAACTGTTTAAATATAGGCAAATCGTCCTCCGTCGACAAACTCTGCGGGTTCGATTCCCGGTCGGGTCAATGTAGAAAACACTTTTTCTACATTTTTATACAAAGAAAGAAAGACATATTTATTCTTATTTCTATTCTTTGTTTCTTATTTAATTGTTTAAGCTACTTACTTTAAGATCAGTGTAGTCATACCAATAACTTAAATATCATAGTTTGTTGCTCTCGCGTAATAAATATCTTCATTCAATTCTCAATACAGGGATAGACAGAGGTCTAGATCTAAGAATTAAGTCCCTTTGACCTACCTTCCACCGAAGATATTCAGGGCCCGTCGCCGTCTTTATGTCCAAGCCAACGATATTATACGTACATTAGTTCTTGTAAAACCAATTGGTACGAGTCTGTCATCTGGGGATTAAACTCGAGTCTCTTGCCTCGAATTTCCGACCACCCAACCATTCGGCTATCGTGACTTTATCGATCACGTTCTAACGGAACCAAAAATTAAGTGAAATTCGAAATGAAATTCACAGGCTACATTTTATGCCGAATAAATTCACTGCTAAGCTGAGCTTAAGCCGCGTGGCTCAGCTTTATACAGAACTTAGTTATAGGAACCCCACAAGCCTTTTATTAGATTTTTATTAATTTGCATCGCCTATCGTCAGATATTCTAGTCGATTTAGTTCATTCGATTCACATTGATCGATGGAAGTCACGATAGCCGAGGGTGTTGGATGGTCGTAATTTGAGTCAAGAGACCCGATTTCGATCCCCAGGAGGTAGGTTCGTACCGAAGAGTTTTTTTTCAACTTATGTACGATTTATGTCATTGGCTTAGACGTAAAGACTGCGACACGCTCACAAACTGTCACGTTGTCCCAAAATAAGTACTGGTGAAATGTGGGTCAAAAGGTCTAAATTGTCTTTAACTTTAGCTATCCCTGTGTTGGGAACCGCGTGAAGATAAAAAAATATTTACAATTCAATCTACAAGTATAGCCGATACATGTTATTTGAGACAAACTGGCTTTAAAAATAATACTCATTTCAGTTACATGGATGGGATTAAGATTCAAATGCGAACTTTAGACATTACCTGACTGATCTCATGAATTAACTGTTTAGTTATGGGCAAAGTGTCCTCCGTTGACGAGCTCTGCGGGTTCGATTCCCGGTAGGTTTAATGTAGAAAACACTTTTTCTACATTTTTATACAAAGAAAGAAAGACATATTTATTCTTATTTCTATTCTTTGTTTCTTATTTAATTGTTTAAGCTACTTACTTTAAGATCAGTGTAGTCATACCAATAACTTAAATATCATAGTTTGTTGCTCTCGCGTAATAAATATTTATTTATTTATTTATTCTTTATTGAACATTACCATAATGTAAGATCAAAAGGCGGACATAATGCTAAGAGCATTCTCTACCTGTCAACCTTAGGAGTGAGAAAACGATAAAGGCGGTTACGTACAATAAAAAATATATTGTGTAAAAATATAACGCTATGTTAATATCTATATATAAAAGCGCAATACCTACATTCACATAAATACATATATACATACACAAACATCCAAAAATATTTATTTATTTATTTGCGGTCCACATTTCATCGGATCTTATTGGGACATCATGATCGATGGTGAGCTTTTAGTATCTAAGCCAGGTGCCGAATCATATATTACGTCATCAAACAACGTACGTACAAGCTCTTCTCCTCTGAATAGAACTTGGGGCTCCTGATTCAAATTCCGAAAAACTACTCGGCTATCAAGGCTACACTTATTATTTGTGTATTAATAACAATTACAAGCCTCAATGCATGCATAATGGCCTGTACAACCTGTAACACATATTTTTCAGATAATCTGGATAAAGATTATCGAATAAAATTGAGAAAACTGTTAGTAGTATCCTTGTATGTCTTCGTTCTCGAATAGGAAGCCATTTAAGCTGACAACGGAATGAAGAAACATGATCAAATTTACGAAGACAAAAGATAAAACGGATACAGTTGTTAACTAGGCGGTCCAGCTTATCTAATTGATTCTCGTTAAGATCAGTATAACACACATCAGCATAATCTATAATGGGCAGAATAAGAGATTGCACCAGAGTTACCTTTACCTTGACCGGGAGAAAGTTTCTGAGTCGATTCAAAACACTCAGTTTTGAGATGATTGAACCGCTTATTTTTTGTATATGGGTAGACCAATTTAAGTTTGAGTCAAAGTAAATACCTAGGTTTTTTACGTGTGGTGTGTATGGTATAGTAGACCCATCAATCGTGACAGGTGAGATACAAGTACTATTGATCTTTGAAAGTTGTCGAATACTCCCCAATATTATTGCTTGACATTTATTAGGATTGACTTGTATGCCAAACCTACCAGACCACCTACATAAATTTAATAAATCTGTATTGATTTTCTCAACTGCTTCGTTTATATTATGGGCGTCTGCGTGAGTGTAGATTTGCAGATCATCAGCATATAAATGGTAAGAGCAACTAAGGTGAGAAGAGAGAAAATTAATAAAGATGGAGAATAGTAATGGTGACAAGATTCCACCCTGGGGTACGCCAGACAGGAGCAGATGCCAGTCAGATACATCATTTCCTAATTTAACAGCCTGTTGACGGTCACAGAGGTAGGAAGAAAACCATTCACGAACCAAGGGAGAGAAATTGAGCTTATGGAGCATGGCAAGGAGAATGCCGTGGTCAACCATGTTGAACGCATTAGAGAAGTCAATAAGGACAAGCACAGTGACCTTTCTATTCTCCATAGCCTCTCGAATGTCCTCTGTAACTTTGAGAAGTGCAGTGGTTGTACTGTGACCAGGGCGAAAACCCGATTGAAATTCACTGAGAATATTATTTTTATAAATAAAAGTAGACACTTGCTTGTGCACGATAGATTCCAAAAGTTTAGATAGAAATGGTAGAATAGAAATAGGTCTATAATTGTTGAGTTGAGAGGGGTTTAGAACTTTAGGAAGTGGGATAACAAATGCTTTACGCCACGATGAAGGAAATACCCCTGACAACATAGAGAAATTAATAATGTGAGTCATGACTGGCAGGAATTGTTCGAAAACTAAATAAATCATTGCACGGCTCAAATTATCACAGCCCACTGCATTGGATTTGATGGAATCAAATGTTTTACGAACATCGTTATCAGAGACAAGCGAGAATGAAAAAGTTTCCTGTACAGAGTTGGCCAAGGAGTTAATTTCTGAAATCGATTGAGACTTTATGTTTGGAGAGAGTATAGAACCTACTGAAAAATGTGAGTTAAGGGCATTAAGAGGGAAGGAAATGTTATTTTTCAAAGGAGATTGCTTACCTAGACCAAGAGATTTTAGAAATTTCCAAATATCGGCCGAAGAGGAGTTGGAAATATTATCATAGAAGTATCGCCGCTTCGCTGCTCTTACCATTTGGTTGCAACGGTTCCGATCAACTTTATAGAGTACCCAATTTTCGTTACACCTGTCACGCTTGAATCGTCTAAATGCTCTATCACGGCGTGTCATTGCCATGCGCACTCCTCTTGTAATCAAGGGCTGGCGGCCGCCTCACCCTCATAGATCTCACCGGTGCATGAGCATCAAACAGTTTTAGAGCTAAATTAGAGAAAATATTGACTTTGTCGTGAACCGATGATGCGCCATACACCAAGGAGAAATCGATAGCTGAAGCATCTCTCGCCAACTCCGTAGGATCAATTCTGGCAAAATTTCTAGCCAAAACAGTTTCAGGCTCAGGTTTTGGAGGTTTTAACTTGTACGCAAGGTAAATCAGATCATGGTGCGAAAAACCGGAAGCAGACAACTGACCATATTTAATCGTTAAATGAGGAGAGGAGGTAACAATGAGGTCTAGCCAGGTATCAGGAAAATTAGGATTATGGTGCGTAGGATCGCAGGGAAGAATGGATAAGTTAACTGAAGAAAAGATGTTTGTAAGCTTAGCGGCTTGTGAAGCATTTTTTAGAAGGTCAGTATTAAAGTCGCCCATTATGATATGATGTGAATAGTCTGCGCATACTGATTCTAAGACTGATTCTAAGCTGGGAAAATAGTCTATGCATGGAGGACAATAAACAACACCAAGAGCGAGCTTGGAACGCCCTAAATGTATTTCTAGAAACAGATATTCAGCTGAGGCAGAGTATTGAGAAGGTGAGGATGCAATAACACAATAGTGTATATCCGAACGTAAATAGATTGCAACACCACCTCCTCCCTTACCTATTCTGTCATTTCTGATTAAGACAAAGCCCGGCAGACTGTATGATAAAGTCGAAAGTGGAGGCTTAAGCCAACTTTCAGATACCAGGATAGCCTGCACATTTGAAGCTGAAGAGAAGGTATCTATAAAATCAGAATAGTGACAAGGTATGCTCTGTGCATTCAAGTGGCAAATATTAAATGAATACATAAGATTTTCAAAAGTTTTGTTTAGTAGATCACCCAGTGTTTCAGGTTCACTGGACGAATCTGATAAGCTAATAGAAGAATCGAGAGCAGAATGAAATGAATCATCTTCAGACATCTTAATATGATACAATATCTATAATAATAAATATATAAAATTAATATATTAATAATCATTAAATATATAATAAAAATTGCTATAATAAAGACAAAAAAAAAAAAATACGCGGATGCATACTACCAATCCCGCCGGTTAACCAGCTAAAGACGTAACAATATTTGTTTAACTTATTAACACCTTATAATAAACATTGGATTACATATCAAAACAAAGGAATCCACCGTATAACAACTAAAAGCAAAAACACAATAATAAAGAATAATAAAGAAACAATAATAAAGAAAAATGTAATAAACAAAACAGGGACACTTTGTAAAAATCATTGGATAATGAACTTAGAAAAAAAAATTAGGAAAACAAAAAAAAAGTATCGTAAGAATAAATCATAATATGGCCAAAGCAAAGTATCCAGTGCACTACAAGTCACGTGACTGTCATTTGACTGACACTGACATATCTTGTGAACTTTTAATTTACTATTATTGTCATTGAATAAAGATAAACAGTTACCCTAATTTAGTGATTTTAAGTAAGCAAAGTAAACAAACCTCAAGAACAGTAAACATAAGTAATGAAAATGAAATGAAAACAAGCAACAGTAAAAAAAATAATAATTAAACATCATTGTAACAAACAACAGTAAATTAAAAGGTAATTATCCAAAGTAAATATAGCAGAATCAATTCATTTGTTAATTCAAAATAATAAATTTTTTAAAAATTCTAGTACTTATCACTTCTTATTACGGACTGTTCTCTTTGTTTTTAGGTTATGCCCAGAGGAAGCCGCTGTAACAGGTGATGATGACTGACTTGCTAGGTTACTTAATGCAGTCATCGACTGTTTATTCAAGACATCAGGGAATTTTGAAAGATCTTCTTCATGAGTAATGCGATGACGCGTTCCATCCTGAGCCTTTACAATGATGTTTCCATCCGATGTCCAGCAGTTTCTGATACCAACACGTTTGCGAGCCAGCATAAAGAGAGCTTGTCTTTTGCGAGTCAGAAACTCTGACATAGATACTGAAGTGCCTTTTAAACCAACTTTATTTCTCCATATTAATGAACGCATTAGAGGATCCCTAAAGCGAACTAACACAGGTCGACACTTGCCTTCAGTATGTTTGCCTAAGCGATGACAAACTTTGAGCTCATTTATACTAAAACTCTCCAGCGCAAGTTTTTCCTTAAAAAAGTTTAACTAAATAATCAGAGAGATTATCCACAAGATTTTCTTCAACACCATGAAGCAATAGATATTTTCTACGATGCCTCATCTCCATTATTTCCAGAGACTTTGAGCACTCCGATATTTGTTGTCGAAGCAAGGTCATAATACTCCACACTTGTGCTTTAAATACCTGGAACTCTTCTTGGAGGTGAGAAATGGATGCAGTGGATTGAGGTAATTGTGGTTTAAGCAGCATTTCAAAATCGGATAGCTTCTTCAATAAATTGGCTTCAATAGCTACCTGGTTATCCATGACAATGTCATAGGTAGACATTGTTTATGTATAGTGGTGAAGTGCAGAAGGAGAGAAGTGATATTGTGATATAAGTTTATAGTTTATAGGTTAGCCAGTGGGATGGCACAAATATAACTTTCAAATTATAACATCAAACTTTGTATTATATTTAATGAAAGAACTGTAAGTAAACTGCTAATTTTATTGAAAGTTAACTGTATTAAGTGACTTTATTAATTTTTAAACGTAATTACACTTAGGAGCACAATGTTACCGTTTTATTCAACTACCGCCGAAAAAAAATATCTTCATTCAATTCTCAATACAGGGATAGACAGAGGTCTAGATCTAAGAATTAAGTCCCTTTGACCTACCTTCCACCGAAGATATTCAGGGCCCGTCGCCGTCTTTATGTCCAAGCCAACGATATTATACGTACATTAGTTCTTGTAAAACCCATTGGTACGAGTCTGTCACCTGGGGATTAAACTCCAGTCTCTTGCCTCGAATTTCCGACCACCCAACCATTCGGCTATCGTGACTTTATCGATCACGTTCTAACGGAACCAAAAATTAAGTGAAATTCGAAATGAAATTCACAGGCTACATTTTATGCCGAATAAATTCACTGCTAAGCTGAGCTTAAGCCGCGTGGCTCAGCTTTATACAGAACTTAGTTATAGGAACCCCACAAGCCTTTTATTAGATTTTTATTAATTTGCATCGCCTATCGTCAGATATTCTAGTCGATTTAGTTCATTCGATTCACATTGATCGATGGAAGTCACGATAGCCGAGTGGTCGGGTGGTCGGAATTTCGAGTCGAGACCCGAGTTCGATCCCCAGGTGACAGGCTCATAGAAAGACTTGTGTACGAATTACATCGTTGATTTGAACATAGAGACGGCGACGGGCTCGCCATCTGTCACGTTGTCCCGAAAATATCTTTGCTGGAAGGTGGGACAAAGGGACTTAATTGTCTAGACTAGACCTCTATCTACCCCTGTATTGGAATTGCGTGAAGATATTTATTTATTTATTTGCGGTCCACATTTCATCGGATCTTATTGGGACATCATGATCGATGGTGAGCTTTTAGTATCTAAGCCAGGTGACGAATCATATATTACGTCATCAAACAACGTACGTACAAGCTCTTCTCCTGTGAATAGAACTTGGGGCTCCTGATTCAAATTCCGAAAAAACTACTCGGCTATCAAGGCTACACTTATTATTTGTGTATTAATAACAATTACAAGCCTCAATGCATGCATAATGGCCTGTACAACCTGTAACACATATTTTTCAAGTTTGGTTACTCTGCCATCTGTCGGTAGCAAGTCGAAAAAATGATGGTATAACAAGCCGTAACCAAGCGACACATTTTAGCATTATTAGCATCAAAAATGCCACTATTAACATCGCATATTTCGAAATATAGAGGAGGCTGAATTAATAAGTAATTGGAACAGGGTGCTAGGTGCTGAAACCACGTTACCGCGCCTAAGCACAAGGCTCGCATAAGCGTCGCGGAGGCTTACAGCAGACGTAGGCATTCATCTAAAGCAACCTTTACACTCGACCATTGCGTAGCGTTAAAGCTGACGTTATTTATTCTAATAACGTTAATGACTGTTTTTAAAATTAGAACAGTGTAAAGAATAATGTACTTCTGAGTGATTATTTCCCTTCTTCTTTACTCAGGAAATAGCCTTTCTCCCAGAGATGACCAAAAAAAGAACATTTCCACCACCTACATATATCCACTTCCCACAACATTGTACGGGATGTCACTCCATATTTTTCTAAGCAGCGTTTCATATAATTTCGTTTAATAAATACGTAGCAAATATTTAGCGTGATAAAAACTGTTTTTCATTCAGTTATCTCTTGCAGAAGAAAAGTTTTCGGGAGCCTCGTACACAACTCAGTCTGAACGACTCCCTACAAAAAATAAATGTACAGTTTTGCGAGCAGATTATGTGGAGGTGAGTAGGAAACTATGTTGGAGACATTTTACTTTGTTCTGGCGTGGTACATCATTGTTGTTAGTACAGCCTGTCATTATGGCAGGCAAAAATGAACGTAATAGAATAGACTTCTTTTGTATTCTAATAGAATATAAAATCTGTATATTAAGTTGATTATGAATTATGTTACGTTTTATTTATACTTCATATATATACAGTTGTATTACGGCGGATAGGTCCGCCGTAATACAACTGTATATATATGAAGTATAAATAAAACGTAACATAATTCATAATCAACTTAATATACAGATTTTATATTTTATATTACAGGCATTAGGATGCCTAAGGTATTCTCTATCAGTCTACTGTGGTGAATCAGTCTACTCGGTCTATTGAGGTGACAGAAAAATACTTTCTTCTGATTAAATACAGTAATTTTTTTATTTCGTTATTTTATACAAATAATTTTGTTATTTAAAGTAACAATTAAAAAAGTAGATTATAAAACAAATAGTTTAGTATTGCAAGTATCTATTAAACTCTTTTTTATCCACTTTATTGTAGGGGTAAGGTTATCGTGGAGACCAGTACTTATGTAGCAAGATCCACAACAACTTATTTTAAATAGTTAAATTAAAAATAAATCTGTCCTCGTTGTAACTAAACCCGAATTCAGACGAAACGCAACATTCAAGTTCCATCCCTTATCCTTTCGTGATTCCGTCGTACAGTGAAAACGGTCCATTACACCGTGGGGGTGAGGGCGGGCGACCTCGAAAAACCCGAACCGGGGTCGTGTCTGCGTCGAAAAGCATCGCGAATTTCACAAAGCTTCCTAGTTACTGGGGTATCGCTGGGGAGACGCGGTTTCCAGCCGGCGCCAACCCGCGCTTGCCTGCTCTTTGAAGTGTGATAAACTCGACGTACGTACTTACTAAAGGCGAGGTCGCTTTAAGCCGTTGGAACTGGCGGGCACGTATTTATGTGATGCGTACGCCGCGCGTTCAAACGTGGATGCTGTCAAATATTTGCGCGCGCGAGAGCGGGACTTTCGCGGGACTCGATCGTGCAAGTTTTATGACAGATTAAAAATATCGCCGTAATACGCTTTGCGTTCATCAATGTACGGACTAATTATAATCGTTGACGATATCGATTAATTTATCGGAAATATACAGAGTGCTTGAGTTGTTTAAAGCGCTTTAAATTTGATACATTGCCCGGGAGAAGATTGGCGACATGGCTTCGCACCTCTTTTCATATTAGAGAGTTAAAAAAATGGATCATAGGATCCGTCTAACAAGGTACTCGACTTGAGAAAAGTGTTTTAAATATGATGACAATCACCGACAGCAGATTCCCCTTTATACTTCCCCTCACTTTAGAGAGAGAAGACTAGAAAGGGTCATACCGACCCCATTGACCTGCATTGGACTTTATCCAGTCAATTATAAATATAATTTCGAGATTGAACCACGTTTGTAAAATACGTCACACCGTCCCACTTTAGAATTGCCTATGTTTTGGAAACAGGATGATAAGAACACACATGGATCTGCTCTAAGGTACCATTACGCTCATTTACATACGGAATATGGCAGGTTTGAAATGATGATCTTATTACTCAAAAAGATAAGCGTGCTTCGATGGTTTGGGCACATTAAGCGAATGAGTGAAGGCCAAGAAGGTAAATAGAATATGCAGCGCGAAAGGTAACACTAAAAAGGGTCGAGGTAGGCCGAGAACTTTCTAACCACATCAGCAAATAGCTCAAAGAGAGTAGAGTCAAAAGTACTCAGATTCCTAGACGTGCGTGTATAAAGAAAATACAGAATTTGAAAGAAGCGAAAGGGATGTAAGTATCGTGACACTTAGCGATTTGTTATCTCTAGCCACCCCATAAGTAGCTATGCGTATATAGGATCCAGTACAGATATAGTTTTACTGTTCCTTATCTTACATTCTAGCTATCACTTTAAAATTCTCGACTAAACTCAAATCAGCCGTCGTCTATGCTAATTACATACAGCCAAATTCGTTCTCTTTTTATATGGAATTCACTAGAATAATAACCTGGTATTTTCTAGTACTAAGAAGAAAATTCCGGATTAAAGTCGTTTTCATAGAGGAAGACAAAGAAGAAGAGAGTTATTTAACAAATATAGAACAGACAATCAAGACATCGCTTTAGTAAGAAACGTGGTGATCACATACACTTAGATAACCAAAGTATAAAAATATTGTTATTTCATTCTTAATCCGAACTTGAAAGTCACGATAGCCGAGTGGTTGGGTGTTCGGAATTTCGAGTCAAGAGACCCGAGTTCGATCCCCAGGTGGCAGGCATATACCAATGGGTTTTTAAAAAATTTACGTAGGAATATCGTTGGCTTGGACATAAAGACGGCGACGGGCTCGCCACCTGTCACGTTGTCCCGAAAATATCTTCGGTGGAAGGTGGGTCAAAGGGACTTAATTGTCTAGACTAAACCTCTGTCTACTGTATTGGGAATTGCGTGAAGATATTTATTTATTTATTTATAATCCGAACTTAAGCGGCAAGAATATAATATGTGTTAATTTAAAATAATGATTTGAAACTAGCCTTCAACGTTATAGTTACGATCATGCTATAAACAAACTCTCCCTTAAATATTGACAGTGGTGGGTGCCGCGACGCGCTCTAAGACCCGCGCCCCCAATGTTACGAGATTTGTAAACGTAGTTCAATTACGGCTTTATTTAGTTATATCTAAATAATATTTACACACACATATACAGACAGTAATTCAGTATATACGTGAGATATTTTGCCAGATTCCGGGAAGCCAATCGTTTAAACTTCGCGACCAGGTTGGACTTAGACCTTAGAGCTAGACAAAGAAAACTAGCGTGTACGTACCACCACCAACCAACCACCAACCACTCGTACACGGCGGTCGCCAAGTTTGACGATGTTCATTGATGCATTTTCATCTGGTTTTATCGCTTTCTTAAAGCTTATTTTTTATTAAAAGACAGACACTAACTGCTTAAAAGAGCTGTATAACTTAAGAGAGATCACTGGTTATTAAATTAAAGAGAAATTTAAAAAAGTAAAAAGTGGTCCAGGCTTCGAATCCAACTCGTTTTAATTGATTTTTGAAGTTTCTCTTTAATTTAATAACATAAAAATTAAACATAACTTATATGATTTAAAAGTTCAATAAAAAATTGCATTGTAGTGATCACTAGTTTTTTTATGTTATAGTAATATCTGGATATAACTTATTGATAAAATAAGCATAAATATTACAGCAGTTTGTCTCAGTCTTTAGTAATTATAAAAAAGTAGAGAGAGAGAGAGTAGAGCCTGATAACTCCTAAACTTTGGAATAAGGTTTTTTATATGAAATATTTAACTTAAACTACTAAAGCAAACTTTATTCCAAAGGCTATACTGTCGTATTGTTACGGCCAAAGAATATACCACACTATTTCTTCCCGTGGGTTTGTTTTTTAAAGCCGACTGAAAGAAAACCTTTGGGTACCGACGGAAGGCGAGAAAACATCGGAAATAACAAGAGATGCCTAGCCCCCTCTATCTATGTAAATTAAAACTAAAATTTCTACATGAAAATGATTTTTTTTATTTTTAAAGACGTGATAAACAAATTTTGCAAAGACATTTTAATACAGCATATTCCTTTGAATACAACAAAATGTCGAATTCTATCCGAGTCTACAAATTTGACGTATGAATCCGCCGTGTAACACACTTCGTATTCTGTCGACTCATTTAATTGCGCGACTGAAAATTTCTGGTGCCCTAGTGAAACCATTCCTTCGCATGTGTTATAAATTATTTACAACTTAGCTAAAGCACGTGGCATTGCTCCAATGGAATAATGAACACTAGAGAAAATTTTTATTTAGATAAAGATATGTTTGCCGTGTAGTAGAAGCCAAGGGAGGATTTCTCATAATTTTCAAACAAGTCATTTTTTTCTCTTAAATAAATAAAGAAATATGTACATAGATAGGGACACCATCACATGCATTGCTCTGATCTCAACGTACGGAGCGCACGAAAGCACTTGTGTTATGGAATCGGAAACAATAAAGTATCACAAACACCCAAACCCGAAACCATGTTGAATAAGTAGTTTTCTACATTGATCCGTCCGGGAATCGAACCTGGGATCTCATAACTGGCGACACGATGAAAACCACTCGTCCACGAAGGTCGAAAATGTAAAAGTACAAACTGAGTCGAACATTGTTGAGGACAGTTCGATACTTGGCCATACAATACATTTGCAATGTGATAATCGAGAATGGAAATATGTCCTTACCGTAGGGACCATCCTACATGATTCATTTTACCCGCATCCGGAACGACTTAAAACCGGACGGCGACCATTCTTGAACAATAGCTATCTGTCTCAAACGTCATGACTATGTTATAACCTCTAATAATTACTATACAACAATTTGGCAACAAGTCTAGATTTCAAACTGGACGCCAGAACAGCTACGACTTAGATTTCACAATAATAACGGGTGAACATCTATCTAACCTAATAGTTTTTTATCCTCTTATTTGCTTATTCAAAATAGGGCTACCAAAAAACAAAGCTATAAATTTATGAGGAGAAAAATATGTACAAAATTCAAATATATGGGATCGTCAAAGTGCGCTGACTATTTATATTAATAAAAGGATAATAGCAAGTGTAAGTTTAGTTGTGAGTAAGAGAACCAGAAAAGAAAGAAAAAAGGGGTTAAAGGAAAAAAATAAGAGGGGAGAGAATAGGAAGATAATAAACGAAAGTAAAAGAAAGATGATTGACGTGTAGATATGATTGCCTGAGTAAATGTTTTATGTCTTTGAACGACGGGAACGGACTCACCACCTGTCACGTTGTACAAAAAACCTCTTCGGTGGGAAGAGAGTCGAAAGGACATAAATGTCTAGACATCTATCTAACCCGGTATTGGGAATGACATTAAGATATTTTTACATCTTTAAAATATAATCTTAAAATTAAATCTTGGCCTTTCAATCAAATTAAAGTCGGGAGTTTGTTTACTGTTATATTTTTAAAAGCTTACACGTACAAATACTCTTTTTATATCGATCTTCTGTAACGCTTAAGCCCTAACACTTGAAGCTGGAAAAGTCACACAATGATTTTAGGTAGATTTTATTTGCTTTGTGACTTATTAGGAATGTGTAAAAATAGTGTTTCTAGTTAATCCTATAGTGTTACCGGACGGGAGGGTATTTAATCGTGTTACTAATCGTTAATTGCAGATACTGGCACTATTTACAGTTCATACGTTGTATAGTATATATATTAGTATATGATTTATACAGCAGGTGATCGCAGATAGAGTATTAATTTAAAAGAAAAATCGTATTAGATCCGCCTATGCCCTGTTCGCGTAGTGTTTCACTTTCACAATTCTTGGAATTCAAAATATGCTCTTAAATATTAGGTGTTTTTATTCATAAGCTCAAAAAAATAACGTGATCGCAACGTTTATTTAAAAACAAAAACAAAAGGTATTTCTCAACGCAAACAAGTTAGATAAGATTTAGAAATACTAAGATAATTTATTTGGGGTCCCGAGGTTTCATTTGTCCCAATTCCTGTTGCTTTATATCCCGAGAGAGTAGCTCGGGCCTTGGATTGTTATTTAGCCTATGGGATGCTGACCAATTTGCCGTGTCCAAGTACACAAAGTTATCTAAGTTCTGTTTAGTTCGAGATGTAATAAGTTATTCATTTATGCCAGAGGTCCTTGACAAACTGTACCAAATACCTCGGGCTCATTTTTGAATATTTCTAATACAATACTGCAAATATATCTGGATACGTTGCAAAATAACAAAAACTATAAAACAACTGTGAAACATGTAAATTTTTTAGTAAAAGCATACATAGAAAAGTATTCACAATAGCTCTACATTAATTTCTATTTATAATGATTTATAAAGATTCAAAACAAGCACAGTACTTTCCACTACACTTATGTGCCTACCCCCAAACGTAATTTAAGCGTAAAAATACTAAATTGCCTCTAGCCTAGTCCCCCGTTCATACATTGTGGATTAAGAAAAATTCAGCGTCACCTACAAAAAGATGGGCCCCGACAGTAATTCCGGGCCCCTGTAGGCTGTCTGGCTCCTGAAGTAATTACACCCCCAAACACCCCAGAACCCAGCGAGAAGCACCCTCGCAGGGATAAGTAAAAACAATATTTTTACGCGCTACGACCAGGCCACCAGAAGTGACAGATATAAATTGGGAGCTGACAACAGAATTAGTCGGTGTTGTCTGTACGTCATCGGCAACACAGCCGACATCTCACATTATTACCAAAGTTGATCGTGCAGTTATCAACCCCTCCTTTTAAAGAGACAAACTGAATTCGTAACTTCACTGTAATAATCTGAAGAACTCGAATAAAAGTGTTTGAATTTTAAATAAAACGATTTTCGGATTTTATCGCGTTTTTAATTAATTTTTACAAATTGGTTTTATTTCCCGACGTTTCGGATACTTTACAGCATCCGTGGTTGCCGTGGTCATCCGTGGTCAGTCCCCCCGGGACTAACCACGAACTAACTTATTAAAAATGCGATAAAATCCGAAAATGCTTTAATTTAAAAATGTTTAGTATTCGCGTAAATACAAGAAATCATTAAAAGTGTATGATTTTTAACGATTTTATTTTAAGGATTATCTATATATAAAAACATTATGAGATTCATTATGATGCGTTCGGCTGTTCCATTCAAACGTTTTATTTTTTTGAAAGCTGTTTATGCACTGATTTGTGTAACTTTCACCATTCTAAAGTTATGTGAGTATGTGTCTCTGCCTTCATAGCTTGTCTATATCTGCGGTTCTAATTCAGTTACGCGATTCGTTAAGGTCTAAGAACACTCGTTGAAACCTATTCTTGTATTTGAGCATTTGCCTACTTAAAGTGGAGGAGTTGGCGGGAAGCCAGTCAGAACACAACTTTTTACTTTCAATATGTTATTCAATACAGAATGTAATTGTTATCAGTCCGTCTTACTTTTTCACTCCATGTTTCATATATCTTTGCTTGGGGTGCAATTACTTAACATATGTGAGCGTTATTTTTCACTCCGGAGCTTCACAGGTTCGAATTTAAAAATTTTGCGAATAATATCACTAAAAATTTCACTTTTACAATAATAATGTGTTATAATGTTAGTCCCTTTTTCATCATTTTAGACTTCGTTTTGTTCAGCTAAATTAAAAGCTACTTATGTTGCTTTGTACTTTTCACATATATCTCTTAAATGTGCCCAACCCTGGGTAGACTTCGAAAAAAAATTTATTACATGCTTTAAAATATTTGCCGTATTATAGTATCAAAACTGATGTCGGCGACGGGCTCACCACCTGTCACGTTTTCCCGAAAATATTTTCGGGGGAAGGTGGGTCGAAGGGACTTAATTGTCTAGACTAGACCTCTGTCTACCCCTGTATTGGGAATTGCGTGAAGATATATTTAAAAAAAACTACAGTATTTTTAACTGTCTGCAGCATAATACCGATATGTGGGTGGTGGAGGGACACGCGTACGAACGCTGCGCGGAATGCAACGCGGCGCGGGAGCACGCGTTGAATAATGTACGCGAATCGACGGACCGGAGTCGGACCGTGCTTAGGGTTGCCACACGCAAATAACGAATAAAAATATCTTCACGCCATTCCCAATACTAGGGTAGGGGTAGGGGTAAAACTGCAGAGGTAGACAGAGGTCTAGACAATCAAGTCCTTTTTCGACCCACCATCGGCCGAAGACGTTTTCGGGACAATGTCGTCGTTTTTATGTCCAAGTCAACAATATAAAAAGTACACAAAATTTTAGAAAAAACCCATTGGTAAGAGCCATCGAACTCGAAGTCCGACCACCCAACCACTCGGCTATCGGGACTACTCATATACTCATACAATACTTAGCTAGCGCTACGATAATTGGGTGCAGTTTAAGCAATTACTTAATTTAAAAAATAAAAAAAATATCTTCACGCAATTCCCAATACAGGGATAGACAAAGGTCTAGTCTAGACAATTAAGTCCCTTTGACCCACCTACCGCCGAAGATATTTTCGGGATGACGTGACAGGTGGTGAGCCCATCGTCGTCTTAATGTCCAAGCCAACGTTATAATTCGATCATTCGTTTTAGAAAAACCCATTGGAACGACCTGCCACCTGGGAATCGAACTCGGGTCTCTTGACTCGAAATTCCGACCTCCCGACTACTCGGCTATCGTGACTTATCTTGTGATTTCAGCTTATCGTGACGTCTGAATTAATAATAATAATAAAATATTTCTAGCAACCCTATCAGCGGGCATAGCGCGAGACGCCTTGCAGCTAACTTTTGAACTGCTTGCATATTAACCAGAAGCTTAAAGCGTTAGTACTAAAACGGTCCTCTTTTACAAATATAATTTTTAGTTTCTACAGGACTAGCAGTGACCCACAATTTGCAATTGATTTTAATTTTAAAATAATATCTATAATAATAATATATACATATATAGTTAAAGGCAACATCACATACACTGATTCAAAGTAAGTAGCTTAAGCACTTGTGTTATGGAAACGGAAACAAAGTTATTTTCTACATTCATGTGTCCGGGAATCGAACCTGGGACCTCAGGTACGCCACTCGTCCACGGAGATCGTCAATCGATAAAAATATCTTAGGTGTCATTATGTGAATAAAGGTAAAGAAAATAAGAGACTATAAGAAAAAGCGTTGCCGACCTCATATTTTCTAATTTTTCTCTTTTTTCACAATCTATAGATATGTTTACTTCACAGCCGAGTAAACACCGAGTGTCTCAGGAGTGAAAGATCGCCTTGAATGATATTGTGGATTCGAACACATCGATACACTTCTTTCAATCCCTTCATTTCATTGTATTTGTCTACTTTACACACTATTATTTTTTATTTTGTTGAATTTAGATTTAAGGCCATTATTTACTTTTATAATAAGTCACGATAGCCGAGTGGTTGGGTGGTCCGAATTCCGAGTCGAGAGACCCGAGTTCGATCCCCAGGTGGTAGGCTCGTACCAATGGGTTTTTCAAAGCGACGGTCTCACCACCTGTGACGTTGTCCCGAAAATATCTTCGGTGGAAGGTGGGTCGAAGGGACTTAATTGTCTAGACTAGACCTCTGTCTACGCCTGTATTGGTAATTCCGTGAAGATATTTATTTTATTTATTCACTATTTGTTCCAAATCAAAGACTAAAAATAATCACTCCGAACGCAGTGCAACTGGCAGAGTACAATGTTTATAACTTGGTTTTGAAAGAAAAGAGTTTAAGCAATAAAAAATCGACACCGACCGGGGACCAACATCGTTAACATAACACTATTTATGTTTGTCTATTTTATTAATACAATTTATAATAAATGAAATGAGTTTGACGGAAATTTATGAACGATTAATTACTTGACCTAACATTAAATTTGTGGTACATTTGTCAGATTACGTGATAATAAATAAATGTGTAACTTAATTTAGTCCACGGTATATTAGATAAAGTCCAAAATATAGAGTACTAGGTACTCGCATGCCTAGACGTGCATGTATGAAGATGATGATGAATCTGGAAGAAGCGAAAGAGGTACATAAGGATCGTGACACTTGGCGATCTCTTCTCTTTGGCTACCTCGTCAGGGATTGTGCGTGAAGATAAGTAAGTACAAATATTTAGCATGTTGGTGACGGGCAGCAGGGTCTAGGTGCAAGGTGTATAGCATTCCGCTGGCCAAGCGTGGCGATTGTGGCGCAAAATACGATTATGTATGATATGTACCTTTTTTCGATTTAAGTTATATACACTAATTTTATACAAATACATGTTATCTTTTTTATCTTTATATTAAGAGGGTTTAATCAAATAAATCATCTTATGCCAAACAACAATATACATTCCAAAACGAATGTTCCTATTAATAAATCTCTAAAGAATAATCATCTACTTTTCATACCTAAAATTAATAATTTATAATTTTTTTTGGCTATTTCTGACACTGGCACAGTCAAGACAGTATTGTAAATGCAATATTATTTTTCTAGAAGTCTAAGTGTCTTCTAAAGGCCTCGTTCCGTTCAAATTCCATTACAATGTGCACGTCATCTTCTAGCACTCTACATTTGTTACAATTTGACGAATCAACTTTCCTCATTTTAAGCCTTAAAACCGAAGCCTTGAAACCGTAACTATGTCCGTTATTTTAATGTTACATGCTCCAAGCCAAAGATACATGTCATTTTGAAACGTTAACAACTACACACTTAATGCATCCTGCTACACACTTGTACAGCTAGTAGTACATTTTTAACGGTCTATGTTCTATAAAAATGGTCACACTGAATTTTAAACTCTACATTAGTGTACTTTAGATTCGATATACCTAGAAAGCCTACAACATAATCTTACTGAAAACTATTTCTGGTGCCACTGAGGCGATTGCTTTGAGACTAGCTGACAGCTAGTAGAGCTAATGTCCTAATCCGGAGCCTTGACGGGTACTTAACTAAGGATCGGACAGTTGGGAAAGTGTCCGATCCGATAAGGTGACACAGTACATCTTTCTTTCTTCTTATTTCAGCAATGGACGCTGCAAGAAATAGAAATACATACCTATACATAGATTTATCTTTCTCGAAAGGTTCTTCTCGGAAAGTTTGTACTCTTTCGGCTTGTCACTGATTTTAATAAAATTTGTTAAATTTTGCGCAATTCATATGTAGTTTACACGCGATCAAAGCTGCAGGTATCAGATAGTAGAATATATCTATGTTAGTACCATACTGTATAAAAAATCTCTCATCCGGGTATAAATTGGCGTGTGGTACTCACTGGTCGCATCATCTTGGATCTCGAGTGTTGACCTCAACTAACGGAATAGTTGATTTCCAGATCTGTTTAAAGGTATAAGGTAATACGCGAAGGCGGAGATTACTGTCCTCAATATTGTTTCGCCAAACACTCATTCATATATCCGTTATTGTAACACTACAAACGCGCTGTACTGCCTCCTTGAACTTACGGCGTACTCCGAGAATAGAGTGACGTACATACCAGTCTTCTTGGTGTTGCCAGCTCTGAAGTCCCGGGTTTTCTACTGTTTTCGATTCTGATTCCATAACAAAAGTGCTTAAGCTGCTTACTTTGGTATCAAATTAATTTATGTGATGTGGTCCCTCTATATTTGTTTTATCATCTATCTATATTTATGTTTATCAGATGTGCGTTATTATAATGCTTTTAATACAAATTCTATCATTAGCTAGAAAACGTTGTCACCTAACCCTTAAATATCTACCTCTTTCTCTCTCTGATGGCAAACAATAACAAACAAGCGATCTGGAATATTCACTATATGCTACAAAAGATAAAATTTCCAACACAAGTTATCGTGACATAATAAAAAATACTTTTTTTTCACTTTAACAGCCCACATATATAAATAATATACGAGTATGAACTACTTTACAATATCTTTACAGAGGGGTTCCGTTCGAATCCCTTCACCAACCATTAAGTACGATCGAAATACATCCCTCTGCAGCGTAGACCGACGCTGATAATGAGAGGGTAAAGGAGCGAATCAATCACGTTACTGAGCTGGGGTTAGATAAATGTATGGCCGCGATGGTATTACAAGTTTACTGGGTAAGCGGAGTACCAGAAACTGCGTAAATCAATATTACATTTTGTATTCACATTTATTTTTTTTTCTACGCTGTAGGGAAAAAACTGATTGAAGAGAATATGTATTCAATTGATTTAGAAACTTTCTAACTTTGAAAGTACTTTTGAATCATACTGTGAGAAATAGAACATAAATACTGTTGATTTGTTTTCTTTTACATTTTGTTTTTTAATATTTTATGTACATTATTTAATTATTACGACAAATCAATCAAGAAAACTTACAATAGCTGATACCCACTTTAAATTTTACATGATTATCAGACAAGCTGCTAAGAGAGAGTGAATGTGTTCAGAGACTATACACGAAGTTATGGTTGTAGTTATAACAGCATACTTATGACGTGGCTAAGGCCGAATGTTAACTTTATGGCGGAATTAATCTAAAGGCGTTTCAAGGTGGTTCTGGAAAGTTCTTTCTTCCATTTTCATGGGGTTGTGTTAGCAGTGAACTTCTGATAGACTGTAAAGACGAAGAGCAAGATAGCTACTGCTCGAATATGGCACAAACCCGCAGATATCACCGTGTAGTAAAAACAGTCAACCGGTGAGTTGGCTAACTAATTACTCTCACTCTTCTCTTCTTTCTCCAACTTCCTCTTTAAAGACTGAAACATCAGGTACGTTGCTTATGCTTCTATGGTGTTGCTTATGTTCTGTACGTCGGCAATCAGAACAACCTTGCTCGTTTTCTCACTTCTTCCAAACAATATTATAAAATAAGTTTTATATTATTGTGTATATTATTAATGTGTAAAATTTTTATTGGTTTAGGATTTTAATAGAAGTTTGTAAGGATTTATAAACGCGAGAAATAGCACAAAACTTTTACAAAATAAGTATTATTTCATAATATAAATACAATGTTTATATGTATAGTAAAAGGAAATAATTGAAATATCAAATAACGTCGACAAACTAAAAGGTTCTTTTCTTAAATATCTTAATAATGTTTCAGTATATTGTGATCTATTAAGATTAATGTCTAAGACTTCATCATCAATAATAAGAGGAAGATATTTGAAAACAATCCATTTTCCTTATACTTCTTGATTTCATTATAATAATTCTATAACGACGTTTTAAATATTTCTTTTGTGTTTAAACCTTAAAACGTGTTTTCATCCTGTTTTAAGCACCTTTATTACTCATCTTATATGCATACGTTTTGAATTAATACTTTGACTGATTAATAGCTTCTTCGAGCGAGAAATAGATGGCGCTAATATTTTTATGATAAATAAAAAAAATCATATGTGAACTATTTTTTCTGAGATAACACCTACCTATCCTCTTTTTTGTGTTTAGTACAAAGTAAGTTAATAAGGTGCGAGGCCTAAGTTACTAAATAAAACCCGACGACCTTCGTGGACAAATGGTGTACACAGCTCTGACATACAGCTCTGAGGTCCCAGATATGATTCCCGGACGGGTTAATGATGAAAACCACTTATTCTACATTTTCTCGGATAGGGGTGTTTGTGGTACCTTCGTGTAGACCTTCCCTTTATATAGACATATTATTATTTTTTTAATTATTCTTATTAAACTGTTTTTTTTTAAATAAAAAACAGTAAAAAGTTCGGAATGTTTTAGCAATGAATCGATCCAAGCATTATTGGAGCGGCACAGTCGGCTAGCTCCGAATCCTCTCATCAATAAAATAAGTTGGTGCAGTGCAGTCTGTTCAATTTGAATTAAGGTTGATCTCATATAGTTATTGGCCACGTTGGAAACTGATTAGCGGTATTTATATGATTAAAATATTTCGTGGAATCTACATAAAACTATACTATCTTATCAAAGTCACTATAGCCGAGTAGTTGGGACATCCGAATTTGTGCCATGAGACGCGAGATCGATCCATCGGAGGTAGAAGTTTTTTCAAAAACTTTTGTACGTTCGATAGCTTGGACATTAAGACAGCAATAGTCTCACCACTTGTCATGTTTTACTAAAACAAGCTTAGTTTGTTAAAATTGTCTAGACATCTGGCTACTAATATAGAGTATTACGAAGGCTTGAAAACCTATTGCCGTTTTATAGTAATTATATATAATACGTTATAACTTCTTGAATTAAAACCGACAGAGAGTTTCAGATTCACAAACGCAATTGAAATTTTAGAAGTAGCAGTTACGTAGATCACAATTCAAGACATACGTCAAAATAAATGCATAATGGCAATGGAGTTGCGATCAAACTTGAACGTTGTATCCGCGCCGCATTCATTATATAACACATCTCTACTTATAGCCAGAGGTAGGCAACATGTAACTAGGCTTAGCTACAAGTATAGGGTATGTGCATGCAAGGTCGCCTGCCGCCTCATTGGTTACACGACGTAGATTTGTATGGATACGGTTTCGTATTACGCGCGCAGTATCTCGTAGTCTACGATGCGTAAAACTCACATTCAACGCTAAATCTTAATTAAAAAATAAAGTCATGATAACAACTTTTAATAAAACTACTCAACCAAATTCAGTTTACTTTATAGGCTTTTTCACTAAAACCTTGCTTTTGAGTCACCTGAATTCGTCGCTTAACTTTGTCGACTTTCATTTATTTTTACGGATTTGTTGTGCGAATACGAGCTGACAGTTTTACCCGAAATCTAATCTAAAAATCATCCAAGGATTTCATTTTCCTATTTATCCTACCTCTCTATGCATTTATAATCGAAGCAGCTATTTAAGGCTATTTTATGGCAGATACAAGTAATATGAACTTATCGAACGCCTGCTAGGACAATGTAGAGGCAATTGTCTTAAGTGTGTTTGGCTGCATGGGCTATTAGTTTGCCTAAATTCTTCAGTCTACGGGATCTGGCAGTATTATGTACAAACGATATGAATTATTATTTATGCAACCAGATTTCCTGAATAATAAATATTTATTTTATTTACATTTTATTGCAAGTAGAAATAGACATTTTAAAATAAATATGCTGTATGCAAAATTTTATTACAGTAAAAATACGGGCCGATCCACTTTATTCCATTGCCTTCAACCGCGTGTCATTCGAGACTCCGCCATTTTGCAAGGCGAGCCGCCCGTGGCGGGAAAACTGACTTTGGCGCCAATTTCGATGCGTCGTCGTCTGCTAGCCTTAGAGCATACTATATCCGACCGTATACAAACGACAGCTATTAACTTTGTACCCGATAAGACGCTCTACGAACACAACACGCAGGATAACCGTTACGGGTACCAAGTACAGGTTCTTTAATTAATTACATATTTATAATAAAACGATTTTCGGATTTTATGGCGTTTTTAATTAGTTTCTACAAACTATTTTTATTTCCCGACGTTTCGGATGCTTTTTACAGCAACCGTGGTCACGGGGGGACTGGATAAAATCCAAAAATCGTTTTATTTTAAATGTGTAGTATTCGCGTAAATACAAGAAATCATTAATTATATATTTTTTAATTTACGTTGCAAGGAATCCATGGCAATGTTATTGTAAAGTGCTATACACTTTATAAAATTTGTAATCTTTCAACTCAAATTTGACGACCTGATCGCCAAGTTACGTTGAGACCCTGCCCTTGAATCTAAGGGTTGCAGAATATAATCCCGCAAGTGGCAAATATTTGTGTGATGAATATGAATGTTTGTACTCAAGTCGTTGATTTTAATTTATGTATAAAATAATAAACGTTATCTTTGTAATTAAAGGTATTTCTTTCTCATCACCATAATCCATCTGAATCCTACTTTGAGGTTGGATGATGTGTGTAATAGTTCAAAAATATTACTATTATATAAGGACCCGTAATCCACTTTTGCCTACTCCAAGAGATACAAAGTGACGGATGGTAACAGTTATCGTTTTTGTCATTTCCATCAATAACGCTTTTTCCTGAGGTAGCTAGCTTATATTAGCTCATTGGTTTCATACAAACAGATTCATTCGTTCATCCCCACCTAACCACGAACGCATCGTAAATTTACATTCAAGTGCCCAGTTATAAGAAAAGTATAGTTTAATTTGTCAGTTATAATTTGCACCTTCACTTGTTTTAAGTGTAAAAAGTCACGATAGCCGAGTGGTTGGGTGGTCCGAATTTCGAGTCAATAGACCCGAGTTCGATCCCCAGGTGGCAGAATCGTACCAATGGGTTTTTCAAAAACTTACGTACGAATTATATCGTTGGGTTGGACATGAAGACGGCGACGGGCTCACCACCTGTCACGTTGTCCCAAAAATATCTTCGGTGGAAGGTGAGTCAAAGGGACTTAAATGTCTAGACTAGACCTCTGTCTACCCCTGTATTGGGAATTGCGTTTTTTTCTCTTTTTTTAATATTCATGTAAGTTATGTTTATAAGTTATGTGTGGTAACGGCGTAAGAATATTGCCACTCCGTATCTCCCCGTGGGTGTCATAAGAGGTTACTAAGGGAGAAAGCCTTGAATATCGTTATGGCAACCGAAAGATGGGATAACCATCTCTAAAAATATCAGATCAAAATAATCAGACCGAAGATGGGCAGTGGTCTGGTACTGCGGTCGCCAATCCGCTTGCCAAGCGTGGTGATTACGGCAAATCTTCCCTCTGGGAGAGGCCTATGTCATGCAGTGGACTTTAACAGGTCGTTTTGTATGTATGTATGTATATGATTCTGCAGACGTATAACAGTATATATAAAAATTTCTATTTTTTGTACAATATCGTTACAACCACAGTCGGTAACTCACCTTGGGCGTTATTGCTCTTAGGGCCGAGTCGTGGCTTAGGGTGGCAGGGCTGAGATGTGGAGTATCGTCAATAACACACACACAATAAAATCTGACAAGTGACGTAATCACCTCCGTGGACGAACTCCGGTCTTTTCATGGTATTGCCAGATGTATGGTCCCGGGTCCGATTCCCGGACGACCACTTTGTCTCTATTTGTCTCTGGATCTTTTTTGTGCCTTCGTTGTTTCTAATCTCACAACACAAGTGCTTTAGCTACTTACTTCGGGAGCAATGTCATTTATGTCATCGATACTATTCCTATTTATGACACAATTGACCAATTCCTATGTTATTAAAAAATTATGTATTTCAATCAATCTGTTTTCGTTGTTGATTATATCTCAGAAGTTCAAAAGTCAAGAAAAGTTGTCCAAAGTTATGTATAAACTATATAGATGCCCATCGATTTAGTACTATATAAGCTTTTTGTTGCATTACATAATGTAACGGTGAATTCTTTTCTAATATGTGGCAACAAAAGTTTTATTTAAGTAATTTCTATAAGGTTAAAATTTATAACTGTATTTACATATAATAATAAACAAAACCAAGGCCTGGAAGATAGCCTGGTTGCTAGTGAGTCTTGCTTTCGAAGCTAAAGTTGCAGGTTCGATTCCAGATAGATGCCAACATTTATGTGATGATTACAAATGTTGGTACTCGTGTCGTTTTAGTTTATATATGTTATCATATCTAACATATTTATACGCATATTATATGTAATATACGTGAAGGTATAATTATATGTAATATAAAATTAAACTTGTTTTATAAATAATAATTACCTTTGGAAGAACGTGTTGGAGCAGCGCACCCGCTTTTCTTTTAGCGGCCATCTTGACGATAATATTATTGGGTGTCCTCACTTGGCGGTCTTCTCTTTGGTTACAATTACCGTAATTGTTTTATTCTAATTCCACGACCCCATTGTCTCTGACCGATTAAGTGTTTTTAATTTCTACAAATGGAAAACGTTCATGATGAAATCCTTCATAGTGCATTAATTTCTTGTCATGATTTTAAGAATATTCCGACAAAATTATGCCACATAAATATATAATTATTATTTTATCAAATATTAAAGTTATAAAGTCACAAATTTTAAAAGATACAAAACATTAAATTATTCAAAAACGCAGGCATATTCTAATCCAGTACCACAATATCATTTTTCGCGCTACATCAAAGCAACAAAAGTAATAATACAGATGAGAACAAAAAGTGCCTCCAAGGAAGCGACAATGAGCTAAAATAAAATATAAAATACTGAATGAATCGAGGGGACACCACTAGCCGCGTTGCGTAGGTCAGTACCGTTCAGAATGCGACTGCAATGTTTTCATTTTCGAAAAGAGGCTACTTTTTGTCGAGGGCGCATTTGCCCAGTTCCATTGCACCCCTATTTGCACAATACTTTTCAATGAACAGATTCATTGTTTGCGGGGAACGGTGCTAGGCACGCACTCCCATCTCTATTTATACCGAATAGAAATGGGGCGATTTGTGAACGAAATTAAGTCGCACTGAAAGCGCAGTAAAAAAAAGTATCTTTGAATTTAAAAGACGAATTGTTACTTTGGTTTTTTTAAATGTAATCATAATATATCATCATCAAAATCATTACTATATTCGTAACATTTCCTCGGTTCTTTTAGAACTATTTGAACATTTTTTTGATTGACTTTACTCTTGTATCTTCACAAACTAAACATTATAGATAATATTATTTTAGGTTAAAACTATATACATGTTATATGTATACAGTTAATAAAATTATTACGTATTTAGTATGTCCCTGGAGACAAAAATAACAAAACATTGTTTTAGAGAACTTCTTAATTTACTTATTTATATTATATTTTTTCTGCACTTCACTTCAATCAATTTATAAAGTTAACAGTTATAGGAATTAACATAAAAATTTGACAAGAAAATATTTTTATTAATCGAAAGTCAAAGTCGTGAAAGGTGATAAAGGGAAAAGCTAAATACAAGATCAGCACCACCATGTGATCAGACCGATGATGAACATTAGCATCTAAGATGCAAGGGGCCTGGTACTACCATCGCCATTCCTTTTATCAAGCGTGGCGATTATCGCAAACCCTACTTATGCGAGAGGCTTATATACTGCAATGGATTTTTATAGGCCATTATGATTGTGTAATAGCGAAATGTTTATTAAAAAAATCACTTATAGAATTTGTAATTCTATGCAGCAAAAGATCCAATTAACGTGAAACAAAAAAATGGGGTTTAACAGAATTGTCAACAGTAGCGCCGATGTTCAGAGGGAAAAAAATAACCAGGAGCACATAACTACGGCGAAGCTTTGAGCAGATTAAATCGCAAAAGGACCTCTCATTCTCATGCGGTACGCGATAGCTGCGACAACGGCCATTTTCCATCCCAGGGCACGGTGTTTCTGTGTTTTTGTGATAGACAGCAGATGGGATTAAGGATGTTGCCACACCGAGTGTTGAAAGTGCTACATTTATTACATAATCCAATTTATTTATTATTACATAAAGTGCTACATTTATTAAAAATCCTACTTTAGTATGTTTGTATGCGAAAAACTCTAAAGTAGGCGATGAAGTGCACTAGAAATTTTTACATAAAGTTACATTTAATTTAAATATAAACTATAGTTATACGTTTAATAAAATTATGTCGTTATGTGGTCTGAAATTGTCATGCGACAAGATAAGTTCACACAGAAGTTCCTACTTCCCATGAGATTTAAATGAAAATAACAATATTTAATATTTTAAATTTTTTTAAGTCATTTCAATTAAATTATTTCCGATAAAATGTGGATCAAAAGGACTACATTAGACTAGACCTCTGACAACGCATGTATTGTCATAAAAATGTGACAAGATAATGCTGTATTGTCATGGTAAATCTATGATCACTAATAGAATTTTATTTATTTCCCAAATTATTATAAGACGGCAAAGAGCAAAGCCTGGCTGGTTTCAGCAGAGTTTTTATATAGATATATTCAGATCATTATCTGAATGAGGAATGTCTTTGATCAATTCCAATTTCTGATATTTTTTATTTGTTTGACATTTCCGCGCCGATCGGGTAGTTTAAAAAAAACGAAATCAGTGGGCACTGCCGAAGTGAAAACTTAAAACTATCAAATAACTGCTTTTTTTAATTAATAATTAAGTAGTAACTCAATTTTTTTTCATAGTCCATAAATTAATATTCAGTATTAGCGTAGTTTTTAAGTACGCAACACAATATGATAGTAGCTATAAATATTATTTGTTATATGGGCATGTCGGTGACGCAATTTTAAATTTGCATACCATCACATACCGCCAAAAACCCCCAACATAGCCCTTCAAAAACATTTAAAAGATAAGATAAACTACTAAGGGATAGAGATGATTATGATTTATTGTCATTAATTTACTTCTCTGGAATAAATAGTGCTAAGTAAAGAAATTACATAAGATTGAATAATAGCAACAGCTGATTCAAGAATATAATAATATAATTTGGATAATAATTAAAAATAAAATTATAAAGAAATATAAAGTATTTGCTGTTCTACTTATAGTGAGTATCGTGTAGAGTATTTTTGTATTTTATAAGAAAATATTTACGAAAATTTGAGATACCAAGTAGTAAGTACAAACACTCGTGGGTAAAATTGCAATACCTGCCGAAATTTCTAATCCTTACATCGACTACTCTTCGAGTTTTACATCCACAAATACATAGATACTGTATTTTTTTTGTGTACAGATTTCTAGCGATGGAGTATCGGGTGTAACAAACCACATATCGACTTAATCAGTACATTACCATAATACAATAATTGTTTGTTACAGCTGTCTAATATTAACTTCGTAGTAAACTATAGACTCTTAACGCGCAATGCAGGGCAAAGTTAGAAAATACGAGTATTCTTTGAGACATAAGAGCTAGAGAATATCCTTTACGCTGCTCCGATGCGTTTTTCCCTATCGCCATTTAAAATTGCTATTATAATTTTAGTGGTGTCTGCCGGGCATCGAGTCCGGATCACTCTCTTCCAAAAGCTAACCTTCGTGTCCTAACTACCAGGCTATCACATCTCTTTGTTAACATTATAATTGTTTCTAAAGAAAATTCGCTGCCGTGATGAAGGAGTTTGCCGCTTTATAAAATTTTATAATTTTCTATTAACATAATAGGATACCCCAACAAGGATTATGCGTAAAGATATTCTTTTTATTTACCTCAATGGCAGATAGGAAGTGAATAAGTAATTGAGGAACTTTCCGGCCATATAAAATGCGAAAACTAAGAAAACTGTTTAAATAAAACTATGTTAGTTTTACAGTTAATATTTATGATTCGAAGATATTGCCAATCGAGATTCGAAGATATTACGAATCGGGATTCGAAGACATTGCCTGCATAGACAGCTACATCAACAACAACAATCGGGGATTTACTTACTTTGAATTAAAACTTTGCCGTGTGGTAACGGCGAGAAAATATACAAAGTACTACCTTGTCGTAGGTGAAGTAAGAGGCAACTAAGGAAGTCTTGAAAATACCCACAGATATTGGGATAACCAACGGACTAGGTAACGAGCAGCAGTGGCTGAACTCCAAGTGGTTTGATACTGCGATCGCCAATCCGTATGCCAAGCGTGACGATTACAGCAAAGAACAGGAGAGACCTTGCTCTATATACTCGTACATCTATCTGGTAGTACATGTATAAATCAAATATATTCAATAGAAACCAGTGTGATAGAGACTTAAAACGTGTCTATTTTTCCGAGCGCCGAGTCACCCATTCGCTTACATTCCATGGAAGCCATAAAGAGTGCTGGCAGTGTAGCAGCGCATTCAACGCGATGGAATATCGGTTTTAATGACTGCACGAGATTTGATTCGCTGTCACTCACAAGTTTGATTGCGCGCGTTTTAATAGATTCGTCAACTTACAGTCACGAAGTTAGTCAGTGGTAATGTTTTACGCATTTAAAACACATCTTTTGTATGATCATTGATAACCGAGTAGGCAAAAATTAGCAATAATAAAACAATATTATTAAGATTTTTGTTAGAGAATAACTAATATTGCTTTTTAATGTATAATGGACGTAAAGAGGAGACACTTTACACATTGTTCCTTTTTAAATTTTGGTAAAAAAAAACTATGTGAATTACTTATATTGACTATTCATAAACCTTGGAAATAAAAATTTCTTTGTTTTACTTAACTTGCTCCTGATTGCATACGAAATAGATGCAGATATGATAAAAAATATGCACCGGACACTACAATATTTATTGAATTTTGAAGCATGCCAATCATGTGGACCTTTTTGTTATTAAATTAAACAGAAATTAAAAAAAAAATCATCTAACACGGGCGGGATTCGAGCCTAAGACATTACCGTGGCAACGCTACTCCGAGCCACCGTGTCGAGCTTACCTTCGAGCCACGGTGCCTTTTTTTAAATTTTTCTTTAACTAAATGCACCGGATACATTGAAATGGTCCGGTCACTTAGCGTCCATAACTTGATATCCGATTTATTTATAATTAAAGTTCTACGTATCCTACTGTTATACGTTTCAAGTTTTGAGATCGATTACTATTGTTATAGCCTTTCATTTCTTTAATAGAAGAGAATAGAAATTCGAAGTAAATCAAATGTAATAAAGTACATGATATATAAATTTTGACTAATATAAATTAAAACTTTATCTCAGAATTTCCATAATTTTGTATGTTCATTAGAAAATATATTACTTTTCTATCTCGTATTTGTAAAAAGTTACAAATACAAGTATATACGAGATATACATACATACTTCTTTGTTAAAATTCCATTAAAATTTAACTTTAAGTGGATAGCATATGTATTAGCTATTTCATATTTTTTAATCATTTTTTATCTTCACGCACAGTCCCTGATGTGGTAGCCAGTCAATTTATTAACAATTAAATAATTATAATCTATATTAAATAAATTTATCCTCTTTTGCGGACAAAGCGTCCTAGACTTCCTACGATTAAATTCGACAATATATGTATCACGAGTAGTGTCCCTTTTATAGTCATTACTATATATGATTAAACCGGAAACTTAATGTAAATATTACTTTATCCACAATTTTTTTACTGATTTTAAAGCGTGTAAACTTATATGCTTTAACAGCATAGTTACGTACAACTATGCTGAACTTTTTTGTTATTAAATTAAGTATTAGAAATTAAAAACCGAGTGGTTGGGTGGTCGGAATTTCGAGTCAAGAGTCCCGAGTTCGATCCCCAGGTGGCAAGCTCGTACCAATGGGGTTTTCAATAACTTATGTTCGAATTATATCGTTGGCTTGGACATAAAGACGGCGATGGGATCACCACACGTTGTCCCGAAAATATCTTCGGTGGAAGGTGGGTCGAAGGGACTTAATTGTCCAAACCAGACCTCTGTCTACCCCTGTATTAGGAATTGCGTGAAGATATTAATTTTTATATTTTTATAAGTTTTAGATTAAAGTATATCTAGATAAATATAGCTTTTATTGTGGTTAATATAATAAAATTAATATCAGTGAATAATGAATTATCAAAATAGTACATCAAGTCAGTTAGAAGACGTTGAGACACAGTTATTAACTTCTACATACACAGGTGGAGTGGACGTAAGTGCGCTGTAGGCTCATTTCGTACGCGGTCACTGCACCAGCGGCTATTTTCTTTTTAGCGATAACACCAAGGTCACTTTAATGGCTTTGGCCACGCTGGTTGCTGCCATTTTTATTAAATAGTGATGTGACAACTTCATGAAGTTTGACTTTTGCTTTTCTCAATACATTAGCATTTTGCGACAGGAATTGCTTTCTGGTTTCTATTTACTATATTTCATGTCTAAAGCCAGTCCTAATCATATATTAGGCTAAGTAGAGATAAACATCATAGAAGCGGATTTCGAATGTTCAAATGGAAATATGAAAATGTTAACGGCATTAAATTTAATCCTCTTTCTATCTTCAATAGATTTATATATAAAATATTTGTATTTTTAATGTAAGCATATAAAAACAAAATGGAAAAAGATGAAATAAAATTGATTGGAGTTAGTTCAATTCTATTTTCCATCCTTTTTCGTTTGCAGAAGGTATATTATATTTCAATAAACAGTTTAGTTACTAAAGCAACATAACGTTGGGACCTAGTCTGTTATCAGAGCTGTAAGGACCGTAAACGATTTGATTAGTTCGACGCGCGCTTGCACGGCGAAATTACTTTCAAACTTGACTGCGTTCGATACAGTAAACTTTTGCTGAATTCTGTAAGCCTAGTAATGTAAGGATTCATGGGTTCATGCACCAGAAAGTTTAATTTTAAGAGGAAAATTGAAAACATTTTTTATTGAACTCGACAAATTAGTACCTTGATTGGTACTTTTCAAATAGATTTTAATTAGCACTACTACGCTATTGGACCAATTATTAAGACAAAAACAATTCACGTTTTGCAATTAAAATTACCAGGAAATCATACCTTCAGAGGTTTCTAAGCAACTTGTTTGTTATACTAATAAATTCACTAAAACAATGACTTGTCTTACTTTAACTGGCAAGACAAAGGATTCTTAGGTGCACGACAACCTCATCGATGGACTAATTGCATTTTTTTACAGTCACCGCGTACTAATGCCAAGGCTCACTTACTCATCCAAGTTCCTATGACCATTCCTGACTTATGCAAACCTGCACACAGACAAAAACTAGAATATAGTGATAGTTTAGCGCACAATTGCAACTTCTCCGAATGCTTAAATAATCAATGCACTATGAAAGACAAACCTCTTTGAATGATTGTTAGAGTTTTTTTTTAAATTTCGAAGTCAGCAAATAGAGTTACGCGAACAAGTTGGCGGCACGAGCGACGTACGTCGACGCTGCACGGTTTTCGAACGCACACTGGACGGTCGACTTTGAGTTTGAGGTGCGTTCGGTACACGGCACGCTCGTCCGGCCGCCTGCCTCCACTCGTCCCCCTGGCCCCATACCGAAATGCATCAATGACACTCGAAACACACGCACATTTCGAACATGGGGGACAATCGATGAAAAAAAAATGTATCGCCAGTAATTTTGTTAAATCTATGGCATATCTATTAAGGAGCAGCACACACGAAACATACATATAGACTAACTGTGCGATTTTTAAATTTCGTGTTGGTATCTTCACGCACTTTTCCATACTGGAGTAGGCAGAGATATAGATAATGAAGTCGTTTTACCCATTTTTCACTCAAGTTTATTCCTGACAACGTGGCAGGTGTTTAGCCTATAGTCTTAGTATAATTTTATTTTTATAAGGAGTTATGAGTATTTTACAAGGGTATTGGGTCTTGGTATCCTCATAAATTTAATTACCGAGCGAACTAAACGCTCTAACACTACCCATAACACAAGACACACCTTAATTAGGAAAATCAATTTATCCAATGAGCAGTTGATTACAGACGGATAATGATGACGTAATTACAGGCTACGCACACAAGCGCACTCACAACACATAACTAGCAACAGCTACGGAATACATATGTATATAACGACGCAAAGCCTGCGTTGGATGGTATATAAATTCATATACATTGAAACAAGAACATCACATACTGTCATATATAGTTACAGAGATTTACTGCTACGTATATATGAACACGGGTATATTTAAGATACGCATAAACTGAAATCAAGATGGATGCAAGCACTTACATAAATTTAAGACTCGACTAACATATTTATTGATATAAGGAAGACTAAGCTAGTTTATACTCCAAATAATACCAAGCCCAATCTATTGGCAAACGGATCGGACTTTAGCAACTGACTGAAATCCCACAGAAATATATCGAAATCAAAACCTACATGTTTGTGATAGTGAGTAAAGAAGAGCACCGTTATTACAGCATTCGTTATTATCTATATTTTCGTTAAATCATTAGCAAATCTACAGCATTCGTTATTTGTTTCATGTTAATTAGTTCTTTGGTTGCCTGGAAGAGATCGCTATGCAGCGATAAGGCCGCCATATTGTACAGATTTTTAAGTTTTTAATTTTTAATGTTTTTCGATTTCGTGGTGTACAATAAAAGTATTTTCTTTCATTCACACATTCATTCATTCATTCATTAGTTCTTTTATTCTGGTCAGGGCTTGTACTTAAGTATAATACCACTCCTTTTCTTCCCGTGGGTGTCTTTAGATGCGACAGAAGAAAAAGCCTTGTGGGCTTTGACTATAAGCCTTGTTAGCTTTGACTTTCGAGAGATGGCACGATTAATATGTCAAAAAAAAAAACAGAGTAAAACTCAGCAGACCGGTGACTGGTAACAGCGCTTAAGTTACAAGATGTGTGGTTCTACGATCGCCAATCCGCTTGCTAAATGTGGCGATTATGGCACGGGAAATGCGAATATCCTACAACAGATACTTACAGGCCTATATTTATGTATATTGTATTAAAAAAAAATATTGTATTTGTTTCCTGAAAACCCATAGTAGTAATGGTTTTTGATAACAAACCATAAAATAGTCGACCAGCATCCGTTTATCATTTGAAGGGATAGAAGTAAATGTAAGGATGTACGTATTAAGCTAATGGCGAGACAATAATAAGAAAGTATAACCAACAGTGGATTTAAACGAACGATAATAAAAATGTCGCTGTTTATAGAACTTACTCATAAATAATTTTATTCTTTTTTAATTTAGTGTCGAAAATTCAAAAAGTGATTTTCTATATATATCTCGTTCCTATCTAACCAAGCTTTATGCTTATTCTATGACTGACTCCAGAAGTCTGATTGTGTGTGGACTATGAAACATCGAATATCCCAATTCAGGGGTAGCCAGAGGTCTAGACAATTTAGTTCTGTCGACCCACCTTTCTTCGGAAGTACAGTTTACATCATTGGCTTGGACATAAAGCCGATGACAAGCTAACCAAATAGTTGTCACAGAATAGGTCCAGTTAAATGGAACTACAAAACATGGCGTCGCAAATTCGAGATGGCACCTCAGACTGCTACCCGTACCGTCCTGCTTGATTTTGGTCTGTCATTTTACGAGATGTTTGTCCCACTATCTGTCTTTGTAATTGCGATGTATACGGTTTTTCCGTCCATCTTAGGCCACCCATGGGTAGAAACATGGTGGTAAATTCTTATGTAAAAATTTATCAATTACTCAAAAAAAATTCTAAATAATCTTCACGCAAATTATCAATACTAAGGTAGACAGAGACCAAGACAACTAAATACTCTCGAGCTACCATTCACCAAAGCAACAGAGACAATGTTTTTGTTGTTGAACCAGTCGTCGTATTAGTGTTTAAGCCTACGGTACAGTAAATGTTATATAAATATTTATATACATAAATATTTATATGTACATATAAACACCCATGACTCAAAGTACAGACATTCATATTCATCACACAAAAATGTTGCCTAGCGGGATTCGAACACACAACTCTTAGCTTTGAAGGCAGAGTCACTACCAAATAGGCTAACGGATCGTTATAAGAAAATTCTAAAACTTCCATAGCACTAATATCTCTATAGATGAAATTATTTTATGCAAACTGTAATGATGGTTCAACGTAGAGATCGACTGAAAATGTCATCACTATTACTGTGAATATTCAAATGATTTATAGCAATCGATAGACGGTGGCATTGAATACCAACATGAAAACAATTTCGAGTGGAAATTATATTATCATATTAAATATCGTTGAGATTTCTTCTTCAAATACAGGACGAGGGAAAGAGAGACTAAGAGATTGACGCAAAATAAATAAATATAAATGAATAAACGTTTATTTATAGCAATAATTACCAACGTATCTTGTAAAACTAACGTTTTGGACTACGATTTAAATGATAAAAATCAATGAATGAAGCTTATGAAGATAATTATAAACACTGTATAAGATTTAATTAAAAAATTATTAAAAAAAAAACTTAAAAAATTAAAATCATTATTTTAAAATAATATATATTAAAAAGTTACAGACATCAAGGGTACGAAGTTATACAGATACTTGTTTATTTATGTTCATAAATATGCGTGTGGATCTCTAAATTAACATAGTTTTTACAGTCTATCTATCTATATTATCGGCCCCTAAGAACATTCCACGAAAAGGGCTTCGAAAGAAATAAGTTTATAACTTAACCAATTTCTATAACACTAGAACCGTTCCGACATTGTTCATTACCTACTACTATCCCCTGGGACTAATACATAATTAACACTGAAAGGGTTACGCCATAGACGCTCGAAACCCAGGGGACATGCTTTCGATCCTTCCTTAAATCTTAGCGAACTGTATAAGGAATACTTTTTTCACATAAAATAAATAAATATCTTCACGCAATACAGGGGTAGACTAGGTCTAGTCAAGACAATTAAGTCCCTTTGACCTATCTTCCATCGAAGATATTTTCGGGTCAACGTATATTTATTTATTTATCTTCACGCATAATCCCTGACGGGGTAGCCAGAGAGAACAGATCGCCAAGTGTCACGATCCCTACATACTTCTTTCGCTTCTTTCAGATTCATCATCTTCTTCATACATGCACGTCTAGGTATCCGAGTACTCTTGACCCTCCCCTCTTCGAGCAATTTGCTCACATGGTCTTCGAAAGTTAGTCTTGGTCTACCTCGACACCTTTTAATATTAACTTTCGCGCTATATATTTTCTTCACCATTCGGTCTTCACTCATTCGCTCAACGTGCCCAAACCATCGAAGCACGCCCTTATCCATTTTTGAGACAAGGTCATCTTTCAAACCTGCCATATTGCGAATCTCTTCGTTTCGCTTTGGGTCAACGTGATTCCAAAGATTCCAAAAGATTTTCAAAGATTGAGTACTGTTCAATATGTATATAAATAAATATGTTCACGCATTTCCCAATACACGGGTGACAGAGGTCGAGTCTAGACAATTAAATCCCTTCGACCCACCTTCCACCGAAGATATTTTCGGGACAACGTGACAGGTGGTGAGCCCGTCGCCGTCTTTATGTCCAAGCCAACGATATCCGTACATAATATTTTGAAAAACCCATTGGTGCGGCCACTTGGGGATCGAACTCGGGTCTCTTGACTCGAAATTCCGACCACCCAACCACTCGGCTATCGAGACTTCTGAATAAGAATTGTTCAATATGTAATGTTGTATAATATACACTATATGAGTTGTGTTATATACCACCATGAAACGTACCAATCCAGGACGTTCTCGTGCTGTTGATACTATCTATTATCAATGGTAAGACATCGTATGAATCAATTTGTATAAACATATTTACAATTTGTATCGTTACATTACACAATAAGACAGCGACATGCTCACTACAACTCACATTGTCAACAAATAAACCTCGTCAAAACTAGAGCCGAAAGGGCTAAATACTCCAAATCTCTGACTATCAGTATAGGGAAAGACGTGAAGATATACAAATTTGTTTATTCCGTGTATATACTGAACGAACCAAGTACACTATATGTAACTCAATCACGCACTCAAACTCTGTCTTGCAAGATAATCGTCTCCTCTAGACCGAACGCAGAAGCAGAGCGATGTGACTATGTTAATATTTGTTTTAGCTAAAACCCACAGATCCGACTAAAATATGATAGATTATATGGATATGACCACTGATTTAATTTGTTACGTAAATATTTTCTATCGGATATAACAAATAATGAAAGAAATCTGGTGCACACTCTGGGTTTCAAGTGTGTTTTATTTGTTTGTTAAAAGCAGCAAAGCTTTGGATCGTCTCGTAATTATTCGGGTATTGTCCTTGTTCTATAATATTTAGAGAATATTCTAAAGATAGTCTAATGTCTAATGTGAAATATTGATGGCATGATTATTATAGTAATGTTAAAAACCTCGACAACATAAGACGTATAGACGATAACATTTTAAACAATCTTCAACTTATTTCGCTCAAAGCTATGTAACGTGTCAGTAAAGTAATTAACATACATATACTAGGCAATAGGTTAAGTAAACGATGGCCAATCTACGTATCCAAAGCAATAACGACAATCTATACTAACCTGGAAAAAATTTACAACTAAACTACTTAATTACGTATCGAAAAATTTAAATAAAAAAAATTATCATAGGAAAGAAAGGTTCTACTTGAAAACGACTGCTATATATAATTCATTATCTGACGTCGACGTCTTTGACTCTGCGTGGGATTCTTTTCCCAAATTTTATATAATATTCGTAATACAATATACGTAAATTCTGCGTTAATTATTGCATCCTTATAATTATAGAAATAATATACAGAAAAAGAAAAGTTTTTCTGATTCAATAACGAATCCATCGAAACAGTTATGATTTACTAGCTTCGCCACACGGCTCTACCCGCGATTTAACAGTTTTGCTGGTAACACACGACTTTTTCACGACCAAAATTATTGTGCGTTAGCATAAGTAACAAACTAACTGTGTTACAAAAAGCTTATTTAGTCAAATCTAGTTTTTTCACGATTTCGTGCATATACATTTGTAACGTTTTTATTTTTGTAATTAAATAAATATTACATCAAGTTATCTGTGCCATTAAAAGTCCCATCAGAATCGGTGCAACCGTATCAAAGATTAAAATCCCATCAAACAGGTAAGGTATCCCCCTTTCAAATAACTTTGTAGCCATGATTATATTCCAAAAAATTAATAAAATACTGAGTGTGGAAACGCAGTCTCTGTCTCTTAGCGTAATGCGTTCCTAAACTACGTCATGTAGTGGGTAGATGGTGGTGCGTTATAGAAAATCTATGTCTAGGAATCCATATGGGGTTCCTGAAGTAACAGTGCTAATTTGGTATTTAAACTTTATGCTCTTTAAGTACATTCTATGCAGATATTATATTCCAAATCCACTCAGAATGTTTAAAGGTATATTTTTTTATTTTATTTTACAAATATTTTTTTTTTCATGCTATTCCCAAAGCAAGGGTAGACAGAGGTCTAGACAATTAAGTTATTTCGAACCGTTCGTGCAAGGGCACCGAAGATATTTTTGGGACAATGTGACAGGTGGTGAGGCCGTCACCGACTTTATTCCCAAGACAACGATATAAATCGTACATAAGTTTTTGAAAAAACCCCCGGTACGAGGCTACCACTTGGGGATAGTACTCGGGTCTTTTAACTCTACCGATCTCCCAACCACAAGGCCGTCGTGACTATTTTATCTTTAAGCATTTCCCAATACAAGGGTCGTCAGAAATCTAAAATCAATATATATCTACTTTTTATCTAAAGTTATTTGGAATAATGTAACGTGTAGTGAAGCTAACGTCTCAATGTTCAAGCCAACAGTACAATACACCCATATACACTCATACGAGTACATAGATAAATATACATTTAAAATCTAAGACTCGAGTACAAACACTCATTTTCATCGAACAAATATTTGCCGGTAACGGGATTCGAACCTAGCCTTGATGAAGGGGTCACCACTCACTAGGTTATTAGATCGTCCGTTAAGGTTGACCAAATCGTCCGTAACATCCTACTAATATCATATACAGAATTTGGATGTTAGGGTGTTTATTAGTCAAACATATATTAATTAACAACTAACCGAATCCAGATTCATTGAAATATAGCCACAGATATTAATTAGCACATAGATTTTACATTATATAGCACAAAAAGTTAACACATAGGACTCTTCTTCCTTCTTTCCATATAATTCGTGAACGAGATCACGGAGATACTTAGAAGTAACACTGGAATTGTAAATAGTATAAATAAACAAAAATCAGAAAATGCTGTGAGAAGCGTTTGGAAATCACCGCTTATTGCCTATTCCTATCTGTACTGTAAAACAGGTAACAACAAAATAAGAAGTTTTTCTTAGCCTTTATACCAATAGCAGTTTACTTTAAAAGGAAGCTAAGTAAAGAAGTCTAGAAATTCTTTGCTCGAAATCTCTTGTACGCAGAGTAATATTTTAGTAGCTTTTCTTTCTTTTCCATATTTTTTTATATCTTTATAAAAAAATGTAGAGAAAGAAAAGCTACAGATGTACATTGTATTTTTTTAATATTTAGTGTTAGCCTGTGGTGAAAGCGTATGCATTTGCAAACCCGTTTCCTCTCGTGGTTATTCAGTAGTCAGCTATTTAAAATTCAGTTAAATAACTGACTATCACACTGCCTACAAAAAAGTTCGGGAAGAGGAGAATCAGGGGAAGTACTTTGATTGTTAAGCAATCAAAAATAAATAAAGCCGAGTCAAAAATAAAGCTGTACAATTTACGCTCGCATGTTCCAATAAAAACAAAAGACATGGATTAAGAATAAGGACGACTTTCCCGTCGCTTGTTTTCAGATGGAAAACCCCTTGGGCTTTAATTAGATTATCGCGAAAAAATGAGCACCACCCTGCAAATAGGGGTACCAGGGTGACATAACCGCTGTGGCAGTTAATTAGTGGCGGAGGGCGCGGCGCGACAGGCGCGGGCGCGGGCGCGCCGCACGTTTAGAGGAAATTGTCGTTTTTATACGACTTCCCCCGCCCTTAGCTTCAACCACCCAGCCCTCAAACATTCGAATAATGAAACAACCTTACCTTTCTCTTATAACCACATGTCACCTAGATAGTAAACCGAAATTAATATAATGCGTTATGAAATCCACGATCTGCTCACACCAAATAAGACTAATCGTTGTCTTCCGTGTCGCCTGTTTATATTAAATTTTAAATATCTCATATTCTAACTGAATACCTACATGTCGTTGTCGGCATAGAAAGTGAAGACAAATATTGGCGTTCTAATGCTGCAATGTAGTTTTGCAAGGTGACTAAATTCTAGAAAAGTTTTCGAAGAGTTTAGAGAACATTAGTCATTTACATTTTTGGAGCATAAATGCATTAAAACGTAAAAGGAAATTTTGTAAAGGTTTTTAATCGTCAGCACGAAACAGAATAAGATTTGTGTGAGAAGAATGAAGTTAGAGATTATATGATATCAGAGTGCACGAGCCTACAATATATATAATCTCCTATCTTTCCCAAATTGTTTTTTAAAGCATCAGTAGCCCTTCCAGCGTTGCGAGTGTATATGGGTGTCGATGCTGTCTTAATGTCACATGAACCGATTTCTCGTTAGCCAATAAAATAAGTATGTATATATCTGGTTTACTTTCGTGATACCAGAGTATGAGTGCATTACGTTATCGGCCTTTATGAAATTAGTTTAATGTATTTGTTGTACAACCTAAACTCATGTAGAAAAACGTATAAAGAGCTGTTAAAACTGATGCAAATCTTTATACTCACCTTGTGATTACTTTGTGCTATCTAATCCTTAAGTCTGGACGGATTTTGTTCTTTTTTATATGTTTTTATATCATGTTGACAAAGATACATTTTTAATACGAATCAAAGTATTACGATATCAATTAAAAGGCAAGGTAAAGCCTTGAAAATCCAATTGGTTACCAACAGATGGCGGGATAACCATCTCAATAAATACGAATAATATAGATAAAATAGATCAAAATTCAGCTAATCTTTAAAGGGCAGAAGCATCTAAGGTGCTAGGTACTACGATCGCCAACCCGCTACCCAAGACTGGCGGTTATGGCAAACCCATACAGGAGAGTCATATGTTCTGTAGTGAATTTGACAGGCTCTTTTGATGATGATTTTTATTGATAAATATTTCAAACATTTACATACTTAAATTCCCCATGACATAAACGTACTTTTTTATGAACGATGATGTTAATTTGCATATTTTTATTTATTATTACTTTCACAAAGCACGAGTGTGTTAAAAGAGCATCTTTGCTTCCAACACTTTCAATTATCCTGAAAGGTTTTTGGTTAATGACAAACATTTGCTCGAAATCCACTATTCAAAGATACGTTCGTAAGATTCATCAGATGCCTTTTACGTTTATTATTATGAATTGTCATCGTAAACGACGGTCCACCACCGCTTTTATTGACCCTCCGCGTCGGTCGCCATCGGGCCAACTAATAAACGGACACGGCTATAGGCTAAACAATGTATCTAAGCACCAGGAGCGCATAACCACATCAGATATAGCATCTCATTCCGGCATAATGCGACCGACGCCGTCGGCCCCGCTCGTAACAGTCTAGCGCTGCTAAAACCGGGCGATTCGGTTTTATACACACCCCCTATAAAAGCAAAAGGACCGGGTATGGTCCCGGGATAAGTGGGGTGCCTGTATCTTTATATCTGCCACCCCACCGGCCCCCCTTTAGGGCATTATGACCGGGGGGGTTCTTTGGACAGCTAAAAGAAATATCCGGTGGTCTTACTCGGGCAGCGGCGTGCGGGCATGCGGTAATTCCTCTTCGAGCATTACTTTGCTTATTCACGTTAAGTTTATCGCACCTCATGTTCATCGCTCGTATAAATGTACTAAGAGGTAGGTTAATGCAAGCCTCTGTATTGTGCCTGTTGTGTTATATTTAATATTAATAGGTATCGCTGAACAATATGAAATAAATTCAAATTCAAACTCATTATTTAGATCTGAATTACAAAGACAAAAATGTACTTGTTCATTTATTTCTTATACAAACCAAGTAAGCCGTATATATATAGGCATGGGAGTTGATGATATCGGAGCATATGTATTTTTTTAAGATCAAAATGAATTTTTCACGATAGCCAAGTGTTTGGGTGGTCGGAATTTCGAGTCGAGGGACCCGAGTTCGATCCCCTGGTGGCAGACTCGTATCAATGGGTTTTTCAAAAACCTATGTACGAATTATATCGTTGGCTTGGACATCAAGACGGCGACGGGGTCACCACCAGTCACGTTGTCCCGAAAATATCTTCGGTGGAAGGTGGGTGGAAGGGACTCAATACTGGGGTAGACCTCTGTCTACCCCTGTATTGGAAATTGCTTGAAGATATTTATTTATTTATATTTATTTATTTATTTTATTAATTTTTCACGATAGCCATGTGGCATGGACATGAAGACAGCAACGGGCTCACCACCTCTTACGTTGCCCCGATAATATCTTCGGTGGAAGGTCATAGGGACTTAATTGTCTAGACTTGACCTCTGTCTACCCCTGTATTGGGAATTGCGTGAAGATATTTACTTATTTATTTATCAATAAATTTTTCGTAACCTAATATTTAAGTACGATTTGTATCGTAAGCTTTACACTGACTACGACAGGTTTAACATCTGTCACGTTGTCCTAAATAAACTAATTGAAATGGGGATTGAAAGGTCCCAAATATTCAAAAATACCATCCCGGTATTGAGAATAGACAAATATGTCTTAACTGAAACACATAGAATAAAAAAATATCTTCACGACATTCCCAATAGTGAGGTAGACCAAAGTCCTTTCAACCCACCTTCCACCGAAGACATTCTTGGACAACGTGACAAGTTGTGAGCCTGTCGCCGTTTTTAATAACCAAGCCAACGATATAAATCGTACATAAGTTTAAAAGACCCCTTTGGTATAAGCCCACTACCTGGGTATCGAACTCGGGTCTCTAGACTCGAAGTCCGATAACGCAACCACCGCCTATCGCGGCTACCAAATAAATTTTTATTTTATAATTTTGTTTAAGCGTAATAAAAATAAAAAATAGTAAAGCAAGCGTTCTTTCGAGATTTTATAAAAACTAAATAACCTAATAACCTAACCGTGTCGTAACGGTGTAAGAATATTGCCACTTCTTCCTCCCGTGGGTGTCGTAATAGGCGACTAATAGCCTTGAATATCGTTATGGCAACCGATAGATGGCGGGATGACCATCTCTAAAAATATCAGAACAAAATAATCAGACCGAAGATGGGCAGCAGTGTCTGAGGTGCGAGTGGTCTGCTACTGCGATCGCAAATCCGTTTGCCAAGCGTGGCAATTATGGCGAAGCCTCCCTATGGGAGAGGCCTATGTCCTGCAGTGGACCTTAATGAGCCGTTATGTATGTAGATAATAAATAATGACTATAAAATAGAATTACTTTTGTTATAATTTACTAAATTATCATAAAGTGAAGAACTGTGACTGCATTTCCACTTTGGATTCCTTATACCCTAGTATTTATTATACGTTGCTCCTGGTACCTCAATACACTTTACACTTTACGTTAGGCTCGTACCAATGGTTTTCAAAACTTATGTGCGATCTATATCGTTGGCTTGGACATAGAGACGGCGACAGGCTGACCACCTGTCACTTCATCACAGAAAATATCCTTGAAGTTTTTTCAAAACTTATGTGCGATCTATATCGTTGGCTTGGACAAAGAGACGTCGACAGGCTGACCACCTGTCACTTCATCACAGAAAATATCCTCGTTGAACGGTCGAAATGACTTAAGATTGGGAATGACGTGAAGATTATTTTTACGCGAATCATGTTATTTCATAAATACATTGCATATAAATATAGCATGGATTATCAATGTCTGGGAAACAACATTTTTAACGAAAGAATTCTAACATAATGAAATGAATAATTAATAATATTTAGTATACTTCTATAATGATTCACCTAGTTTGAAAACATCGAACGCTCTCACATTCTTTAACATATTACAGCTTTTATCACCGCTCCTAGTTTTTTGACGCGAAAATAGCTGCGCTTCTGGTACAGATAGCAAATTTTTAAAATTTTTAAAATTCTCGCATGTATGCTAAAGGTAAAATTATAACTTTTAATAATAACTGTGAAATAATTACAATTTTTAATATTATTAAAAATAGTTATATATAATGGATAATAAAGGAAATAAGAAAGAGAGATAAATATAATATATAATGGAAATCCGACAAAGTAAAGCTACCACTTGAAATTTAGAACTCTACTTAACAAAATTTTGTCAAGGATAGTTGTAAAAAGAAAAGACATCAACGTGTGGCTTTAAAGAATCTTAAACAATATTTCTTCATATGATTCGTATAAGTTCTTTTGAAAAATATGTTGATTTTATTTTTAAAAAAAAGGAATCTTTTGAACAATTTATAGGGATTATTTAAAAAGCATTACGGTTAACTAAACGCTTCATATTTTTTAAACGATCTCGTGAATATTGTCAAACGTTCAAGTAAATTTGGTCAAAACTCATTAAATTAATGATTAGAAAACAAAACAAAAAAAACGTTTAGTTTTATAAGTTACTCTAAGTAACTCTTAATTCAACCCCAGGAGACTGAAAATTAACAAAGCTATCAGCAACTTGGTAATCGGGACGGCGCCAACTTGAAATTTTGGGGTTTTCCCGACCGAACTTCCGTTCAAAGACGTCCTCAAAGCCCGTAGTGGGTGGGCTCGGGTACTAGGGTGGCATACAGGGGTGGCGGTTTCGGGCTATCAAAGTTTGCCTCAGCCGCAGAGGTGGCTATTCGAAGCAGAAGTGTAGGCGGGAAGATGGGGCCCTCTACTTTGTTCGCCTTTTGCCTCGTGACAGAGGCACTTTAGGGACGCGCACACCGTCGCAAAGCTATAATATTAAAGCAGCGTAATACTCGGTTAGTTGCTTGCGTGCTTAGCTAAAGTGTGACTAGTGGGAGACATAGCTAAAATTCCACGCCAGTTATAATGCCCTAGTACATATTTTACAATGAAAAATTCTATAGTAGCGCTTTTCTTTGAGATCAGACAGAATAGAACGCTGTCTACCTTAGTCGAATACGTGTCGATGTACGATAATAACAGAACCACTACCTTTGTAATATCGCTAACGAAGATTGTCTATAGTTTCATTCGAAAGTTATCTTACTCTATGTAGTAAACAAGTTCATAGAGTGTCGTACACAACGGTTTTTAAGGTATCCACCTCTCTGAGGTACCGGGTTCGATTTCCGGATGGGTCAATGTGGAAAAACCAATTTTCGACATTTTCTCAGGTCTGGGTGTTTGAATGTATGAATGAATGAATGAATGAATGATCGGCGGAAAGTGGATCGAAACGTCTTAATTCAGACCTCTGTCTACCCCAGTATTGGGAATTGCGTAAAGACATTTATTTTACATAGTAAAATGCGTAGATAGACTTATGTAAAGTAAATAAATATTCGTATATACATTGTAAACATCCATGTCTAGTATTAAGTACCTTCGACCCAAAACGTCATAGGTGGTGAGCCCGTCGCCGTTTTTATGTCCAAGCCAACAATATAATTCGTACATAAGTTTTTCTTTGAAAAACCCATTGGTTACGAGCCTACCACCTGGGGATCTAACTCGGGTCTCCTAACTCGAAATTTCGACCACCCAACCACTCGGCTATCGTGACATTTTATTATGTTCTTGTATATTACAAGTGATTATTTTAGTGTGTGCACTTTGCCATATATTCAACAAAATTAATGTCCGAAATATATACGCCATAATTAAATAAAGTTTCATTTTTAACTACTAGTACGTACATAACATACATGCATAGCGGCCTATTAAAGTCCACTGCAGGACAAAGGCCTCTCCCATAGGGAGGATTTGCCATAATCGCCACGCTTGGCAAGCGGATCGGCGATCGCAGTAACAGACACCTCGCAACTTAGACGCTGCTACCCTTCTTCGGTCTGATTCTTTTCATCTGATATTTTTAAGATGGTTATTCCGCCATCTATCGGTTGCCATAACAATGTTCAACGCTGTTTCCCTTAGTCACCTCTTACGACATTCACGGGATGAAAGGGAGTGGCAATATTCTTACACAGTTACCACACGGCTGACTACTAGTACTTACTTAGGGTTACACTCAATTCCGGTATTGTTTTTTTTTAAATTCCGCCATTTGTCGAGAACCATTGCCGTTTTCAAGGCTTATTCCTTAGAAGCCTTTTATGACTTCTTTGGTAAAAATGTTATCTGAATCTCATAAGTAAGTAATGATAGTAATAAATCAAGTTAAACTATACATAGCCACGACAGCCGAGTGGGTTGGGTGATCGGAATTCGAGACAAGAGACCCGAGTTCAATCTTAGGCTCGTACCAAAAATCTTATGTACAATTTATATCGGTGGGTTGGACATAAATAAGGCGACGGACTCACCACGTGTCAAGTTCCCTATATTGGAAATAACGTGAATTTATTTTCGTTTAACTATAACTGGAAAAGCAACAATAGCCGAGTGGTAGGATAATCGAATCTCGAATCGGGAGACATGAGTTCGGTCCTCAGAAGTAAAACCTACGAGTTTCATGAAATTTACGTACGATTTGCATCGTTGGCTTGAACATTAAAACGGCGCGAGGTTCACCATCCGTCACATTATCCAAAATAAGCTTTGGTGCTCTATACCTCAGTATTATAAATATGCGTGAAGGTATTTATTTATCTATATCTTATACGCACGCATCGTCTTTTCTCAAATTAGTGTATGTTACCTGTATCTTGCTCCATGGTGTTCAGGTTAAAAAATATAATGTTGATTACCGAATTAACTTTATTACCGACTCAACTTAACTTTGAAAGAGTCACGATAGCCGAGTGGTTGGGTGGTCGGAATTTCGAGTCAAGAGACCCGAGTTCGATCCCCAAGTGGCAGGTTCGTACCAATGGGTTTTTCAAAAACGTACTCGTATGTACAAATTATATCGTTGGCATGGACATGAAGAAAGCGACGGGCTCACCGCCTGTCACGTAGTCCCGAAAATATCTTCGGTGGAAGGTGGGTCAAAGGGACTTAATTGTCTATACTAGACCTCTGTCTACCCCTGTATTGGGAATGGAATGAAATACAGGTTTCAAAAATTTTATGATGATCACCGAGTTTACTTTATTACTGACTAAACTTAACTTTACATTTGTGCAAAAGTGCATTCGTTGTAGTCAGCAAAAAAGTTTCACCCTCCCCTTTTATGCACGACATCCTCAAATAAATACGTTAAATATTCTGCCATTCCTAACCGCAATGTCGTTAGAACGTCGCCTATGTTCACAATTACGTACATACAGCCTGAACTGCTTTTATCTTTACATTGCAAATTTATGGGTTTGTTTATTGATTTGTAATCCGTTGCCATTTTGTTTCTTTTTTACCTCATCATACATTCATTAAGCTTGTTTATTATTATTGTATGTAATATAAATATAATAAGTCACGATAGCCGAGTTGTTGGGTGGTCGGAATTTCGAGTCGAGAGACCCGAGTTCGATCCCCAGGTGGCAGTACCAATGAGTTTTTCAAAAACTTATGTACGAATTTCATCGTTGGCTTGGACATAAAGACGGCGACAGGCTCACCACCTGTCACGTTGTCCCGAAAATATCTTCGGTGGAATGTGGGTCAAAGGGACTTAATTGTCTAGACTTGACCTCTGTCTACCCCTGTATTGGGAATTGCGTGAAGATATTTTTTTTTAATATAAATATAAGAAATTTAAATAATTAGAATTAGATTATCGCAGTGGCAAGTATGTAAAAAACCAAACTCATGTAATGGTTTGATACTACACTACCATTGTTTTTCTCAAATTACAAGAATACGTTTTTTATTTGAAATAAGTTTCAAATTAGTTTTAGTAAAATGATCTCTCTTAATAAACAAATGACACATAGTTTTCACAGTGAAGTTTAGTGTTTATTAGTTGGGTTATTAACTTTTAAAAACACTTATTAGTTGGACGGTTAATTAAGCGACAAAGATAATTTTATCGGCATTAAAAGGTCAGATCAGTGGGAGCTGCATCGGTTTTATATATAATATTTGGCATACTTTAGTACGTAATTATATAATTGCGGCATTACCCAAAAGTTAAGCAGGGCAGCAAAGTACCTAAACCGACATAAAGGTCAAAACGGAACTAAGAATGGGATATATATAGGTCCCTAACTCGAGTAAAGCGGCTCAAAGGGTCTGACCGTGCCCAAAAAAGTATATAATCCGTAGGTACCAGGGTTCATATAAGCGAGGCATCTTCCTTCTGTGCCTCCGAGCCAGGGAAATGTTAAGAAGGGTCCGGGAGGGACAGGACGCCCCCCTCCTTCCGGTGGGCGGAGGGGTGTTGGGGAAAAAATTCAGCCGAGAGGACCGTACCCTTGGCTCGACCCGGCGCCGCCGTCTGTGCCCGTAATTAGTGATGCGAAGGTTCGGGCTGTCCTTGTATCGACAAATTGATAGTTCAACATTTCGTGCACATTAAGTAAATTTAAATAATATTAAAAAATATATCTTCAATTTATTTAAGATCTTATCTATTTGTTATAATTCACATATTCCACAGAACACAGCATGCAAATGTGTAGTTCAAAACAACATTTTAAAATCAAAAGTAATTATTTATTGCTTGTAGAATATTTTCATTTCAGTATTACTAGTCATGTGAGAATATAAGTCATTTCATTATCATTTAAGTAGTCATTAATATCATAATAGTGTTTTATTTAAAGCCAACATGTTAAATGTTTTTTTAAAAAGCATTTAAGCGCTATTGCTCATCACCGGCCTGATTAATTTTGGTTTGTTATTTTTTGTTTTGGTTATCCAGCCGTCTGTCCGTTGCCATGACGGTATTCAACGCTTTACCTTTAGTGTTACGACATCTACCAAAAAAAAAAAGAGGTGACGATATTCTTACGCCGTTACCACATGGATTAAAATTGAATTATATTGTACATGTTTTTATAAATGTTCCATAAAATAATAACTATATTTGTAGAATTTATATATTTGTGAAGTTTAAGCCATTTACATTTTACTTAAGAAGGACATGCTTAATTAGATTAATAATTATTTTTTATACCGTCTGATGTTTACTATATGAAATAAGAGATATTAGCAAAGTAGTACTTATCAAATTTTAATACAATCGAAGTAATATTTCCTAAAGGAACTAGTTTTATCGATATAATATATAATCATGAAACTGCACAACACTAAAAGATTATGACAAGATACAGAGCAGGGCTGCTAACGACGACCGGAGAGCTGTCAAAAGAACCTACATTAATGTTATTATAACTTTTTCTAGATTCACCCTATACCCGTACGTATATGCACTACACGCGGCCCCTTAAAATGGCATCGTGCGTGCTTTAATGAAACAGGCGGCGTGAGACCGTCCTTTCCTTAATGTCGGTGTTCTTTTACCTTTTATGTTCAACGCCGTCTGCTGAAATTTTCTAATAAAAGACGTTATAATACGTAGCGTGATATAGTACATATTAATCACTTGCTATTACGGCCTGTAACCGACAACTGCAGGACATGTAGTAAGGAGGATTTGCAACAATCGCCAAGCTTGGCAAACGATTGCGATCGCAGTACCAGACTCCTCGCATCTTAAATGCCGCCGTCGTCACCGACGACGTCGGCATTTCGCTGATACACTGTGATATTTATCACGCCATCTGTCATTAACCATATTTTCAAGGCTATTTCACAGTCGGGAAAGAAAAGGGATGGAAAATCATCCTTGACTAAGTTGTATGATAAATACAGGAGACAAATATACAATTCAGCACAATAAATACAGGAGAGAATGTTTCAAATAAAATAATTGTCATTCAAATTATCATAAAGTATTCGGAGAGACGAACTTTTTTGTTATGGTTGTCCTACTAAATGAATTGTTTTCGCACTAATTGAGGATCTGGTTTGTTAAATACAAAAAAAAAACACGTTAATTAACACTACAACTGTGTATTATTAGTCACGATAGCCGAGTTGTTGGGTGGTCGGAATTTCGAGTCGAGAGACCTGAGTTCGATCCCCAGGTGGCAGTACCAATGAGTTTTTCAAAAAAAACTTATGTACTAATTTCATCGTTGGCTTGGACATGAAGGCGGCGACGGGCTCACCACCTGTCACGTTGTCCCGAAAACATCTTCGGTGGAAGGTGGGTCAAAGGGACCTAAATGTCTAGACTTGACCTCTGTCTACCCCTGTATTGGGAATTGCGTGAAGATATTTATTTATTTATTTTACAACTGTGTATACAATATTAACAGGACTAAGTCCTAAGTAGGGACAAAAGTTAAAATTTCTGATGTGATCTACTACTTAAATAATAGGTTAAAGTGTATGATGCCATTTAAACTTAAACCTACAACTTTGTGAATATATCACTTATAGGTTTTCTCCAGCTATTGCGATTTCTAGGATAAACATAAAAGTTAAAAACTATTATGTGTTTTGGTTATTTAATTTTAAAAAAATGTAGGTACTGTTTCAATCTTATTTTCTCGCAAAAATGGAATGGATGATGTTTGTCGATGACTATACACACGCTCTTACATCAAGTAATTATATGCACCATTACACAAATGCTTACTTTTTTAAAATATATAACAAAGTATACAGTTAAAACTTACTAAACATTTTTTCCTTTTAAGAGGATTTAACATGTTTGTACTTGATTCTTTTATGTGGAGAGGCTGCTCTTAACCATTAAATTCTAGCAACAATAAATTTATTTAAGTGTTGTCTGTAGTAGTTAGCTGCACTAGGCTCTTCTAGTTTTTTCCCTAAAGTTAAACAAGTTTCCATCAGTTTTTCAATTTTAAATATTATTTATCATTAAAACATTTGTGTATTTGAGTTTTATAATGTTCGTATGGTAACGGCGTAAGGATATTGCCACTCCCTTTCTTCCCGTGGGTGTCGTAAGGGGCGACTAAGGGAAACAGTCTCAAATATCGTTATGGCAACCGATAGGTGGCGGGATAACCATGTCTAAAAATTAAACCAAAATAATTAGGCTCTGAATGAACTATTAGACTTTAGAATGGGCAGCAGCGTCTAAGGTGCGAGTGGTCTAGTACTGCGATCGCCAAACCGCTTGCCAAGCGTCGCGATTATGGCAAATGTGGCGAATGCCCTGCAGTGGACTTTAACAGAACTTTATGTATGTATGTATGTGTTTTATAATATTAAATAATTATAACATAAACTCATTTTAAAAGATGAAGGTTTTAATTAATTTTCGTTTAAAACAAGCTGTTTAAAATAAATTAAGCTGCCAGGATAAATACAATTGATAAAGCTGAAATTTTCTCAAACTTGGCAAAAATCAAATATATTAATTTAGCTAGTCATCCCTAGCATAGTGTAGCCAAATAGTAATGGGTGTTTAATCTTGTTACCGCGGTTGGTGCTAGAAATCGGCTTGCTATTTTGTTGATTCAACGACATTCACGAGAAGAATGGGAAGAAGCCTTCCCTCTGGATCACCGCAAAAGTTCATTTTACATGGATTATACTGAAGGAATTTTTTAAGTCAAAAAGTTTGTTGACCCCGTTGACCCCTTTCTGTGTATACTTAAAAAACAATTTTGACGATTATTTTACTTTAAACAAAGTAAACTTACTGAGAATTTCTCCACCTGTCCGTTAATAATGATTTTCCGATTCTTACCTGAAACAGAAAAAAATAATAAATACCTTAAGGCGTTTGATGTAGCTTTTTCATTGTCTAATATTTTTAAAATATCAAAAATCTTTGGGTAAAAGAGTAATTAAAATTAAATTACTCCTTTTAGTTGTTTACATCAAAAAGGAGTTAACGGCCACAATGTACATAAGAAATACCCTAATATTATAAATATATATAAATAAATTAACATTTATTTCCTCGTCACAAATACATTAAGTAAAATAAATAACTTTAAAACAGTAATACAAATTAGAAGGTTGCCCATTACTAATTGCAATAAATCGCTTAAAGTATCTATTAATAAAATAATATCTTCACGCCATTTCCAATACAGAGGTAGACAATGGCCTTTTCGACCCACCTTGCACCGAAGACATTTTTGGGACTACGTGACAGCTACGTGACTAGGTGAGCCCGTCGCCGTCTTTATGTCCAAGGTAACGATATAAATCGTACATAAGTTTAAAAAAAAATGCTGTCGTGATTTATTATAATAATAGAAAGAAAGAAATCCTATTCGTTTTGTCAGTAAACTTATATTGTATGCGCAATACACGCGTAAAAATAAAAACTAGGACACCAGAAAGCTAAGGCGTAACGTTTATATCACCAGGATCGCAGAGACGGCAGGGCGACGACAAACTTCTTTGTTTACGGTAGCAGAGGCTCAACTCTTAGGTATGTTTAGGCCCCGAGGGTAGACGGACCCATATTCGACATTTTGTATAAGTGCGGGGTCCGAATGCCCGATCCCAAAGCAAATCCCTTTCGGCGGACCCTTTTCGGGACCGGTGACCGTGCCGGGGCCCCGAATTTGCGGATTTTTAAGGTAAAATTTATATGGGTGGGTCGGAAGCGGCCGAGTGAGATATTATTACATTTTTTTTAGTTTCAATATGTGAGTTTAATGTGAGAAAGTACAGTTGGACGGTGTGGCTTAGAATTTCTTTTATATTTATAGACGTATATTTCAAGTGTGAAATTAAAAAAAAAATGAAGTTTATGTGTGTGTTAAATTGTCAATTACATTATTTTACTTTACTTTTTTTTTCTGAACTGATTTTTAACCGATTTCAAAAAGTAGGAGGTTCTCAATTCGATTGGTATTTTTTTATGTATGAGATTTATGATGCGATTTACGTGATTCTTCTTTATCTGATGCGGAATGATTGCCATTTTGTTCCATAAATATTAAAGATAGTTTGGCGAAGGAGTTTTCATTTTATAAAATAAATAAATAAAATAAATATCTTCACGCAATTCCTAATACAGGGTTAGACAATGGCCTTTTCGACCCACCTTGCACCGAAGACATTTTTGGGACTACGTGACAGCTACGTGACTAGGTGAGCCCGTCGCCGTCTTTATGTCCAAGCTAACGATACAAATCGTACATAAGTGTTTAAAAAAAATGCTGTCGTGATTTATTATAATAATACTTAGTCATAACAGAAAGAAAGAAATTCTATTCGTTTTGTCAGTAAACTTATATTGTATGCGCACATATACACGCGTAAAAATAAAAACTAGGACACCAGAAAGCTAAGGCGTAACGTTTATATCACCAGGATCGCAGAGACTACAGGGCGACGGCAAACTTCTTTGTTTACGGTAGCAGAGGCTCAACTCTTAGGTATGTTAGAGCCCCGAGGGTAGACGGACCCATATTCGACATTTTGTATAAGTGCGGGGTCCGAATGCCCGATCCCAAAGCAAATCCCTTTCGGCGGACCCTTTTCGGGACCGGTGACCGTGCCGGGGCCCCGAATTTGCGGATTTTTAAGGTAAAATTTATATGGGTGGGTCGGAAGCGGCCGAGTGAGATATTATTACATTTTTTTAGTTTCAATATGTAAGAGATAATGTGAGAAAGTACAGTTGGACAGTGTGGCTTAGAATTTCTTTTATATTTATAGACATATATTTCAAGTGTGAAATTAAAAAAATTGAAGTTTATGTGTGTGTTAAATTGTCAATTACATTATTTTACTTTACTATTTTTTCTGAACTGATTTTTAACCGATTTCAAAAAGTAGGAGGTTCTCAATTCGATTGGAATTTTTTTGTGTATGAGATTTATGATGCGATTTACGTGATTTTTCTTTATCTGATGGGGAATGATTGCCATTTTGTTCCATAAAAATTAAAGATAGTTTGGCGAAGGAGTTTTCATTTTATAAAATAAATAACTTTAAAACAGTAATACAAATTAGAAGGTTGCCCATTACTAATTGCAATAAATCGCTTAAAGTATCTATTAATAAAATAATATCTTCACGCAATTCCTTATACAGGGGTAGACAGGGGTCAAGTCTAGACAATTAAGTCCCTTTGACCCACCTTCCACCGAAGATATTTTCAGGACAACGTGACAGGTGGTGAGCCTGTCGCCGTCTTTATGTCCAAGCCAACGATGAAATTCGTACATAAGTTTAAAAAAAATGCTGTCGTGATTTATTATAATAATAGAAAGAAAGAAATCCTATTCGTTTTGTCAGTAAACTTATATTGTATGCGCAATACACGCGTAAAAATAAAAACTAGGACACCAGAAAGCTAAGGCGTAACGTTTATATCACCAGGATCGCAGAGACGGCAGGGCGACGACAAACTTCTTTGTTTACGGTAGCAGAGGCTCAACTCTTAGGTATGTTTAGGCCCCGAGGGTAGACGGACCCATATTCGACATTTTGTATAAGTGCGGGGTCCGAATGCCCGATCCCAAAGCAAATCCCTTTCGGCGGACCCTTTTCGGGACCGGTGACCGTGCCGGGGCCCCGAATTTGCGGATTTTTAAGGTAAAATTTATATGGGTGGGTCGGAAGCGGCCGAGTGAGATATTATTACATTTTTTTTAGTTTCAATATGTGAGTTTAATGTGAGAAAGTACAGTTGGACGGTGTGGCTTAGAATTTCTTTTATATTTATAGACATATATTTCAAGTGTGAAATTAAAAAAATGAAGTTTATGTGTGTGTTAAATTGTCAATTACATTATTTTACTTTACTTTTTTTTAAATACATTTTTGCATACATTTCAATTTCGACATCATTGCTACATGATGCCGCATTCTGCAGGACACGGGAGGACGTTCCATAATCGCCACGCTTGGCAAGCGGATTGGCGATCGCAGTACCAGGCATCTAGTACGCTGCTGTCCGTAACCGGTCTGCTGAAGTTTTATCTGGCATTTTCGAGATGTCGACCTCGCCATCTGACGGTAGCCAAAGATATTTTAAGGCCCTAAGTCGCCTCTTACGACACCTACGAGAAGAAAGGAGATGATGACATACGAGTATTCATATGCCGTAACCACACGTAATTAAATTAAATAATACATATACCAGATGATGTTTACTAAAATATAAAAATAAATAAATAAAATAAATATCTTCACGCAATTCCTAATACAGGGTTAGACAGAGGACTAGTCTAGACGTTAGAAGTCCCTTTGACCCACCTTCCACCGAAGATATTTTCGGGAACACGTGACAGGTGGTGAGCCTGTCGCCGTTTTTATGTCCAAGCCAACGATATAATTCGTACAAAAGTTTTTAGAAAAACCCATTGGTACGGCCAGGTTAAGGAACGAACTCGGGTCTCTTGACTCGAAATTCCGACCACCCAACCACTCGGCTATCGTGACCTTTTTCATTTTATGAACATTTTTTTGTTTATGAACACGTGGTTTATGTGGACGTTGTTATTTTGATTGTAATTTTTTTTTTAAATACATTTTTGCATACATTTCAATTTCGACATCATTGCTACATGATGCCGCATTCTGCAGGACACGGGAGGACGTTCCATAATCGCCACGCTTGGCAAGCGGATTGGCGATCGCAGTACCAGGCATCTAGTACGCTGCTGTCCGTAAACGGTCTGCTAAAGTTTTATCTGGCATTTTTCGAGATGTCGACCTCGCCATCTGACGGTAGCCAAAGATATTTTTAAGGCCCTTAGTCGTCTCTTACGACACCTAGGAGAAGAAAGGAGATGATGACATACGAGTATTCATATGCCGTAACCACACGTAATTAAATTAAATAATACATATACCAGATGATGTTTACTAAAATATAAAAATAAATATATAAAAATATCTTCACGCAATTCCCAATACAGGGGTAGACAGGGGTCAAGTCTAGACAATTAAGTCCCTTTGACCCACCTTCCACCGAAGATATTTACACTTTATTGGAACAACGTGACAGTTGGTGAACCTGTCGCCGCCTTTATGTCCAAGCCAGCGATATAAATCGTACATAAGTTTTGAAAAAAAAAAACAAAAAACCATTGGTACGGGCCTATCACTTGGGGATCGAACTCGGGTCTCTCGACTTGAAATTCCGACCACCCAACCACTCGGCTATCGTGACCTTTTTCATTTTATGAACATTTTTTTTTGTTTATGAACACGTGGTTTATGTGGACGTTGTTATTTTGATTGTAAATATTTTTTTAAATACATTTTTGCATACATTTCAATTTCGACATCATTGCTACATGATGCCGCATTCTGCAGGACACGGGAGGACGTTCTATAATCGCCACGCTTGCCAAGCGGATTGGCGATCGCAGTACCAGGCATCTAGTACGCTGCTGTCCGTAACCGGTCTGCTGAAGTTTTATCTGGCATTTTTCGAGATGTCGACCTCGCCATCTGACGGTAGCCAAAGATATTTTTAAGGCCCTAAGTCGCCTCTTACGACACCTACGAGAAGAAAGGAGATGATGACATACGAGTATTCATATGCCGTAACCACACGTAATTAAAGTAAATAATACATATACCAGATGATGTTTACTAAAATATAAAAATAAATATATAAAAATATCTTCACGCAATTCCCTATACAGGGGTAGACAGGGGTCAAGTCTAGACAATTAAGTCCCTTTGACCCACCTTCCACCGAAGATATTTTCAGGACAACGTGACAGGTGGTGAGCCCGTCGCCGCCTTTATGTCCAAGCCAACGATGAAATTCGTACATAAGTTTTTTGAAAAACTCATTGGTACTGCCACCTGGGGATCGAACTCGGGTCTCTCGACTTGAAATTCCGACCACCCAACAACTCGGCTATCGTGACTTTACTAAAATGTAATAAAAATAATTTCCACCATCCAATACGGCCTTAACACTCCCGCAAGGCTGTACGTATGGCTTGCTTGCCGCGATAACGTCCTAAACAAACACCCTCGTCGGTGATATGTACGATTTATCCGACAAATTTTCAAAAAGGCTGATCCGATAGCCCCCTGCTGACCGCGTTTCGAAAAAAAAAAAACATGTTATGTAACTTTAATAGATACGGTATTAAGGGAAATACATAATGCCTTGCATTTACCTTCGCGGTAGCCCCAATACTGGGGTAGACAGAGGTCCAGACGATTCAGCCTTTGGACCCACCTTTCACCGAAGATATTTACACTTTATTGGAACAACGTGACAGTTGGTGAACCTGTCGCCGCCTTTATGTCCAAGCCAGCGATATAAATCGTACATAAGTTTTGAAAAAAAAAAAAAAAAAAAACCATTGGTACGGGCCTATCACTTGGGGATCGAACTGGGCTCTACTAACTTGAATTCCGATCACTTAACCATTCGGCTATAGAGCATTTGCCAGGAAAATATTGAGCTGCTCGACATACATAATGCATTTTCTTACTAAGACGTAATTATTATAGCACTTGTTACACTATAATTTATTTATTCGATCACATATTCTTATTTTTGAGTATTCTATATAAAAACGATAAAATTGGGCCTATAAAACAGAACTTTGCGCGCTAGAATTGAGTTTAGTAGTATTTTGAGCTGAATAAGAGAGAAAAAACGTAAATAAATAATTTGAATTTGAATTTGAAAAATTTTTAATTTGAAGTAAATAATAACAATGTTTGTTTTTACTTATTTATATTTTTTATTTATTTATATGAAGAATAAACGCAAGAAAAAGTTCAATAGGTAGAGGTAAAACACTCGTACATTTCCGGAGGGGTAAAGAGGGATAAGTATTACGATCAATACTTTTTACCCCAATTCCCACAACCTAAAGCTCTAAACTATATTAAACTATATATAAAGTAATGGAGTAAAGCATTAGGTATAGAAATTTCAAAAATGTCACGGTGTACCAAAAAATGTCTACGGTGCAATGTGGGTCGAAACGGCTTAATTGTAGACCTCTGTCCACCCCAGTATTATTAAGATATTATGTTTTTCTTTAGATTCTCGCCACTCCGAAACTCAAGAAGCTTAAACGTTATTACTAATTACAACACTTCAACATAACATAACAAAACTCCAACGACTAAAAGAATACGTTATTAGCAGCATCATACGTAGCATAATTGATTCCAATGTGTGGGAACACAATCCCTCACTCGCATTACGTGAACATTTATAAATACCAGGGTGTGGGGCAAGCACGCGAGCCTACCTACCTACGGACCTATGTACGCCTAGTACTTACCGGACCCTTCGTACCCTCGTCGACCCGGGCTAACTAGATAACAGCGATATCGGGTGAAACGAAACTAAAGGAAAAGTATTTGTAGCTGCCAGGGTGGAAACTAACCGGCATTAGGACGAGGGGGAATTGGGTCACATTAAACGTGTAAAGGCTGAATACGCTTTTCGTTGCAATTCTTATCCTTTTTTTACTACTTTCTCTGTATTAGATAGTTGTTCTATTGCTAGAAGAAGGAAAGGGAGAGTCAAGAATATTCGGATACATAGACGTGCGTGTATGAAGAAAATGATGAATTTGAAAGAAGCGAAAGGTATTCAAACGATCTGTTGTTCCTAACTACCCCGTCAGGGACTGTGTATGAAGATAACAATATTAAAATTATTTTATAATGTCGGTTTATTCAGTTGTCTCGGTGTTGCAGTGGTGTTTAAGAGTCACGTTTTCTATTCTCCCAAGTAATAAGCGTTTTTATAGAATATACGGATTGCAAATTATTGTACCTAGCCTTAATTTTACCCAAAAATTTCTATATTGGCTGTAATCTATTTTCTAAAAGAGATATTTTGAAAAATCGTTGACGATCGTAATACAAAGTTAGCTATATTTTACTTATCTTCACGCGTATTCCCAATACTGGAGTAGACAGACATCTAAAAAATTAAGTATTTTCGACCCACCTTTCATCAACGCCTATTTAGGACAATGTGACTGTTGGTGATCCAAAGGGTACAAGTCAACGGTACAATAAACTTATATAGATAAATTTCTACATAGATAAATAAGCTGGTATAAACATTCATGTACAAAAGGAACCTCAATCATACACAACCTCAATATTTTAACACACAAATATTAGCTCCGAGCTGGATTCGAATCCCCTCCAACCTTAACTTCGAAGGCAGGGTCACAAGGCTATTGGATAATCATATATAAACAAGTTATATAACCTAGCCGTTAGCCTGGTAGTTAGGGCGTCCCGTTTTATTACGCCAATGATCCACGTTCGATTCCCAATCGTGTAGTAATAATGGTCAACTTTTCCTACTCAAATCTTTCTCAAAGATTATATATGAAGAAGAGTTGTTCAAGTTGTAAACTAAAAGTGAGTTTTTTCTTCCTTTATTTTCCCATTACTCCAATAACTTTTCTCAAGTGCACAAAACAATTGCAAACGAATTAATTGAAATTGATTTCACTAGACCAAGCATGTCGGGTCACCACATAGGTCATAAAGTAATATAGGAACGCTTAAAGTGATCGATTTCATAAATATTATTGAGAATTTTATGGAGAGTTGTCAAATGACAAGGTTTTTTCTTAATTAATTAAGTCGCAAATTGATTACTTTTGGTCGGCAGGAAGGAATAAAAAGCGGGTGTAGGCACTATGCGCTCAGCAGGCTACGGGGGGGCCCAATACCCCGCCTTACATTGCGAGTGGGTAATGTGAAAGTAGACACACGAACCCCGCCGCTGCCTAAGTACTGGCTGCAAAAAGTTTTCATAAAAAAAATTCATGCATTTAGAATACAAAAATATTTAATCTGTCTAGTAATATAAATGTACTTAAATCGAGAAAAGAACTGATTTACCACCAACGTTACAAGGACTATCTATATATAACATGATAATAGAATGTAGAGTCACCATAGACGACTCTACATTTTATTACGTTCTCCATGTAAACATTTCACTGTTACAGTTCAATTTTACAATATCCGAGGGTTCTTTGTAGTTTTTCTTTAGATTCTCGCCACTCCGAAACTCAAGAAGCTTAAACGTTATTACTAATTACAACACTTCAACATAACATAACAAAACTCCAACGACTAAAAGAATACGTTATTAGCAGCATCATACGTAGCATAATTGATTCCAATGTGTGGGAACACAATCCCTCACTCGCATTACGTGAACATTTATAAATACCAGGGTGTGGGGCAAGCACGCGAGCCTACCTACCTACGGACCTATGTACGCCTAGTACTTACCGGACCCTTCGTACCCTCGTCGACCCGGGCTAACTAGATAACAGCGATATCGGGTGAAACGAAACTAAAGGAAAAGTATTTGTAGCTGCCAGGGTGGAAACTAACCGGCATTAGGACGAGGGGAATTGGGTCACATTAAACGTGTAAAGGCTGAATACGCTTTTCGTTGCAATTCTTATCCTTTTTTTACTACTTTCTCTGTATTAGATAGTTGTTCTATTGCTAGAAGAAGGAAAGGGAGAGTCAAGAATATTCGGATACATAGACGTGCGTGTATGAAGAAAATGATGAATTTGAAAGAAGCGAAAGGTATTCAAACGATCTGTTGTTCCTAACTACCCCGTCAGGGACTGTGTATGAAGATAACAATATTAAAATTATTTTATAATGTCGGTTTATTCAGTTGTCTCGGTGTTGCAGTGGTGTTTAAGAGTCACGTTTTCTATTCTCCCAAGTAATAAGCGTTTTTATAGAATATACGGATTGCAAATTATTGTACCTATGCTTAATTTTACCCAAAAATTTCTATATTGGCTGTAATCTATTTTCTAAAAGAGATATTTTGAAAAATCGTTGACGATCGTAATACAAAGTTAGCTATATTTTACTTATCTTCACGCGTATTCCCAATCCTTTCATCACCTTTCATCAACGCCTATTTAGGACAATGTGACTGTTGGTGATCCAAAGGGTACAAGTCAACGGTATAATAAACTTATATAGATAAATTTCTACATAGATAAATAAGCTGGTATAAACATTCATGTACAAAAGGAACCTCAATCATACACAACCTCAATATTTTAACACACAAATATTAGCTCCGAGCTGGATTCGAATCCTCCAACCTTAACTTCGAAGGCAGGGTCACAAGGCTATTGGATAATCATATATAAACAAGTTATATAACCTAGCCGTTAGCCTGGTAGTTAGGGCGTCCCGTTTTATTACGCCAATGATCCACGTTCGATTCCCAATCGTGTAGTAATAATGGTCAACTTTTCCTACTCAAATCTTTCTCAAAGATTATATATGAAGAAGAGTTGTTCAAGTTGTAAACTAAAAGTGAGTTTTTTCTTCCTTTATTTTCCCATTACTCCAATAACTTTTCTCAAGTGCACAAAACAATTGCAAACGAATTAATTGAAATTGATTTCACTAGACCAAGCATGTCGGGTCACCACATAGGTCATAAAGTAATATAGGAACGCTTAAAGTGATCGATTTCATAAATATTATTGAGAATTTTATGGAGAGTTGTCAAATGACAAGGTTTTTTCTTAATTAATTAAGTCGCAAATTGATTACTTTTGGTCGGCAGGAAGGAATAAAAAGCGGGTGTAGGCACTATGCGCTCAGCAGGCTACGGGGGGGCCCAATACCCCGCCTTACATTGCGAGTGGGTAATGTGAAAGTAGACACACGAACCCCGCCGCTGCCTAAGTACTGGCTGCAGAAAAGTTTTCACAAAAAAATTCATGCATTTAGAATACAAAAATATTGAATCTGTCTAGTAATATAAATGTACTTAAATCGAGAAAAGAACTGATTTACCACCAACGTTAACATCATTAAGGACTATCTATATATAACATGATAATAGAATGTAGAGTCACCATAGACGACTCTACATTTTATTACGTTCTCCATGTAAACATTTCACTGTTACAGTTCAATTTTACAATATCCGAGGGTTCTTTGTAGTTTTTTCTTTCTTCTATATAGCCTATCAAAAGTCCAATGCTGATAATAAGCCTCCCCAAAGATAGTGTAGGGCAACCTGTAACTCACAGCTTCACTATTTACTAAGTATCAAGTCAATTGATTTAGTGGCACGCCTGGAGAATAACATAGAAACAGAATATAGAATTACATAATCGTAATTTTTATGAGATTCGATGAAATTGTGGATTTGGAATTGGATGATATAGAAAAATTTATGGATGAAAATCAAGTAAGCCATTATAAAACAAGAATGTTACGTTTTTACCCTCAAACACTAAGATGTTATGCATCATTATCCATAACTACACTGGCTTTTGACCCCTTCAAACGAACACTAGTACTGATACAGAGGTAGTGCAGATCCAAGCGATTCCTGGACAGAATAGGAGCACAACCTTTAAACCTTATATATTATATAAGATTTAATATATTTTAAGGTATTTTAATTCACGCTTGTGAGTCATGGTAGTATTTAAAATGTAGATTGTAATTTTATCTTATTATTACTACTACTACTTATTACTTGAATTATATGATGAACAAAATTTTATTTTATTACATGTTTGGGGGGTTAAAATGGGAATGAAGTTGTGTAAGGAAAATGTATCGTAATTTTTAGCTATATGTTGTACCTAGGGCAGTTGGGAATCAGGATAATTACCTATATTATAAATACCATTTACAGTAGTCCAAATACTACGCATCCTGCACCTTACAACTTTTCACCTCAACTTATTGGCAGACAATGCCTCTTGCCTACCTCTTTGTACAATATTCTGTACAAATAAAGACGTCCCGATAGCCGGGTTTGTAGTGAACCTTCCTTCTACAAAAAAATCCCGGTAAATGAGCAAAGCCTGTCTATTAACAGGTTTAAGAAATTTATTAAAGAAAAACTTTCTAAGAAGGGTTATTATAATATAAATGAATATATTAATGACAGTAACCCCTGCGAATGAGGTAATCGTTCCCAAGCTATTTCTAGAAAATATCATATCACATTGTATAATATTGTATTGTAAAAAAAATATTGACCAAAAATGGGGATACCCACGGAGTCTCTTTCGCCTGTTTCTTCTCCGTTAGAGGAACCTCATTACAAAACGGTGGTAGATTAAAAATGACTATCGATAAACGAATGTACATTCTTATGTCGATGAAGTAAATGATTTGACTTGATTTGGTTCGGTTGCAGGTTCTAATCCCGCTAGGGGCAAACACTTATGTGATAAATAAATACATACATACGGACAATATCTGTCGGGATATGGACAATATCTGTAGCCTTTTTCGTCAAATTATGGAATATGAAACAGACCAGAGACAATGCAAAAAAGTGGTTTTCTAAATTGACCCGTCCGGGAATCGAACTCGGATCATTCACAGAGGTGGTCCGTCCGTAACGAATATGAATGTTTGTACTCGTATCATTATTGTTTAAACGTGTGTATACCTAAATATTTAACTAGGGAAATATACATACATGGTTTATATTGTGTACCATTAGCTTGGTCACACAGACTCACCACCTGTCACGTGGTCTCAAATAAGCTTAGGTGAAAAAAGAGTCGGAAGGACTTCATTGTCCGGACCACTGCCTACACTATTTTTTTATATAATATAACAACGGAATCATTTCTGCCTCGTGTACATTCGGCGGTCGGAGTGCCCGGCGTACTAGCAGTTATTATTTACCGGCTTTATCATTTCGAAAATTTCATATTCCCCGTACTTGGACGCTTGAGGTTTAAAAGCGTAAGCGAACTGGGGGGGGGGGGGTACTTTTTGCCTGCAAACAGCTAGCTTAGTAGTTACGAGCGCGCCTCGCACGCGCACCAGGGGTCATATAGGGGGTGCGCTAAGAAATAATAACTTGAGCGTTAGCTTAGAAAAAGCGAATCGCTGTACTTTATGCAGCCTTAGTTGTTATCGTGGTATAGTTTAATTTGTTCCATTTCTGTTGCGTTTGAAACATGTAATTTTATCATTTGTTTGCTTTGCAAGTGGCTTTTCAAGGAGAGTGTGGATGACAAAAATACAGTTTAATTTACGACTAGTACCGCCTAATAATTTTTAATATAATATCTTCACGCAATTTCCAATACAGTGGTAAGCAGAGGTCTAGACAATTAAGTCGTTTCGAGCCACCTTCAATCGAAGATATTTTGGAACATCGTGACAGATGATGAGCCCGTCGCCGTCTCAATGTCAAAGCCAACGATATTATTCGTACATAAGTTTTTGAAAAAACCCAATGGTACCAGCCTGCCACCTAGAGATCGAACTAGGGTCTCTTGACTCGAAATTCAAACCACTCTAACACACGGCTATCGTGACTTATACCTAATAATACGAAATAATACAATATTATTATTTAACCTTATTGTTCGTAGTTTTATAAGAATTTTCTTTGTCAGAACAGAGCATCTACATAAAAAGCGAAATATCGCAAACTGATTATTCAATCAAGCATATACTCGTAAACTTTAGGTTATACTAAAAATATGTCAGAAAGACAATTCTCTGCAGGAAATACTTATCGCCAAGAAAGAATTTTTTTAGATTCTTTATCTAAAGGGGTAGTTGATATCTACGAGATCACAGGTAAAAGCTAACCAAAAATGGCCGAGTGGTTAGGTGATAGGAATAAAAGTCAAGAGCACCGAGTTCGAAAAACAAGTGGTAAGCTCATACCGATGAATTTTTTTTACCGATGTACTTTGTTCGATTTATGTCGTTAGTCATCATCGCTAACAGTCATATCGCTACAGCATTACGCTGAATTGGAGTCCTATTTGGTATACCACATGTTAAAATAACCATGTAATTATCTTATATGTTTCTTTTGTAAATGTGTGTATCAAATAAATAGTCCTTTCTTTCTTTCTTTCTTTCTTTCTTTCTTTCTATCATCGTATATCATCGCTTGGAGTAAAAGACGGAGACAGGCTCACCTTATTTGGCCGATGCCTACCTCTGTATTCGAAAATGCGTGAAAATATACAAGAGTATACATATTCATACATATTGTCTGTACGTATAGATTCTATAATTATATTATTAATATTTTTACCTATTTTATAATGTTACATAATTATAAATATAATTTAATTTAACTTTCAATTAAAATGTGAACGAACATACGAGTAATATTTATAACACATAAAATTAGAATTTTAAACTACAAACATATGTCTCCGAGTCATAATATACATGTATTTGGGGAACGTAAAAACGTGAAGCTATGAACTACAGATAGTTTATCGATCTATACATGTATAGAAACACTCCATCCGTCCTTAATACGACTCGACGCTGGCTAACCCATCATGGTCCCCAGTATTTTTAATGAAAGCCACGGCGTCGGGCGGGCGACCGGTGCCGTATTAATCTTAGCAACGGACGCTCTAACCTCCTGTGCACCCCTGCTCGCTTAGTAGGTGGTACCCAAAGATCCCCGTTGAGGGGGCGAAATTTTTCCCGATTTTTCTCCATTTCACTATTTTTTTTTTCTCTCCGTGCATAATGCAGAGAGACTGCGAAATTTATCGGCGGCGAAATAAAAATCTATTTGTGCATTTACGGAAGAGAGAGAACTACGAAAATATTTTTTTAAATTGTTTATAGAAGACACTTAGATTTGAATGTACATATTTCTATAATAATGATGAATACAATATAAATTAATATAATAATTTAATTATAATCTATGAAGTTCATCAGCGAATAGAAAAATAAAGAAGAATCTGTCTTCAAAAGTTTAAGGAATCACCATGTAAACAATTTTTCTCACATTATAAAAGAAGTCATTACCGTCACTACATCAATTTTTACGCCAAAAATGTCCATCCAGTGTCATCCGGGATGTAAGGTTTCTAACAATCCTCTCGACTTTCAAACCTACTTTAAATAATAAATGTGGTAACACTGTCTCTACACTTAATAATAAAAACGAAAAACCACGACGAAAAATTTATTTTTCACGCGCTAACAATAACCTACTTCCTCAAGTTACTTGTATTGTGTATTTTACAAGTATCTTAAAAGACAGACAGGTAATGTGGCTAATAACAAGTTGTCTAGTAGCGTAAATAATACGAGTATATATTTTCTAAACTATACTTAACGGCTTGTTAAAGTATATGGGACAAAGGCCTTTTCTGTAAGAAGGTTTTGCCATAGTCATACAGTTGACCAGTCATGATAGCCGAGTGGTTGGGTGATCGGAATTTCGAGTCTACAGACCCGAGTTCGATCCCCAGATGGCTTGCTTCCACCAATGGGTTTTTTCAAAAACTTATGTACGAATTTATCGTTGGCGTGGACATTTAGTCGACGACAGGCTCACCACCTGTCACGTTGTCCCGAAAATTACTTCGGTGGAAGGTGGGTGTGAGGAACTTAATTGTCTAATCTAGACCTCTGTCTACCCCTGTATTGGGGATTGCGTGAAGATATTTAATGTTTAATTTTATTTAATACAGTTGACGATCACAGTCACACCTCGCACCGTAGACTTTTCTGCCCATATCCGACCCAATTATTGTTATATAGTCTTATTTTCACATGCTTACCCCGCTATGTATTGGTAGCAAATGTTACCTACAAGCCTCTTCCCTTTATCGCCTCAGAAAACCCACGGAAAGAAAGTGGATGGTAAATTTTTACGCCGACACCACAAGGTAAACTAAGCCTCTTTAAAATATGTACTCTACGTTTTCACAGCTTGAAAATGTTCGTGTTAACTTGGAACATTACCAGGATAGTGATGCAGGCATTTAGGCTGTATCTTTGGCAAGTTACTCCCAGAGGCCACTTCACGCGACTTGGTAGTGTAGCGACTTTAATTTTCCAAATTCACCTGCCGTTTATGTAATTCGCCCCCTCAGCATACATGTGGCGCCCCCTAGCGCCCCCTACGTAAGGCTGAGGGGGCACAGCGACGCTCACGAAAAGGAAAGGGTGGGCCATGAGCAATTTTTTTCTGATTTTTCCCCTCCGCCCTTTTTTTCCCCGATAATACCCTAATGGTCGCTTGCTTCCTTTTCGGCGCATTTTTTCGCAAGCAAAGATCGAGACAAATTTTTTATCAGCCCGTAGTTTTCTCATTTGTTACTGAAATCAAATCCCGATTCACTATTCACTTATTGACACATCGCGATCCTTCAAAATCAAAACCAAAAACAATCACCGTTCTTTATACACACATGATTCTTCTGTTAGGTCTGTCTATTCCAAAATGTTCATTTAAACACTTCTTACGTCTGCGATGTACTTAAAAATTTAAAATTTTTTGTACGTTGATTTTGGTATAAAGAAAAATCTTAGTTACTTGGGCCTACTAATAATAAAGTTTTGTTTTAAATTTAAAAAAAAATCTATAAATTAGAAAGCAGACAAATAAAAGTAAAATTATTGTATAAAAAAATCTAAATTCACTACAACACACTAGTCAGTTTACTAAAACTGACCCCTAAATTAAGTAGAATTTGGTCAACTTCACCTCCATAAAATTATAATTCACCGCGAAAACCGCTCTAAGTTTTTTTTTCTTAGAAAATTCATAAGAAATGGTACGCTTTTGAAATGGCCCCCAGTTACTAGGGCGGCATATAACTGAAGCGATAACGACAATCGTCGCGAAAGAAATCCAAAGGGACGCACTAACGAGTGCGCGTAGAGGTCGAAGCGAGGCGCGTCAATATCAAAATAATTCATATGTGACAATAATTAAGAGGTTTCGTCCCTCCCTTGCGTCCCCTAGGGGTACACGGAGAAGGGGGTTGGATCCAGAAAACCCTCGCGTGTGACTGTGCGCGACAACCCAGGAGGGAGTGATTGGATTCTTTATAAAAGCTTATTATTTAGATATTTTTGCGTTCTAATTAATTTGTTAATGTTCTTGAACTTAAAAAATATCTTAACGCCATTCCCAACACTGGGGTAGACAGAGATCTTGAAAATTAAGTCCTCTCGACCCACCTCTCACCGAAGATATTTTTAAACGATATAAATCGTACATCGTGAAAAACACATTGGTACGTGCCTGCCACCTGGGGATCGAATTTGGCTCTCTTGACCATAATTCTGATTACCCAAGTACTTGAACTTAAAGCTTTCTGATATTCTAGAGAATTATCTCCAAATGCTATCAGTGAAATATCAATTTCTAATAATTATGAGTAAGACGACTTATCTTGAAATCAAGAATTCTCCACGGTTTCATCTATGCAACCATAAATTTTGTTACAACGGAAATTTTACGGTTTAATATTTTGGAAGCGCTTAGGTTTACACGAATCTTGCTCTTCCAAATTAATAGATCTCAAATAGAAAATAATACCCCTCGAAATGCAGTGACGACATGCATAATGTTGTGGATGATAGATTGCGCGATGGATGCAGGTGTGGCTGATTAGTGGCAATTTTTTATACACAAGTTCCAATAATTAATATATTTTGATTTATTTATTTGAAACAATTTTTTAAAATTAAATAAAATATCTTCTTCTATATCTTCACGCCTTTCTCAATACAGGGGTAGACAGAGGTCTAGACAATTAAGTCCCTTCGACCCACCTTCCACCTAAAATATTTTTTAGGACACCGTGACAGGTGATGAGCCCGTCGTCGTATTAATGTCCAAACCTACAATATAAGTCGTATATAGGTTTAGAAAAAAACCCATTGGTACGAGCCTTGGGGTCCCGAATCGAACCCGGGTCTCTCGACTCGAATCCCGATCACGCAACCACCCGGCTATCATGACCTTATTAAAATACAAATACAAATAAGCCCTAGGCCCAGAATTAGCAAAACCTGTATGACAGGAGCCAGTTCCTTCCGAAATAATGACACAACTTTACAACAAAGCCATTAGTTATTGATTAAATTGCTTATTACGCAGTTTTATTGATTTTTAAAGCATATTTATGCTGAACTCTTATGTCATTAAATTAAAGAGAAAAAATTGTCACTTGCAAAAGGGATAATGGATGGCGCCGATGCCAAAACAAGGCATAAGTAAAGAAAAGTGAATACAGATTTAAAATTTCAACTGATGCGTGTAAGACACGGTGGCTCGGAGGTAAGAGCGTTGTCGCGGATCGGCAAAGGTCGCGGGTTCGCATCCCGCCCGTGTCAGTAGAAATTTTAAAAACATTTTTCTTTAACGTAAGATATAACGTGCATGTGAAACTCTTTGTGAACGTATGCGTTATTATTTTTACTACCGCATGTTATCGCGCGTGCGTGTGTGTGTGTGTGTGTGTGTGTGTGTGTGTGTGTGTGTTAGTGAAATATAATAAAACACTTTAAAAAACCAAAGAAAAGGTTATCGTAAAAGATGAACTTTATTCTCTAATGAATTGACGTGTATATACGTTCCATCCGGCGGATGTTGGTTTTGCTTACATACCCTTTACTGAAAATAACTTTTTTATATCTGCCAATACCATGGTAGTCAGAGATCTAGACAATTTTATGTCCTTTCGACCCAAATTTCACCGATGAATCCGTAGCCGTTTTAGTGTCCAAACAAGCCGTCGATACAATGCATACATATTTAAAAAAAAAAAAACTTATGGGCACGATTCGAATCCCGAACCTCCAAGCACTCGGCTATCGTGACTCTTTCAATTTTAGTAAACCCTAAAAATATTTTATTTCAATTTCCTTTATTGCTACATTAAGCATGGCCGTCACAAGGACATAAAAGAATTGTAAGATGCAACATCACCCGGATACCACATAAGGCATTAAAAATACTAATTTGTTGGAGTAAATAGTAGGCACACCTACACGACCGGTCCGAAATGATTATTTAATAGTAACTCTCTATCCTTCTCATCCCCCCCTCGACCGCTCAACCCTCGGCCAGCCTTAGGGGGCGCCCGAGACCCCTAGAAAAAGTTTCGCCGGCGCGTCTATCAAACTAGGAGACCGGACAGCGAGAGCATTGGAGTGGACTCTTAGAGATAAAGGATTTTTGTTATATACGTATTCTTCAAATGGGTTTTAAGAATACCCGAAAAGCTTAGTAAGAAATTTATACCTAAATATCTTATCTTCTTTCAATCTTTCAACAGAATTTGCACGTAAGATATATATGAATATATTACATTAAAATATGTTTGTATGGATTATAAATCCCAGGTGCAAGACTCGTACAAAAAATTTGTTCGGTGAAAGGTGAGTCGAAAGGATTAAGTTTTCTGGGCTTCAGTATACTAGTTACTAGTTAGGAATAGCATGAAGATATTATAATTTTTTAAACCAAAGCTGATAAACTTGCTTCGATTGTTTATAAACGTCGAAATAATAATGAAAGAATAATAAACTCAACAAATGTCGTAAGGAACTAATGCTTAAAATTTACGAAAGTGAATATTAACGTGACTCGTGATAGATTGAAAAAGTAGAGAAGTAAGATAGCAACCAGTAAGCGCCCACTACTGGGCAGAGGCCTTCTCTCAAAGCATCTAACATAAAAAAAATAGTTATAAACAACTCAATGGATGTTAATGTTCATACACTCTGTGAGGCCGAAACTTGCGCTAGGCATATGCGGTTTATTATTAGGAGTTACAACAAACGATTATTTGAGTTTTGAAGAGGCGGATATCGAGCATACGATTTATATATACATATATCATCATCACAAATGAACGCCATCGCCATTCTTCCGAATTGCGTACCATACAAAAGGGTAAAACCTATAAAAGTCCACTGCAGGACCTAGGCCTCTCCTGCAGGGAGGGTTTTGCCATAAACCACGGACTGGCGATCGCAACTTCTCACATCACGTACATTTGCGATGCTGCCCGTCGCATGTCCGCTGAATTTAATTTAAGAATTGTCAATAATGATTAAAAATATTTAATAAGATGTTCTATGATTATTGAAGATTTCCGAAATGCATATAGTAATGTATATATATGCGATGTGTGATTATTATTGATGAAAAAATGTACTGGCTATTTATCAACGAAAATTAAAGTATAAACTACTAGTTGACCCAAAGTCGCGCACTTTGTCTGCACCTCTCATGAGTTTAATCAAACAAACATATTATGAGTACATTTTAATTTTTACACCTTAACCGCGCCGAATCAGTTCATTTGAATTATAGTATTTTACCGTAGCTACTGAGATAGGTTTATACTTACTTACTTATCTTCACGCACAATCCCTGACGGGGTAGCCAAAGAGAACAGATCGCCAAGTGTCACGATCCCTACATACTTCTTTCGCTTCTTTAGCCGACATAAAGACGGCGACGGGCTCACCACCTGTCACATTGTTCTGAAAATATCTTCGGTGAAAGGTGGGTCGAAGGGACTTGCTTGTTTAGACTAGACCTCTGTCTACCCCTGTATTGGGAATTGCGTGAAAATATTGTTTTGTTTATATTTTATTCCCTGACCTTGGACTTCTGCAAATATTTCAAAACCAAAATTAGGCAAATGTTTCAACATCTCCGAATTTTTGTGAGACTAAACAACGTCAATTTATTATTATTACATATAATAAAAATGTGAACGTTAATCAAAGTAATCAAAAGACCTTTAAATAAATTTTCACCTAACTAGAAAATACCCAGAGAGCATAAGGTGGGAGGATATACCGCTACATTAGCGTAGAGGTGCGGGTGGTTCGGCTCGCGACGCTGTCAGTGCAGATTATATGGGGTTGAGTTGTACCAAGGGCTCCCACGGGTGAGTCGGGTTTGCCGCTCAAGGCTTCCAGGATGTTAAAATTTATCGAGTAGTCATCGGTTTATGGAGAAGGTATTAAGAGATCATAGTTCAAAGGAGAATTATGCATTTTCCTTTAAACTATGTTTAGACTATGTTTAGTCAAGAATTCAGAAGCAAACTTAAAAAAATTAAAGTTATATCTATTTTGTAGCTGAAGGAGAAAAAAATTGGCCTTAAAAACCGGTCATCCCTTTCTTGCCGACGGTTAACGCGATGCAGGAAAAGACATTGCAAATGGATTCCGACATAAGACATAAGAGCCAGCAATATCGAAAATTCATTGTTAGTGTTGCTTTCGCTAGTCCATTTTCCGAATGTGGCGATAATACCAAACTCTTATGAAGAATCTTTACAGGGTCAGTGCCTACAGTAAACTTTTCGTCGTTTAGAGGTGATAATTCTAAAGTACGTACCTACTAGCTTTCTAATATACGAGACTCGCCGAAAACACACGGCCAAAATATGAAACAACGGCCGACCATATTCTCAATGTTTAGGTGCTCAGCTTTGCACAGTTTTTTTACAATGGAGACAACCTAACGAGTTTCTTCCTCCGATTACTTTTCCATCAGAGGAACATCGTTACGAAGTGCAGGTAGAAAAAATCGATTTCAGAAAAGTGAAATTTATGTTCATATACCGAAAAATAAATATAATAATTTGATTTAAAAAAACAATAAGCTATTGGCAAGCAGGAAATCCTTTTTATTACAATCTTAGGGCCTTGTTGTTTAAAAACGACACGACAAATCGTTAGTCGTGGTGAAAAACAACTTTAAAATTAAGTTTTATGGAAAAAAAATACGTTTCATAGATACATTTATACTTGCATCTTAATATTTAACTTTGATGTCGCCTGCCGCATCCAATTACTTTCATCACTCTGTGTCGGATGTGTGCGAAGCAAGGCCGGGGTCGGGCGGCACAGTAATGATTTACGCGCCCTAAAACATTTATTGGAGGCTCTGGAAACTCATTCGAGCCTGATTTTTGTTCAGTCCCCGAACGCGTCCCAACTAATGCGACAGTCGGAGCACAAATTCCAGACTATCCCGACATAGATGAAAGTTATTTTTCACTTTTGATGGTGAGGTAAATAACATAATAGTAAATACATAAATGGGACAACTTCACATACATTACTTTGATACCAAACTAAGCAAACGCATTTGTGTTATGAACTACCACACTTGTACTAAGCTACCACAAACATGAGTCGAGAAATAGTTGCCTTCTACAGTGACCCGACCGGGAATCGAACCCACATTCCAAAAAGCTGCGGACATAATGAAAGCCGATGCGTACGCCTCGCGTCAAGGGAGGTCGTCAAATATTATAAAAAGGTGTCTTAATATTTTATAAATGTGTGTCTTGATATATTGTAAACATTTCAATGCGTGGATAGCAATCCAACGCTTATGTTATTTACCGCTGGCGAAGAAAAGAAAGAAAAGGGGTGGCATTTTCTGATAGCAGCACGGACACGCGTTTAAACGAACATAGAAAATTCTATTCTTTGTCATCACTAATCCAGATTATACCTGCAATATTATTATTATATGATTATATTCCTGTGGTTTAAGAGTACTCGGAGATATAGACGTGCTTGAAGAAAATTATGAATTTGAAAGAAGTTTTTATTGAATCTGTTCTATCTGACTATCACGTCAGGTATGCATGATATATACTATCTTCATAAATTCCCTTACAGTAAGTTCACATCAATAAGTACGGCTCCAGAATATCTCAGTCTATTGTCAACGTTATAGACCAAAGGACGCCCTCAAGCTCTCGTCATTGTAGTCCCTAATGATCTCGCCGAAGGATTCCCCCTGAAACCTTCGCCGGGGCTTTGCAGCATAGATTAACAAATCGATTGTCTGAAAATTTACAAACAATTATGAACTTTATGTACTACTTTCTTTCACATGCGGCTTCGCGAGTCAAAATTTTTGTTATTAAAAATTTTATAAAGTTATTATATGTATAATGTTTCTCAAACACGTTGAGACAGCTGATACAATAATAGGTTAATTGAACGATAACCAATATTTATTTATTGGAAATTCGTTTTGCCTTTATTTTTTACACTTATACATAGTTGAATATTAAGTGTCAAAGGGATCATAGAGTTCCATAGTGGTCTTAATTTTCTACAAGAAAATGGCGGCGCAAAGATTTGCCTATAAAATTCATTAATTGACAATTGATGACTTTTATAGGCAAATTTTTGATGCCTTGATTTACATTATTATAATTTTGGTAGGAATCTCTAGTTAAAAAATAAAAAGCCTATATAGTGATAATGTAGCCTGCTAATGGCGAAAGAAAAAAATATCTTCACGCAATTCCCAATACAGGGGTAGACAGAGGTCAAGTCTAGACAATTAAGTCCCTTTGACCCACCTTCCACCGAAGATATTTTCGGGACAACGTGACAGGTGGTGAGCCCGTCGCTGACCGGCGAAAGACTTTTTAAAACCGGTTTAGTAGTACAGACAAATAAACTCACTTTCACATTTATATTAGTTAGGATTAATAAAGAAGGTGAAATAACGGTTGAGGTGAGATGGTCGGCACATGCATTGAATGCCGTCGGCTAAAATTATATTGAATTAAATTATATGGAGCCGCATTATTTCGAGGGCCATTTTTGTTTATATATATTCATCAGTGTATAAAACATAAAAAACAGAATTGATGCTAAGATTTGAGAGATTTGTCTAAAATGAATAGAGTCAAATTAAGCCACCCACCCGAGTCCCACAATTCATTTCCAAGGGTTCAAAGGAAAAGTCGTTTCAATCCTTCGCTGTGTGCCGCTGGACATTACAAAGACGCCTGAAAGTGTTGTGCGATTCACAAAATTTTTAAGGATGCTATTGATCCCATAATAAAATACACGCATAACTTTACTTTTTTTTTTTATAGAAAATACCACAGGCATAGCAGATGCGTTGCTGGCCTTTGAGAGCCCCCAGAATTTTGGGGGAGGGGGGTGTGTGGGCCTCCGGTTACCAGCACTCACCAGACGAAACGCAGAAGTTTGTTATGCAACAACAAAAACCATACATGCAACAACAAAAGCTGATGCGTGGCCACTGTCAAAACTTACTTTCACGCTATTGATCGTATTGAGCTACGTTTTTTTTTAACAAAGAACAGATCTCAAATTACGTCATGATAATTTCTACGAACGAATTTTTTCATAAACGTATTTATTTGACCTCCTTCGTGCTGAACGAGCGTAGCTATGGCAAAAAATCTTAGGCTGAAAACTCAAATCAAACGTTAACGTAAATCCGAGGGAAAACGCTCACGAAGCGAAAGGCGTCACGATAGGGTCGGACGGAGTTTTTCTAATAACTAGTTTACACTTAATACTTTCTATTGTATAGTGACTATTTGAAAAAAATTAAAAGATTATTTATATGCATTACTTTATTTATGAATTTATATACATCTTAACTTTTTAAAAATAGTAAAAAGCAAAGTAAAGTAAAGCCTTAACCGCTCATTGAGATGTGCACTGTTGGACACAGGTCTAAAAGTGAAAGTTGCAATGAGCCTGTCGTCATCTTAGTATCAAATCGTGCAAGTTTCAAGCAAACTGATTTGTATGAGTCTTTTACACGAGGTTTGAACTTGACTCACAAGACTCGAATCCCGACCACCCAACCACTCAGAACTAAAAAATTATTAGAAATTAAATTGGTTAAGCAAGAGCTTTTAGTAGTTTAAAACAAAAATAACAATTATCTTAATATCTTAAATAAATAAATAACTTCACGCTATTCCCAATAGAGGCAGATCGAGGTCTAGACAGTTAAGTCGATCGTCTCACCTTCCAACGAAGATTTAATATCTTAAGAATTATTATAAAAGGGGTCCAGGTAGGACCAGACTAACTTTCGATCTGACCAAGTTGCTCAAAGCGCGTTTCAAGAGTACTCGAATATCTAGACGTGCGTGAAGAAAATAAAAAAAAAATATCAAAATATCTTCACGCAATTCCCAATACAGGGGTAGACAGAGGTCAAGTCTAGACAATTAAGTCCCTTTGACCCATCTTCCACCGAAGATATTTTCGGGACAACGAGACAGGTGGTGAGCCCGTCGCCGCCTTTATGTCCAAGCCAACGATGAAATTCGTACATAAGTTTTTGAAAAACTCATTGGTACTGCAACCTGGGAATCAAACTCGGGTCTCTCGACTCGAAATTCCGACCACCCAACAACTCGGCTATCGTGACTTTAAAAAAAAACAGATGTTCTAATTTTTAATCTGTGTACAAAAGAAAACAATATTCACCAATCAGAAATTTGTATTCAAATGTCACCTTACCTTAGAAGTTAACCTACAAGTAACTTGGCCTGGGTTACATAATAGAGATAATTAAAGCCCAATCCGGTATACGGTTCATTTAGAACTGGAGATATCCAGGCCAAGGCGAAGTGCGTGCGATTTCTGGTTAAGGCGCAGTAGCTGTCGGGAGGCAGAACTAGTTAGGATAGTGCCTATATTTAGATTGTGAATACTGATACTACTGTCTCGCGAATTCATAGTTAATTAAGTGTTCGAAATTTAACAGATATATCCCTAAAGTTTTATCGATTTAGTAAGAGCAACAAGCAGAACGTATGTAGTTGTATGAAGATGATAATTTTCTGTCCACGGTAAGGTTATGATATGCACGTCTATCTTCTCTATCTCACCTCACCTTCATCCTCTTCTTCTTCTTCTTTAGCCTATCAGAGTGTGAGATCACTTGAATATGTTATAGTAGGCAAAATGGAGTGACGCCCTGCACAACATTGTGGAGAGTCGGTGGATGAATGTGGCTCGGCCGTTCTTAGAGGAAATCTTTGGTGGAGACGTATGCCCAGCAGAGGACTTGTATAGGTCGTTAGGTAAGTAAAATATTTTAACACATTAGGATGGCATGATTTAAATAAACTCCAAATAAACTCCAGGAGATGTAATTTCATATTGAGCTCAAGGTAATCTAATTAGTAAAGATTTACTATTGAATAATTTTTTATTAAATAGTTTTAAATTATTCGACGAATTTGCTTAGTTGTCCCATTTACTCTAAGTTTGTCTCTTTGTACTAGAAATTCACCGCCAAAGGATACACGAGTCCTGACGAATTTCTGATTTCATCTAACAAAATCCTTACGCTTACGCCAACCTTACTTGAATCCCTTTTATAAGGGTAGGATAGCATGTGCCAGCCACCCTGCTGTCGTTTACCCTGCTTACGATCGCTACCAGGCAAGCATAGTACGCTGAGAATTTTAACGGAATTAGTCGCGAGCCCGCCTGCAGGGCGCCGCAGTAAATTCACCGCACACGTAGCACGAGCCGAGGGGTAGGAGCGCCGCCCACCTCCACGCCTCGTATTAGCGCCTAGTAACTTGCGAGCTCGAGGTGTCTGCACGCAACGCAAAAACAGAATTTACCCAGCCGAAAATAATTCTCGCGTCGTGAAGGGAGAAAACGAGGTTGTTTCCCAGCGCGATATACATACGGCTCAAAAATAAAGTTTATGATTTTTTTTATAATTTCTAAAGCATATGAGATAAATCCGAAGTTCGGTATATCTTGCTATATACGTGTATATGGAAATAGATAAGCATGTGTGTATAGAACCGCAGTGTCAGACCCTGGTGCTTGCTTAATACGCGAGTTACTCAGGTTCATTCTCCTGGCGAAAACCAATAAAGTTGTTGATAGCAATTTCAAGTGATTTACTATAGGCTCGCTGGTGAAGAAAAACATAGCAAGAGAGAAATAATTGTAAACAAAAATCATGGATGTATGATGTTAGGCAACCTGCAATGGAGCAACTGAACTTAGTCTAAAATAATTTTTAAATAAGTTTTGAAAACCCATTGTTACGAGCCTGCCACCTGGGAATCGAATTCGGGTCTCTTGACTCGCAATTCCAACCAGCCAACCACTCGGATATCGTGACTTTAATTATGACAATTTACCAATTCTCTATCGCATATGTACTTCGTAATATAACTTCGTAAATGAAACGTGTATAACAGACCCCTCGTGCTATTAAAAGGCAGAGAATCGATAAGGAAGGGGACCAAACTTAATTATGTCATGGTTCAAGGTCGAGTGGATTGCATTGTCCAAATCTATAAGTTGTAAACAGATTCTGTCGCATGCAATTTGTTAATAGATATTTTGATGAATTTCTTAAAAAATATTACAAAATTTCCAAGTTTCTTTCTCTAGGTTTATTTTACGTCAGGATGTATCTATTTTAAATATATATTGATATAAAATCACGATAGCCGAGTGGTTGGGTGATCGGAATTCGAGTCAAGATACCCGAGTTCTCAGATGGCACGCTCTATGTAATGGTTTCCTTCAAAAACTTATGTTCGATGCATGGTATGCAATGTAAAAATAGTCTTTATATATTAGCCGGATTTTGTCTCTATTCTAATTTTTTTTGAGGCCCAGCTGATAGCTAAGTTGTAAAGCTATCCTGTCCCACTGCCACCATTGATACATCTATCATAAGAGCTTACAATGAAAATGCATGCATTCTTTATGAAATATGTTACTTCATTGAAGTCTATAGTCATAGAATATTTATCTATTTCAATATATATGACAAACATATACGACAATACATATGTAAGTATATAACACCGTTGACTTGGCTAAGACAGTGATAGGCCCACCACCAGTCACTTGTCCCAAATTCAGTGTGGCCACCGAAAAGTGGGTGAAAAAGTTCTCATTTTCTACACCTCCTGTCTACCCCAGTATTGAGAATATGCGTGATTATTTTATGCTCTTTTAGATGCCGATGGTTACGTGTTAGTTAATTTAATAACCTAAAAGTTTTGTTACCAATTATGTAAGAGAGCTTTAGGATAAATAATCGAGTATATCCCGCGGAAGTGAAGCGGCAAAACAAAAAGCCTAGGCTTTCAGTACGCACCTCATAAACAATAAGCCGGCTTTAGCTGTATCGAACCTTTTTACGGCTCCGCTATGCTATTCATGCGTCATTCGAGCTGATTGGATTTCTGATAATAAACAGTTTCCTACTTCCGCATACTTAACTGACTGTAAATTTTGACTGTAGGACATGGGTCTCTCCGGGTATTGCCCTAACCGTAACGCTTGGCAAGCAGATCGGCGGTCACAGTACCAGACTAGGCAACTTTACTGTTCGTCAACGGTCTGATTTAATTTAATGTGGTGTTTTTTTTTTATTGGGAAGAGAGGCAAACGAGCACGTGGTTCACGTGATGGTAAGTGATTACCGCCGCCCATGAACATCCGCAATACCAAAGGCACAGCAAATGCGTTGTTGTTTTTCGAGATTATTATCTCACCGTCTGTCGACATTGTTTATCGTTTTGAAGTTGCTTTCAGGTGTCCATCGGCTGCATCTCCTGATGTCCTGGTAGCCACTTACCATCGTGTGGGCTTTTATATCAGTTTTTCAGTGCGATCATATTGAAAAAAGTCCATCTCGGGCAAAACAAACTTCTAATCTGTAACATCAAAGCGGTCGCACGAGCCGCAAGTGCCAGCCGACGAATAGAATAGCCTGTTGTTGTTATTAACAGCCCCTACCGGAGAAAAAAGAGGGTGGGTGTGAGGCTAAATAATATCTGGATATGATAAACTAGCGCGTCTAATTTGGAAGTAAAATTGTAACAAAAACAATACCGTTTTTATGCTTATGTTACGTATTAAGAAGTAAAACTTCTTTGTTATAAAAAAAAAAAACAAAAATAATTTAAAAAAATCTCTTTCCTCGTGCCAGTACATTACGTTTGTCCAAAAAGTGTAACTTTTGTCCCTAGTATTCAGAAAAAATAGGCCGCATAAAATTCAAAAACAAACACACATATTTTTATATATGAATATTATGAATGAAACAGAAATATTTGAACCTCGCATCTCTTGTATCTCAAATAAATTATTACATATAAGAAGTAATACTTACACGTATTATTTAAAATGCACTTTTTTGTGGACTCTTTCTCTACTATAACCGTAACGCTTGGCAAGCAGATCTAATAGTACATCCCTCACTCTATTGCGGAATATTTTAACTGAAATTATTTGGTGTTAAATTATATTTAGTGTTAAGTTGGACCAAAAGGTCAACTGATATGTGCAAACTACATAAATGTGCAAAGGTTAGGTAATTTCGTAAATTAGCGTAAACAAACATCATGATACCAGATAGAAGATTACGAATGGTGGAAAAAAATGGAGCGAATTACATTTTTAAATATATCCACTATTTTAATATCGGCTATAAACGATTAAATTTTGTATGCTTAATTTTTACACCAATCTAAGAACATTTATCATCAGATTACAAGAATGTATCAAATCATTAATGATTTTAAAGCAGGTGTTTCTAAAGATGTTAAACATCTCAACAGATTATCCGGAAAGCATAAATATAGTGTATATTAGCTATTTGCCTCACGGATAAACTGTATTTATTATATCAAAATTAGGCATTCTCTCAGTTCAATTATATTAAGTCGAATTATGAAAAGCGTCCTGAATTAGTATTTTGTGTTTAATTGTTATACATCGCCAACTATCGCAAATACCCACAAATCACTGTAATAACTCATTCAGTCGGGCTATATCCATGTCTTTAGTATCCGAGAAAAAAGGGGGGGAGGGTCGAATCCCACAAGGGGTGGCCGGCAATGGACTGAAGGAGCCCCAATCAATCTTACAAGTCGCAGTGCGATGCGGGGGCTCGGGTAGGGTGTAAGGTACTTTCGGGAGGTCGTAGGGACGGTACCCTCTTACGAACGGTCTACGACTGACCCTTCGGGAGGCTTCACACGGAAAAGGTCGGATGTAAACTTTTGTGACGATATTACGCTACGTTATTTAGTTTGAGTTTGTTATATGGAATTTGTTGAATTCGGTTACATATGTACGGAAAGGTATATATATACTCTCAATTACCAATTTTTTGTTGCATATGTTTAATTTAAATCTATATGAATTTTATTAGAAAAATAATTGAATTAGTGTTCTACATAATTTAAAAAAATCGAACAGTTTCAGGTAACGGAAAATTGTCTTAAATTAACAATTACATAGAAAAAGGCTATTCACGAATTTTTTTTTTCATATAGTTCTTTGATTTCGTATCGTTTTTCTGTATAATTTTCATTGTATATTTTTATCTTCTAGTTTTCTTTATTTGTTTTATATGAAAAAGAAAGGTATTGCAACTATTCAGGCATTATATCATCCACAGACTTGAACATGTCGTAGATGGCACATCGACGTAGCAAAAACCGGCATCAGAAAATGTACTTGCCCACTTCTCCGGCGGGCATCGTTTTTGTGTCTTGTCTAATACCGTGACGCCCCCTCCGGCTGATGAAACCTCGTGCCTGCCCCCGTGCCACCCCGAGACCACCCTCTAGTTCGCCCCAAGCGAGAAAAATGAGTTAGAAAAGATGCGGCGCCCGATTATGGCGTGACGCTCTGGTCCTTTGTGCGGGACATTCGTCTGAATCAATCGTGGGTCGTAAGAGACGCCGCGGGCGTTACGGGGTTACGTGTCAGGTGACGTTCGCATTGCGTCTATAAATCCTGCCCTCCTAATACCATTGTCGATCGCATTGACGCCTAGTATTTCTGAAACTCTAAAAGTAAAATAGATATGTAATAAAATTAACCTCGAGGACAGTTGCTGTCCTATAAGTTGCTCGCTTTGAAGCCCTAATAATTTAATTGCCCTAATTTCTGAAACCCTAATAGCAAATTATATCTTTAATAAAAAACTCATGCTAGTCTTAAAAACAATTAAAAGAAGTTAGTTTTCGAAAGTAATTAGCTATGTCAAACTCCATATCTCTGTTTTTGACAATAAATAATGGCGACCGAATATTTATTGATTTTTGTACTATTTTTTTTTCGAGATTAGATTAGAATTGTGCGATTACAATATTGTTTAGGAGTTTTAAACAATTACTTTAAAAGTATTTTTAAATGATTAATATTTTTTTATTTCTCATATACAATTTATTATAATTTATATAATTCTTGTATATGAGAAATAAAAAAAGAAATTATATATATTAATATTAAAATTAGAATTATAAATATTACTTTTATACTGTTAAAAAGTTAAATACTAAATATTAATCGGTATCGGTACATCGAAATTTACGTAAAATACCAAAAGCAGAAAACTTACACCAACAAAATAACTTTCACGGCCAAAGAGCTAATGCAGTTCTTTTAGCCTCGCTCGCTCTTAAGCAAATAAATTAGGATCTCGCATTCGAACTACGTACCCTCCAATCAGATAGCGCGTTTACAATGAAACAGGCCAATTGCTCATAAAACTCTTGTGCTTCAATAAATGCTGAGATTTGTATCAGATGAACCACGTTTCCTTATTCGTTAAATACGTGTACTTTATTTTTGTTTTAATAAATAAATCAATATCTTCACGCAATGCCCAATACAGGGTTAGTCAGAGGCCAAGTCTAGACAATTAAGTCCCTTCGACCCACCTTCCACCGAAGATATTTTCGGGACAACGTGACAGGTGGTGAGCGCCACCGTCTTTATATACAAGCCAACGATTATAATTCGTACATAATTTTTTGTAAAACCCATTGGTACGAGCCTGCCACCTGGAAATCGAACTCGGGTCCCTCGACTCGAAATTCCGACCACAGCTATTCGGCCATCGTGACTATAGGAGTCTTATTCCTATTTTTATTTTAAGTTCACACAATTTCGCACTGGGATAGGCAAAGGTTTAGACAATGAAGTCCTGTCAATACAGTTTTCTCAACACTTTGAAAGGATTCAAATCCCGTTACAAGCAACCAATTGTGAGATGAAGATGGAAGTAAGTAATCGAGTCGTAGATGTTTATTTAAATATTTATCTATTTACATATCTATACATACAATATATACTAAATATTATATCGTTCGCTAGGACGTTCAAGTTTGGACAACTATACCCTACGATGAAAAGTGAGTCGAAAGGGTTACTTCGCTAATGTTATATTTAACCCTCTGCCTAACCCTTAAATTGCCACCGTGAGTGTTTATACTTCAAAGTTATTTATTTTATTAATTGAGGTGATGCTCGAAACATTATACAGTTTTCAAAACTATCCAACATAATTTTATTAAAATGTCTGATGGATAGAAATTTCGTACATACTTTTAAAATTGTAATACCGTTAGGATTCGAAAACAAAATTTTCTAAATCATAACAAAGATACAAAGGAGGGCCCGTGGGCCGGAATGACCGCAGCCGCTTTGTACCGGTTTAGTTAGCAGAAGTTTAAGCTAGGGTTAAACGCGGTTGGATCCGCAAATTTTATAGCATTTATAATTTTATTTAATTTACGAATTAGTAATATGGTGTCTGCAGACCCTGTCTTGGAATCTGTTTGTTATGCTCCCTATAGATTCCAATGGGATTTCTATTTATTCTTCTTTTCAAACTTTCAAACTTTCCGTGGATTTATACATACATTTCTAAAACAAAATTAAGCAATTCGGTTTATAGAGTTTTTGTGACAGACGTCAAGCCACTATTAAATATATAGATAGATATAGAGGTCAGTAATCAAAGTAAAAACTAATCTCTTAAGTTGGACCTATTTACGCTTATTAACAAAATTCCATCAAGATCGTTTCAGTAGTTTCGGAGTTTACTTGCCTCAAACAAAAACCTGCCATATTACCTGCCACAAACATTATGACATGAGATTTTTAGATACAGAATATTGTAATATCTTTCAATGATATTACAATATTCTGTATCACTCACTGTATAGACTCACTCATCCGTAGACCGAAAAAGTGTCTCAGTTACGTGATATGTTCAACTGCTAAACTCGCCGATTTAATTGCCATGGGAGGCGATTGTAGCAGGTCCTCTTTATGGGAAAAGCGTATTTCCTTTATGCGTATGACTTTAACAACCAAATAAGTAGATACCTAAGTACGCATAAACTTTATAAACAACTATAATAATAATTATTATTAAGTGAAAACTTACTTATTAAGTCAATAACAGTTTTCAATAAAAAAAGACACGATAGCCGAGTTGTTGGGTGGTCGGAATTTCGAGTCGAGAGACCCGAGTTCGATCCCCATGTAGCAGGATCGTACCAATGGGTTTTTCAAATACTTACGTGCCAATTATATCGTTGGCTTGGACATAAAGATGGCGACGAGCTCACCACCTGTCACGTTGTCCCGAAAATATCTTCGATGGTAAGTGGGTCGAAGGGACTTAATTGTCTAGACTAGACTTCTGTCTACCCCATGTATTGAGAATTGCGTGAATATTTATTTATTTATTTTATTCAGTCAATAATTTTAAAACAAACAATCGGTTTGTATTGATTGTAATTATCCAATTTGATTGTAATTATCAATTGTTATTGGACACACGAAATTACATTTTAATATTTATCCAGTAACCAGACTGCCCGTAGCTTCTTCCGCGCATTATATTGAATTTCCGGGGGATACTACGATTTCCCGGAGTCATGAGCAGCTTATATCAATCTCCGGAACCTAAAACCTTTAAATCAAAATCCGTTACCTTATTCTTTTAATAAATAAAAATAGACTATCCATTCATCGTTTCTATTCATTTAACGTTTCTAGTCATTATAATCGAAATAATCAATGAAACTGTCTCGCATTTTTTCAACAGTAATCAGAAGTAAGTCACGGCGACGGGCTCACCATCTGTCCCGAAAATATTTTAGGACGAACGAAGGGACTTAATTGTCTAGACTAAACCTCTGTATACCCCAGTATTGGGAAGTGTTTGAAGAATTTTATTTATATTTATTTATTATTATGTAATCAGAAGTAGAAATTAAAATAAAAGATGGTTTCGTTCAAGTTTGATAGGCATTAGAAATAATTTTATTTTGGCAGACATTAAGTCGGCAATGCCTATCTATTTCAATATAATTTTCAATAAACTTCTTACCTTTGTGTCACTGTCCATGCTATCTTGATACGCCATACTCCTCATATGTTTGAGATAGGCAGTTGTGATCGGCACACTGTAGTCAACGTCTTCTCCTCCATAATATAAGCCACCATCAGGTCTCCAAGGTCTAGGAAACCTGCCGTAGGAACTAGAATATTCCATACTCGACGGAAGCAATTTTTTTCTCGGCGGTGACCTTGATTTCGGAGGATCTTTTGATGTCAAATTAGCGACATCCAGAGGGTTGTACTTTTTCTCTTTCTTTATTTGAGCGCTGGATTCCTTTACTTCTACGTTTTCTACTGTTTTAACACATTCTTTTTCACTCTCTTCTTTGATTTTATCTTCTTCCTTTTCTTGCGGTACTATTAATGGTGGCGGACTATCAACCTTTACATCTTCCACATCGATCAGACTGTTCTCGTCCTTATCGATCTCAGGGTCTGTGCGCATCGGCTCCTCTTCCCTGAAAGCGGGCTCGACCGAGGAACTTCTATTTAGGAGTCGAGCGGAATCGAATCCGTTTACTTTCTTCGATGTGAGTTCTATATAAGTTGGCTCCTGATCTTCCGTTTCAGTTGGTCTAGGACTGTCGACTTTCTTCAGCGGCTGTAGATCGGAGTAGTCGAATTTCGGCTCGTAAGGATAGTTGGAATGCGCCGCGTCAATTTCCGATTCCCAGTTCCTCGTGTAGTCGGGGGCGCAGTGGGGTAGGAATGGGAGGTAAGTGGGGTGCCTGGTTGGGGACGGCGATGGGGTGGGCAGCGGGGGGTGGGGAGGCACTGCGCGGGCGCCGCGCGCACTCGGCGCACCCGGTCAGGAAGCGCGTGACGGCCTCGCGCGGCAGGAACGCGTAAGTTTCCGTAATCTGTTGGAGGAAACATCCGTGATTAGCGAAATTATTGCCAACGATCGCTTCATAAATACGGATCTTAATTATACGCACTTATTTATACGTAATGAAACAAAGAGCTACAAAGAAAAATGTTGTTTAGAATACAACATTTATTAATTACATAATTCATCATATAATATAATAGTCACGATAGTGGTTGGGTGATCAGAATTCGAGTCAACAGACCCGAGTTCGATCCCCAGTTTTGTACGTTTTGTTTTTTTATTTACGATTTATATCGTTGGCTTAGACATAAAGACGACAACGTACTCACCACCTGTCACGTGGTCCCAAAAATATGTCTTCGGTGGAAGGTGGGTCGAAAGGACTTAATTGTCTGGACCTCTGTCGACCTAGTAAGGTTGACAGAGGTTGACCTACAGTTGTAACTGTAGATAGCGTGAAGATATTTATTTAACGCGGTATTACATTCAATATGGCAAACATTAGGAGAGGCTTATGTTCTGCCGTGAACTCTTGAAAGGCTTTAAAGAAGACAAATCTCGTCGGAAGTCGTCCAGGCCAGTACATCTTGCAGGAAAGATACGCCGTGGACAACTTAACCTGGATAGCAATGACTTTGTTATAATAATAATCAACTTTATTCCGAACTTTACTACATCCATATTAGTGACTAAAACATTATGTAAAAACACATATCTTATAATAAATATTCTACAAAATTCTATGACTTATTATTGACTTCCAGCTTGGATTCCTACCCAGAGAACATGATGGTAGTCAGGTAGATAGTGTTTTAATGGATTCAAGTTAATGCTAAGTTATTTAAAGGAGCATTTCTGTCTACAAATTTAATATGCTGAACCAATTTCCTTAATATGCATTCCACTTGTAGACTCTTTTTTCTATTCAATTTATGTCTAAAAACTATGTGACTGTGTGGTAACGGTTGAGAATATTGCCACTCCCTTTCTTCCCGTGGATGTCGTATGAAGCGACTAAGGGAAACAGCCTTCAATGTCGTTATGGCAACCGACAAATAGCGGGATAATCAATTAAAAAGCTTCAGACCAAAATAGATCGAAGACCGAAGATGGGCAGCAGCGTCTGAGGTGCGAGTGGTCGGGTACTGCGATCGCCAATCCGCTTGCCAAGCGCGGCGATTGTGATGTCGATATGACAAATACTCCAATGAATCAAAATGATAATCCGCAATGGGAGATGCCTATGTCCTGCAGTGGACTTTAACAGACCATTGTGTATGTATGTATGTAAATGTTATGGTAACTCTAAAAAGAAATTTTGGAATAGAACTTCAACACCTTAGGGTGTGTATATTTTTATGTCACTCCAATCTAATAACTTTATTTTAACGTAACTCTTAATTTTACTATCTATTATGATGGAAACATCAAGACACAGGAATACAGAGTATATATATAGTGTTCCATGGAATATATGATTTACAATAATTTTAAAGATCATAATCTAACCATATTCTAACAATAATATTCTCTTCTTTTTAGTATATTCTTTTGCCAGGACAAGTACTTTTGGGATCGGAGGAAGGTATATATGATGATATCCCTATCTATGTATGTATTTATTTATAAGTAAATAAGAAAATAGTTGAATACACACATTGAAAACAAATTGTCTAGTCCACAGACTTTCCCTGTATTGAAAATGCTTGAATATAAAAAAATAGAATAAAAAGTAATGTCGTCTAGTTCATAAATTGCAAATAAAGCTTAAACCAGTTTTTTGGAATGCAGGTTATAATAAAATACTATCACATATACATATATTCTGATCAAACGAAGATGTTATTTCTTTCGTAGCTTCTCATGCCCAACACATTCCATAACACATTGGGCGTATTCTAGTTTGTTAAATTCTATGCAGTTTGGGGGATTTCGCTATTCTCGTTACAAATTAAACTTAGATGGAATGTGGATGTATTTTTTTTATTTCTTTATAAATTTTAAAAGAAATAATTTCAGAATGATATTCATACTCACGATAGCCGAGGAGTTGGGTGGTCGGAATTTCGACTCGAGAGACCCGAGTTCGATCCCCAGGTGGCAGTACCAATGAGTTTTTCAAAAACTTATGTACGAATTACATCGTTGGCTTGGACAAAAAGGCGGCGACGGGCTCACCACCTGTCACGTTGTCCCGAAAATATCTTCGGTGGAAGGTGGGTCGAAGGGACTTAATTTTCTAGACTAAGACCTCTGTCTACCTCTGTATTGGGAATTGCGTGAAGATATTTTTTTTTATATTTTAAAAGCGAAATTTAAAAGCGTTTAGATAAAATCATATACAGCGCCATCTATCACAATCCTTACGTAACAGAAGCCTAGCTTTTATTTGAATTATACGATGTTCGCCATTGTTGCGGTAGACACCACTAGATGGCGTAAAAACATATGGGTTACATGTTGAATTTTAATTCTCTATAAATTGCTAAGGACTAAACCATTTTCAACAAAAAATATGGTGAATAATCAATTAACTCACAGTTCTATAAGTCCGTTTTTGACCTGCATGTTTTCCAGGTCTGCCTTCCAACTCCACATGAACTGTATAAATAATATCGAAGAAATTTTCGACAATCGCAACTTTTCTATATACTGGTTCTTGATTTGGAGCATTCTGTAACAAAAGAAATACAAATTTTATTTGCTGTAATATTAAATGACACTAAAAAAAAAAGAATATCTCGTAATATTACTATTTTGCGCCATCTATTGGTGGAGAAATATACACGTTCTTAAAAGATTTTAGCCAAATATTTTCTCCTTCTATTACTTCTCACCGCTAGATGGCAGAGTTCATTGATTCATTTTTTCGAATAGTATGTAAAATAATAAACATAGCTTTTAACTTTTATTTTAGATAACCATACGTTAACTTATTAAAACAAAATTGTTATACATTCATGACATCATATATTTTATAATATATGAAAAAGCAATCACGAGTTTAGGCCAAAAAAATGTTCCTAGAAAATAAATCACGATAGCCGAGTTGTTGGGTGGCCGGAATTTCGAGTCGAGAGACCCGAGTTCGATCCCCAGGTGGCAGTACCAATGATTTTTTCAAAAACTTATGTACGAATATCGTTGGCTTGGACATAAAGGCGGCGACGGGCTCACCACCTGTCACGTTGTCCCGAAAATATCTTGCGTGGAAGGTGGGTCAAAGGGACTTAATTGTCTAGACTTGTCCTCTGTCTACCCCTGTATTGGGAATTGCGTGAAGAAAATAAATCACAGTATCATACTAAAATTACACATTTTAAGCATAATAAAAAACTACATAGATCTTTTGATTTCTCCATGTTACTGATAGGAAATAATAAGATTTAACATGATTACCTATGAAAAGTATTAATTAATTATTCTTTCACGGCATCGGCGCGCTAACTTTTCAATCTCGAACAGATTATTACGTTACTTCGGCGATGCGATCCGTAACCCCGCCAAATCCCGTAATTAGCCTCATAAATTACCCGCGGACAGCAATTAGCCCGGCGCGGGATCGCGGCACGACCCTAATTACCCGCACTACGGACTTTCGGTCCGGGACGCTGTAATTACGTCGTCTGTGTTTGGTTACCCCAAGGTTCAAAATTTACCGGACAATTTAGATTTTCTATAACCGTGCGGCTTGGCAATCAGATTGACGATCGACTTCCAGAAAAATCCAACCTCTGACGCTGCACATAGGGTCTGATTATTTTGGTCAGGTGTTTTTAGAAATGGTTACACCACCTGACGATTGCTACAACGATATTCAAGGCTTTTCCCTTAGTCCCATCTTACGACAACAGCATGAAAGGGGTTGGCATATTCCTTTATATTCTTACAGCGCTACCAAAAGGCCAGTTAGTTAACTTTTTTTAGCTAAAGTTGTCTAATTTCGTAAATACCTTACGGAGCAAACAGAAAAATTGTTTGCGGTAGGTATGTAAGGCTCTGTCGCAAATAGGATCTGTCATCGCAGCGCTTGGATGAAAACACATCACTGTAAAGTGAAGTACCACGTACTGATACACATACCATTCTGGTACTCGCTTTTTCTCGCTTTACAGGGCGTTCAAATACTGAGTAATAAATATATATTACATATTGCAGGAAAAAAAAATAATTAGTAATAAATATGGAATGGCTAAGAAAAGTAATTTTATAAAAATAAGGTTTAAAAAGAATTTAACCATTCTGTATAATTTCTTCTTCTAATTAACATATATGGATCGGACATGCTTGTTACAGCAACATTGCATTTTTATAAAGCTCCGCAATATTTTTTATCTTCAGGCATTTTACAATGCTGTGTTAGCCAGAAGTCTAGGACAATTTATTCCGGTAGTCCTCCATTTCACGGTAGCTTATTTTGGACAACCGGACAAGGTGGTGAATCTATCGCAATCGTACGTACCGAACTACGTACCGGGATATTACCTACGGATCAAGGTATGCACAATCGAATATTTTCGAACTTTATCACCTTTTTTTATTTAGGGAAGAACAAAACATCGTCATTATTGTCGTCTATCGACTATCGTTTTCTCCATTTCACTCCACCATATAAAAACCTTCAAAACTCCACAACACTAGAACCACCTAAAAGTAATATCATCACGCAAATACAGGGATACACAGAGGTCTAAACAATTAAATCCTTTCGACCAACATTCCACAGAAGACATTTTTTGGGACAGATACCAAAGATATGCCCACTTCCAAGATAGCTAGCGGTCTTCTTTCGTTTTCTTAGGGCATCATACTTAAGCTTCAGCAATATTTTCATAACGGCATGTAAAGTCCACTACAGGACATAAGCCTCTCGCGATCGCAGTACCAGACAGCAACGTCCGAGACGCTGCTGCATGTCCTCTGTCTGCAGAATTTTAGTCTGACATTTTTCGTCATGACTATTCCGCCATCTATCGGTAGCCAATTGTATTTTTAAAGGTTAGCCTTAGTCGCCTCTAACGATACCCACGGAAAAGAGGAGGGGTGGCATTACTACACCGATACCACAGAGATACTTGTGTATAGCTAACTAAATCATTAGGATCCTCGTCATCATCTTACCACTGAAGCAGCCGTTATGTCTTGGTTATTTTCAGCCTATTTTCCAGATTGATATATCCTGCGATAAATGATTTCAGTATGAGATATTACAAAATTCCGCATACATATCTCCATAATAACTAATTACCGCATTGAAAAGCCGACCTTCTGAACAGTTACTAAACAGGAAGCGAAATTCCAAACTTAATAAAAGAAGAAGAGAGAACACTGTCATGATAGCTGCTAAAAAGATCTGAGTCATGAGAAAGACTCTCAGTTTCATCCCCAGGATGTAGACCAATACCAAATACGAAACCCTGTCAATGAGTTTCTTTCAACAGCTTATGTACGATTTATATCGTTGGATTGGTCATGTAGACGACGACGAGCTCAGCACCTGTCACGTTGTCCCAATATATAAATCGAAATTTGAAATATGGATCAAAAGGTATAAAGTATCTAGACTTCTAGCTACCCCTGTATTAGGAAATGCGTGAAGATAAAATTAACGAATATAAAATCCGTGCAGCAAAACCAACATTAGGAACACATAAAATACAGGGCGCTGCGAAAGCGACGAAACATGGGTATCATCGGAGATGCTTATCCCGAACCGTGTGGGCTGCGAGTGGCCCCGGGCGGGACTAATGGCCCCGGCGATTATACGGCCGTGGCCGCGCCAACCGACGGCAATAGGGATGCGAACTTGTAGCTCATTCGATTTTCTAAAGCTCTTTTGATTTATATTGTTTTTATTGTATTTTTATTTTTATATAGTTTATCTCTGTAAAAAAGGTCGTAGGCGAGACTAGACCACGTCAGCAAGTTGCTCTAAGCGATCTGTTTTCTGCTACATTGTCTGTGATTATGCGTGAATATCACATTGTATGTTAATTTCCTTCTTTATTTTTAATCCTCACACATTTTCCAATACTGAAGCGATATTGGTTTCTTTTCAATTTGGAGTAAAATATTTTATTCCAAACAAGTAATGCCAAAAATAAAATTCTTCCTAATCTATTTCTTACGGTACCTTAAAAGTTTCGAACTAAATAAATTATCAGTATATTTTTAACAAATTTTCTAAACTATATGTATTTGTTTGGCCTTTGATGTAACTTTCAATACTGAAAGTGATCTCTAATAGAGAGCAAGAAATTAAATTTGCGCCAAATGCAAAAATATTTCTCTTCCCCTACCTACTCTGTTTTATTCAGGAAGAAGATGAATTAAATCAGGAGAAATGAAATGAATAAGGAAAGAGTGACAATGCAAATTTATGAAGCTCCTACTTCAGAGGGGCACAGTTTGTAACAGATTTGTTGAGTATAAATCAAAATTGCAATAAAAATAGAACTCTATAAGTCTGTACTTAACGTTTGAATACATAATTATTTATACATGAGAAAAATTAAGCTTTCTTATTTCTTATTTTTAAATCCAAAATAAAAATTATTTCGTATTATAAAAAGATTATTTGTTTTCAGAGAAAATCAAATAAAGCATGATTGATTGGTTTGATTTAAAAAGATTATTTTCGTTTGTGAACTAGGTCAATCGTTTCCCGCTCAGTTTTCGCGCCAATTAGCACGCCCGCCATTCTGCTCCGCCCGCGCCATTCGGCAGCCGGCGGAACGACGCGCCGAGACGGTTTCCTTGCTAAATAAAAATAAATTGTGCAAAATATCGCCCGCTCTCGTGAAGCGCCGAGATATTTGCACCGCAGAATATTATAATGAAAACCATTATTGCCAACGCAAGGCGTGACATAACCTTATCTGTTTTTTTTATTTTAACTTAATTTTTGTCAAAATACAAATATAATCTGTAACTTTCAGTTGGGAATCATAATAATGTATACAATTTTAAAATGGCCACGCCAATCTTCTGGACTAAAATAATGAATAAGCATTAATATTTATATGATTATAATATAATATAATCTCTAATTATAATTTATATAATATAATATACTTCTATAGATATTTGTTCTGTTCCAATGGATATTTAATTAAGTTATTAAATATGTTTGTTTGATATAAGTTTACTTTCCACAATATCAACGCGTAAGATCAATTGACTAAGTAATTTTGTAATAAGTTCCAACTAAATATTACTATTTATTTGACAAATTTTTATCTAAGTTACTTCGATGACGTTTGAGACCGAGAGTTCTTTCACTGCAATCCTTATGAGGAAACTCAAAGTTGCTCAACGGGCTATTGGAAAGCCTAGATAGACTGATATAGCCTTGAGGATCAATGCAATGGTTCAGCTCTATAGCTCAGAAAACTGACAAGCGGGGGAAACTTTTCTCTAGTGACAATATCGTACAGGGTAACAAAGCGTATGGCAACACCCCACAAGCTAGGGTCACAAGTTACTTGACGAGTCGATAGATTCAGTATGGTCCGGACTAGCGGTCCAGACCATCCCGATAACAATTTGATATAATTTGGGTGAGGCCTATACTGCAGGGGATTGGCCGTATAGAAGAAGGAAAGAAAGAAAGAAATATATAAATATCTTCACGCAATTCCCAATACTGGGGTAGACAGAGGTCTAGTCTAGACAATTAAGTCCCTTTGACCCACCTTCCATCGAAGATATTTTCGGGACAACGTGACAGGTGGTGAGCCCGTCGCCGTCTTTATGTACAAGCCAACGATGTAAAGAAAGAAAGGTAAACAGAAAATTGTAAAATTGATTTCTGTTAGTGTTACATCTATGTTTACACGGAGAACTTGATAATAGAATAAACACATGTAAATGACGTCAGTGACGAACCTTATGACATTGGTTTTTTTTTTTCATTTATTATTTCACGTACATGCAGATTTTCTTATGAATTTGCCCTTTAGCACTGATCAGGCAGATGCATTTTTATTTTATTTCTTCCATTTGCCATAGAGACGATATGTCCGTGGGGTCCCCGCGTGATGCAGTTTCTAAAGGAATTGTATCCGCGACTGGTCGTGGCCGCTGGTGACAAGACGGCCCGCTCAACGGTTAAGTCTAGCCATTCAACGTGGAAATGCAGCCAGCGTTCTTGGTAGCATGTCACGAGGAGTAGGGCTCTACATTCATAATAGTTTCTCGTTAATAAGTATCTTAAATATTAACATAATTTTATTCGGCAGATGCATATTTTTAGTCGTTTCTATACCAATGATAGAAAAAAACTACCGCGCTTTAGAATCATCGTCCCAAAATATCTTCGATGGAAAATTGGTCGAAGAGACTTAATTGTCTAGACTAAGGCCTCTGTCTACCCCTTTATTGGGAATGGCGAGAAGATATACGCTTTATAATGGAAGCGATCGCCGCCCCGTACCCTAAACTTAAATCATGAGATTCCCCTATTCATTCAAATTCACGGGGGAATTTAAATAACAACAATTCACTCCCCCGCAGAATTTGAATGAGACACGAAAGACACGAGGTGACATTGTCGAAAGACATTTTTCGTGTCACCACATTTGGATAGATGACACTTGAACCGGCTACCCGCGTCGACAGGCACTTTCGGGAGGTGAAGAGCCGTCATCTCGATTACTTCCTGCTCCATGAAGGACATGGGATCCGATGTGACGTCACGCTCGCATTTCATCCGTTGCCTCCGTCTATATTCACGTGAACGTTGAAAATGCGAATGTTTATTACTGGTTCGCCTAGTGTTTCAAAATGATTTAAATGTTTTTTTAAAACATAACAATTAGTTTATTTTTTATTGCCTCAATTTAATTACTTTATTAGTACTTGAATAAAAGGCTCGCTTTTGTAGCACCTGAATGCTAAAAAAAAGTTAAATTTGATGTTTTAAGGAAGATTAGTTAATTTAAGTCACGCTAGCCGAGTGGTTGGGTGGTCGGGATTTCGAGTCAAAAGACCCGAGTTCGATCCCGATCAAGTGGCCGTACCAATGGGTTATTCTAAAAACCTATGTACAAATTATATCGTTGGCTTGGACATAAAGACGGCGACGGGCTCACCACCTGTCACGTTGTGCCGAAAATATCTTCGGTGGAAGGTGGGTCGAAGGGACTTAAATGTCTGTCTACCCCTGTATTGGGAATTGCGTGAAGATATTTTTTTAATTAGTTTAATAACTTCTTTAGTAAATAGAATCAATATTGTAATTAAAATCTTCCTTTGTGTTCACAGACAAAAATCAATGAGTAATAATAACTATTACTAATACAACTAAGTATACTTGTCCTTAAATATGTTTTTAAACTTTCCTGTCCGCTATATGTCAAATCGTAAATAGGTGAAACGAATTTCACCCGGGCAATCGGCCATAGATTCGGCTCGCCAATTACTCCGATAGTATCGGGGTCGCAGCAACAGGTGACGGTGGTGTTATATTGCTCTGTACCCACCTGCCCGGCTTGCCACTCAGTGCGAGATTTAGTGCCGCCTTTCTCTTCCGATGTTTTATTGAATACACAATTAAATCTATTAAAGGACTTATCTTTAGTTATGGACTCCTTGTACGACTATGTACGACCGATTTTAGTATACTATAGAAAAATACAAACTAAACTAACTCAACTTATACCAAAAATAAACCGTTATTCTTACACTGGCCGTGTGGTAACGGCGTGAGAATATTGCCACTCCCTTTCTTCCCGTGGGTGTCGTAAGAGGCGACTAAGGAAAACAGCCTGACTGGTCTGGTCCTGCGATCACCAATCCGCTTGCTAAGCGTGGCGATTATGGTAAATCATCTCCATGAGACGTCTATGACCTGCAGTGAACTTTAATAAGCCGCTATGTATGTATGTTATATATTCTTACACTAACAAATTATAACAATTTTGTCAGCTTTCTCTTTCGTCGTCATATGTTCATTGAAAGAAAGAAATGGATAGAGTTTCTAACTCAAATATAATAATACTAACAGTAGTATCCTTCAAATATTACAAATGCGAAAGTTTGTGAGTATGAACGAATGTTCGTTACTCTTTCACGCAAAAACTACTCAACAGATTTTGATGAAACTTTAGCCGTAATATGGCTTATACATCAGAATTACATATATAACACAAACATAGGATTAAATTTATAAAGATTTTATGTAACTTAGCTATCTGGATAACTACAATAGTCACATTCCAGATAGCCGAGTGGTTAGAGTGGTGGTTAGAGTACGACCCCAAATATTCGTACGTACGAGTTTTTTCAAAAACTAGTTCACGATTTACATCGTTGTCTTGGCGACGGGCTCACCGCCTGTCACGAAGTACCAAAAATGACTTCGGTAGAAGGTGGGTCGGAAAAGACTTAATTGTCTGGACCTATTTCTGCTCCGGTGGAGACATTTTTTAAAGTTACGGCAAACATTTTACTTCAAATCAGATAAATTATCTGTTTCTTGGAACTATTGACTTGATTTTTTTAATCAATTATAAACCTCATTTCAGCGTTGACGAAAAAAATAAAATTTACAGACAAGTTCTTCTATGTGTAACTAAATTTTGGAATTAAATAACCCCACACGCATTTCCAGTTTCAAAGGAGTGCAGGAAGTGCGGATTTTCATTTCCTTTGTAGTGAAACCAATACAGCGACGTGATTCCTGTGCCCGGGTCCGGATATAACGAAAAGGGGCAATTGAACGGCCGGGTATATCCGGGCCGTGTTAAGCGGCTTCAGTTTAACCGGCATAATCAAGGGACTACCTATTCCCCATTACCTTTTTGGTTCAAACATAATTTTAATACAGTCATTGACCTAAAAAATAGATGTTGTCCGATTCTCAGGCCTAACCAATATGCATACAAAATTTCATGAGAATCGGTCAAGCCGTTCCGGAGGCGTACGGTAACTAACATTGTGACGGAAATTTTATATATTAGAAGATTATACCAACAATATTTTACCTAAAACCATAACCCACGTAAAAAGGATCAACAAGAAATTATTTTTGGTGAAAATGTTCTTTCCCTAATACATGGGTAGACATAGGTCTAGACAATTAAGTCGTTTTAACCCACATCCCACCGTATATATTTTCGGGACACCGTGACAGGGGGAGAGCCCGTCGTCGTTTCAATGTCCTCCGCCAACAATATAATTCGTACATAAGTTTTTGAAAACACCCACTGGTACGAGCCTGCCACCTGGGGATCGAACTCGGATCTCTTGACTTGAATTCCGTCCACACAACCTACTCGGCTATCGTGATAACTGACTACTATGAAACTAAATAGAAAAAAATAAAAATAGGTCATCATTAAATTTCAAAAGCATATCGATTTTTTGGTACAGGCCTATCGATAATGCGCCCGTAGTCAGTGCCGCCGTGTCGCGTCATGTCGACCGATCACTCGTTACGTTTTCCGCTGCCGGGAGCAGCTGCGTTAGTGTTGTGACATATACAAAGAGATATCGATGTCTATATTTAATTTATTTGTATATTTAAATTATCAGTTACTTACCATTGCTATGCCTGTTCATACTCCATAAAATGATTTTCATTATTAAATCATCGGTGGTATATTTAAAGAAAATTACGATCGATAGATGAAATTTATTTGTTTTATTATAAATTATTTTATTTATTGTAATTTCCATCGTGGTAGATCTGAAGGATTTCTTGTTTTAATTTATTTTCTTTATTAGGGACGGAAACATTTATTGATTGTGGGATTTTAAATAAAAGTAAACAGTAATTATTTAAGTTCATATATCAGCAAGATCAATTGAGGTAGTTCCGCAGACCCACATAATACAAACATGCAGTAATTGCATCTAAAACTTTATTGTTTTATGCAGTGAGTTTGCTTCCTTCTTTGATGTCTCAATTTTTATCATTAAATAAATAATGTGATAATAATTCAAAACATCAACTGGCATGGGTGGGATTCATTTATAGTTAAAATCATAAAATATTCATCGCATCGATAAAAATCAAATAATAACATAAGCGTATAACAATATCTTCGGTCCCGAAAATATCTTCGGTGGAAGGTGCGTCAAAGGGTCTTAATTGTCTAGACTAGACCTCTGTCTACCTCTGTATCGGGAATTGCGTGAAGATATTTTATTTATTTGTATAAAAATATCGATAACCATATTCCGTATATCTAAAAATACCACCTCTCTATAACTCTCGCCGCGCATTAATCAGCCGTCGTTTGGTCCCGCCGCAAATTCTCGCTCCGTCTCCCCTCATCCAACCCCCCCCCCCTCCCCCCGCCCCCCACCGTACACCCTCTCACTCGACCGAACGGCGCTCGAGGCCCGGTCCACAGGCGCTGGGCTACCGTTTCACGGACATAATTCAACACGCGCGGTGATTTATTACGTGATATAAACACGGCGTGTCTATATCTTGTCGTTTTGCGGACATCCTTAAAAAGTGTACACAGGATGTTTCTTGATTTTTTTTTTTCTCACTTCAAACTGCTACGCCTTGCAAAATATGGTCGGCTAAATGATGTTGGTATGTGGTTACGCTGATTGGTTAATTTTGTATTCGGGTCTCTTGATTTTCATTCCGACCACCAAACCACTATGCTAACGTGACTTACAAGGTTTCCTTTAATGTTGTATTTTCCACCTTGCTTTGTTACGGTGGTGAGAAAACCGGTGGTGGCAAGATTTGTTAAAACGATGCGTATATTTGAATTAATTGTTATATATTTATGTTTTTTTAATATTATTTTATACCACGAGAAGATTTATCACTTTAAATACCTAAACCAATTAATTTTATGCTTTTTAAATCAAAAGCAATGAGTTCAAATACATAGATAATACATATATGACACATGCATTGAAATGTGGTTGTAGTTTCTATTTCTATAACACAGGGACTTAAGCTGCTTACTTTGGGAACAGAGTAATGTATGACAATGTGTTGTCCTTGTCTATGTATGTATGGTAAATGCTAGTAGCGTTTAACTGTAATCGCTCTGCGCCAATCGCCATGCCAAGTGTGGCGATTACGACGCGGCTTCTCTTTGTGTGAGACTTATCTCCTGCGGGAAACCTGTAGTTATGTACGTATGCTACATATAATGACAGTAAAGTCTCAGTAACTTGCTGAGCTAAGTTAGGCTATGATGACGCGAGGCCTGAAGCCCGACGCCGGGGACGTGAACCTCAAAGGGCCGCATGTTGCCCGTTTCCGCTTCGTTTTACAACTAAGTCTCTGACGTAACTGGGGCAGGGGTGACGCAATTTTTAACCGACAACTAAAAAAGGAAAGATTGTTTGAAACAACGAAGTTTCACCAGTGGTAGAGCCACGCATTAGCTTTTGTTGTTGCATGAATGGGCCGGCTCGCCCGGGGAAGTATCACGACCTCACAGAATACCGACGTGAAGTATAAGTCTAACAAACTTCTGCGTTTCGTCTGGTGAGTGCAGATAACCGGAGGCCCACACACCCCCCTCCCCCAATTCATGGGAGGGGGGGGGGGCACTTTAAGAGAGGCAACGCATCTGCTATGCCTCTGGTATTGCGGGTGTTCATGGGCGGCGGTAATCACTTACCATCACGTGAGCCACCTGCTCGTTTGCCTCCCTTTTCTATAAAAAAAAAACACAAACTTTCGGACCTGACACAACGTAAAAATAAGTGTTTTTCACCTTTGTCCCGTACGAGAATCGAACCCGGTACGTAGGAGCTGGCGATAACATGGAAAGCGGTGGACGGATATCGTCCACGGTATCGTATGCAGTCGTCCACGGAGGTCATCCAATCTGTTTAATTTTGGAACCAGACCAGACCAGATATTTAGCGCTGATTATCCCACCAGTAACTGATCACCATTATGGTATTGAAGGGGTATTTCTCTTAGTCGCCTCTTACGACACCCGTGGGAATTCTTACGCCGTTACCACACAGCACATTATTCACAAGTTACATAATTTGCCGTAAGAGATATTGACTGTAAGTAAGCTGCTCTCTAAATATGCACCAACTACAGGCATCGCGCCATGTTATCTATACAGATAGAATATATATCTTCACGCCATTCCCGATACTGGGATAGACAGAGGTCTAGACACAGACCTTTCTACTCATCTTTCAACGAAGACACTTTTTGGGATCACGTCGCTGGTGATGATGATGGCCGTATTTATGTCCATGCCAAAGATATAAATCGTACATAAGTTTCAAAAAGACCCACTGATAACAAGCCTACCATTTAGGGACCGAACACGGGTCTCTTGATTCGAATTCTGATCATACAAGCACTCGGCTATCGTGACTACAATCGAGTTGAAAATAGCGTAACATCGCGAAAAAAAGGGCACGTGTAACAGCCACGTGACTAGAGAAACTGTTGAAGTTTTTTTCCTTCAAGTTGTAAGTACATCGTTGTATTTAATTAAAAAATTGTTAATCAAATGTTGAAGTAATTATGTACGGACCGAAGAAATGTTAGATGCACATAAGTTTCAGATTAAAACAATTTCTTCTATTTTTCCTAGCTTTATGAGTACTAATGGCCGCAACAGTGGTAAAAATTTTAATAATAATTTATTTATTTTTTTAAAGTTCTGTTTTGAAGTTCTTTCCAAAGAGTTGATAAACACTTTACTTACTTTAACAGTTAAGGGGTACTTTAACAGTTTGATAAATGGATGTACCCATGTATCAAACTGTTAAAGTACACAGCAGGAGAAGGGCCTCTCGTAAGTTGTCTCACTTGGATTTTTTTACACGTCCCAAGTTAAAGTAACTACCTAGCCTAGCTGCTAAACAACTAATTGGTTCAACTACAGTAAAACAGTTACTGTGAAGCAGCTGAACAACTTAAATTTTAATTAAAATGTCAACTTTAAATCTTCAAACATTTCGGCTACGCTGGCTGTATAATTCATATATATGTGGGTTTAAACATAAAATTTTTGAGTACAAAAGCAGACAGATACATAAAACAAATTTAATCGTAGCTGTATATTTTTATATTCAGTCATTTACCAAAAACGGGAGTAGTCAGCAGGATTGGGGTAGAAGAGAGACAACGTGACAAATGGTGTACCGTCTCAATGTCCAAGTTAACACAACTTTCGAAAAAACTAGGCACTGTAATCCTAGGGATCGAACTCGAGTCTCCTGATTTGTGAACCGATCACTCAACCACTCGACTATCATGTCTTTTGTCTTCGTTTTCGACATATCTTTACCGCGACACGTGGCTTTGTGAGCGAAAAATAATGTCTCATATCAAAATGGCTGCCCCATGATCCTCCATGTACAAATACTATAAATTACCCCAATCATTCTTAACTCCCCAGCGACCCAGGCGTTGACAACGGTCACCCCACGAGCCGGGTAACGACCCAATCAAAAATATCGATTTCTCTTGCATTTCAAAAAATATCGAGTTACAAATATAATCATATCTCTAAATAGTGTCGAATTATTTGAACCTACGTGCCGTATAGAATACGCAGTATGTTAAGCCGCACGGTCGCCTTTTTTTTATCTTCACGCATTTCTCGGTACAGGGGTAGACAGAGGATTTAGACAGTTTAGTCCTTTCGTTCCACAATTCACCAGAACTTATTAGAATAACATGACAGTGGTGAACCTTTAGTCAACAAACAGAACACACACCCTGATGGAAACAATGTAAAAAGAGTGTTTCTACATTGACCCTTCCGAGAATCGAACACGGATCCTAAGTACGCCGATCAACCACGGAGGACGTCAACTTATTTCACATAAGAATAAAATTTTTTCTTATTTCGTAAATTTGTGTACATAACGTACCCATATCGAACCCAGAAAAAGGTCGCCATATTGGATATTTGCACAAGATATTTGCGCCCGACACTTTGCCTTTATGTTTATGCTGAAAGGGTTGGGAACTGGAGATTACTATGCATCATCTCCAGCTTCTTGTCATTTATCTCGATTAAATCAGGTGTTGGGGTCAGTTGCCTCTAAGTATTTCCTATAATCAACTAGTTTATCGGCAATATTTTTTAGAGATTTATTTATACATGTAGATTTTTATTATTTTATGGTATTTTAGCGGACTCTAACTCCCCATTCCTGCTGAGGGGAAAACCAGGGTCATCGTACGCAATTTTAGAAATATAAATTTGCGTAGCATCATTACCTATACTTAGATGTAGCCTGAAACTATTTCATGAATCTATCATTTCTCTAAAATAGATTTATTTATTTATTTATCTTCACGCATTTCTCTGTACAGGGGTAGACAGAGGATTTAGACAGTTTAGTCCTTTCGTTCCACAATTCACCAGAACTTATTAGAATTACATGACAGTGGTGTACAGCCTTTAGTCAACAAACAGAACACACACCCAGATGGAAACAATGTAGAAAGAGTGTTTCTACATTGACCCTTCCGAGAATCGAACACGGATCCTGAGTACGCCGATCAACCACGGAGGACGTCAACTTATTTCACATAAGAATAAAATTTTTTCTTATTTCGTAAATTTGTGTACATAACGTACCCATATCGAACCCAGAAAAAGGTCGCCATATTGGATATTTGCACAAGATATTTGCGCCCGACACTTTGCCTTTATGTTTATGCTGAAAGGGTTGGGAACTGGAGATTACTATGCATCATCTCCAGCTTCTTGTCATTTATCTCGATTAAATCGGGTGTTGGGGGTCGGTTGCCTCTAAGTATTTCCTATAATCAACTAGTTTATCGGCAATATTTTTTAGAGAGATTTATTTATACATGTAGATTTTTATTATTTTATGGTATTTTAGCGGACTATAACTCCCCCATTCCTGCTGAGGGGAAAACCAGGGTCATCGTACGCAATTTTAGAAATATAAATTTGCGTAGCATCATTACCTATACTTAGATGTAGCCTGAAACTATTTCATGAATCTATCATTTCTCTAAAATAGATTTATTTATTTATTTATCTTCACGCACAGTCCCTGACGGGTAGCCAGAGAGAACAGATCGCCAAGTGTCACGATCCCTACTTACCTTTTTCGCTTCTTTCTTCTAAAATAAATTTCTTTATGTCCAAGCCTAAGATATAGTTCGTACATAAGTATTTGAAAAATCCATTGGTACGAGCCTGCTAACTGGGGATCGAACTCGAGTCTCTGGACTCGAAATTCCGACTCAAACCACTCGGCTATCGTGACTTGCTTTTCTCTTATACCGCTTATATAAAAGGAAATCTTTTCAAAGCCTCTCTCTCATACACAAAGTGGACGCGTCAAACACTCGCCGAAAGTGTGACAGAACCTCTCGACTCGACATCGCGAGACACTCAGAGTGTCGATCACCCCCGATTCTCTTTACCGATTCCAAAGTGTTGGGATACCGCTTTTAAACGGTGGACTACACAGAAAAAAAATCAAGTCCTAACTTGTATTGTGAAGTAGAATGGATCATACGATACATACAAAATTCATCGAGAATAATAATTATTTGGAAGAGTATAAAATATGAAAATACATGCAATAATATTATCTCTGAATTATAGATTTTGAATTAGCTATTTGGATATTATAACAAAACCATTAACAAAAATAAATATATTGCACAATAGCTTAATGGTTTTATCTATCTATACATATAATAATAAATCTAAGTATAAATAAAATTGAGGTATCTATTTGTAATTCCAAATTAACAGCTTTTCACTAAACCATGCACAGAAAAAAAAATTTTTTTAATATTTTCCTTTTCTTCCTGTTTATTCCGGCTAATCTGCGAAACGGCTTGACCGATTTAAATGGGACTTTAACGTTATATGGCGTAACTGAGGCTACTTTTGTAAGTTAATAATATAGTTAGTGAATAATATAGATCACTGTCGACCCCAGTGGACATTTCTCTCGATTGATGGATTCGGTAGTTTCGGCGTCAACATGTCACAAACATTACTCTAACTGACTAAACTTATACATTTTTTATATTATTTAATCCCTAATATATATTAATATCTCACGTTTTCCCGTATAAGAAGTGGTGAAATGCGGTTAAAAAAAAAACTTTCTAGAACTGTCTCACTAACTCTGTATTGGGAATGAGTGAATATAAATATGATAGAATACATTTTAATAATTTACATTTCGAATACAAGTGGTTAAGGAATATGTAAGGATCCTGACACTTGGCGATCTGTTCTCTCTGGTTACCCCGTTAGGGATTGTGTGTATGAAAATAAGAAAGTAAAGTAAAGGCATCCCACGTACGAGGACTTCGTCAAACGTAGGCCAAATAGAGTTACAAAAGTATTGCGACGTCGAGAACGGTTTCTTAAGAGTCGAGCCCCTTCGTCAAGAAATATGCTTTGAATTGAAATACTCGATACAACCGCTCTGGCGATATGCATGAGTTAACTTTAGTGCACGAAAGAGTTTCTAATTTGAATATATTGACATATTTAAATAAAATATTATATAAGTAATATAAAACAAATATTTTGTAGCCATTCCATACACAGGGGTTGACAGAGGTCTAGAAATTAAGTCCTTTTTGGGACAACATGACAGATGGTAAGCCCGTCTCCGTCTTTCAATCCAAGCTAACGACATAAATAGTACGTAAGTTTTTGAAAATACCTATTGGGAATCCTTGTGGATCAAACTAAGGTCTCTTGATTCGAATTCCGACCACTCGGCTATCGTGACTCATTAAAAATGTAATATAAAACATACCAATTTAGGCACAACATTGCTCTGATTCCAAAGTATTATTATCACTTGTATTATAGAATCGGAAGCAACGAAGACACCAGAAACATCCAGACCCGAGAAAAAGTTGAAAAAGCGGTGGTTCTACATTGAACCGTCGGGGAATCATATCCTGGACCGACACGAAAACTAACACTAAAACCGGTGCGCAAGCCACTCATTCACGGAGATTGAATGATGAAGAATTTAATAAAATATTTTTTTAATAAAAAATAATGTCTTATTGTTATTAAATTAAAGAGAAAAAAGTTAAAATTTCAACTGACACGGGCGGGATAATAATAATGTCTTAAGGTTAATTTCTTCCCTATGCCTCTGAGCACGCGAGTAAACTAATGGCACTGCCATCTTATTGCTATTGTTCTACCAGTCCACGTAATGGTAACTATCTATGACCCTGGACACTTGCATATACTGATACGTTGTCACTGTAACCCCAAAAGAAAGACATGGAATGCCTCTGTACCCGTAATTAAGTGGCTCCACACACCTTTTAAACCGAACCACAGTCGGCTATTTTAAAATTAAATTTAAAATTAGAACACTGCTTTTTGATGAGAGAAACTAGTAAGAGTGTGAGTACTGACTTTGAGGAAGTTTCTTCTTCTTTATAACCTTTCAAGAGTCTACTGGTAAACCTCTCTTAAATAAGCCTCTCTTAAAACTTTTCACAAAGCCTTTGCTAAATTTCAATTCAATCGCGTATAGTTTTATAGATCTCGTGATTTATATACATACATATTTATATTTATGTATGTATAAATAAATAATATAAATATAAATATCTTCACGCGATTCCCAATACAGGGGTTTAGTCTAGACAATTAAGTCCCTTCGACCCACCTTCCACCGAAGATATTTTCGGGACAACGTGACAGGTGGTGAGCGCGTCGCCGCCTTTATGTCCAAGCCAACGATATAATTCGTACATAAGTTTTTGAAAAACCCATAGATACGAGCCTGCCACCTGGGGATCGAACTCGGGTCTCTCGACTCGAAATTCCGTCCACCCAACCACTCGGCTATCGTGACGCGTATGTATGTATAGATTATTGTAAATCTGTCTTATTTTTCATAGTCACGTTAGCCGAGTGGTTGTGTCACTCACACATTCACTCGACTCGGAATTCGAGTCAAAAGACCCGAGTTCGATCCCCAGATGGTAGGCTCGTACCAATGGGTTTTTTAAACTTATCTACGATTTATATGGCTTGGACATAAAGATGGCGACAGGATCACCACCTATCACGTTGTCCAAAAAATGTCGATGGTGGAAGGTGGGTCGAAAGGACTTAATTGTTTAGACCTCTGTCTAGTATTGGGATTGGTGTGATCTTATTTTTCTAGTGTTATATTTTTCTGTACATAGTAATTATTTTAATTTTGTCACTAAGTTTATTAATTTTAACTTTATTGTTTATGTTCGTGGGTATTCAATGCAAAAAATCTTCCTTTCTTTCTTAATAAATCCAGTAACTTAAAGTACTTAAATACAGTACAATTGCTTAAAGGATTTCGGAACGCTATTTATTCTTTAATCGCGCAAGACAACCCAGCTGTCCGGAACGCAGCATCCCTGTACATCCCGAGCGACGCTCGCCTGGGGTCTGTTTGCACGCCGCAGAACATTTCTCCGCCTCCATATTTGCCCGGCTTGGAACATTAGCCCGCCCCGAAGTTTGCGCGTCCCCTTACAACACATTCCAACATCTGACGCAAAATATTAAACTTCGTATGAGTTTACGGTTCCACCTTTTACGGCTAACGTCGGAACATATTTCGAAAGAGAATAACGCGGAAACAGTATTTACGCGTGACGTTTAAATTTTAAAACTATATAATATTTTTTACAAATATTATAAATGCGAAAATTAGTTTGATGTTACGCTTTCACGCCAAAATCGAGAAGCTGATTTAATTAATGTCGCTTAAAAAATTGATAAAATAAATATTTTCACGCCATTCCCAATACAGGGGTAGACAGAGGTCTAGAAATTAAGTCCTTTTTGGGACAACATGACAGATGGTAAGCCCGTCTCCGTCTTTCAATCCAAGCTAACGACATAAATAGTACGTAAGTTTTTGAAAATACCTATTGGGAATCCTTGTGGATCAAACTCAGGTCTCTTGATTCGAATTCCCACCTATCGTGACTTATTAAAAATGTAATATAAAACATACCAATTTAGGCACAACATTGCTCTGATTCCAAAGTATTATTATCACTTGTATTATAGAATTGGAAGCAACGAAGACACCAGAAACATCCAGACCCGAAAAAAAGTTGAAAAAGCGGTGGTTTTACATTGAACCGTCTGGGAATCATATCCTCGACCGACACGAAAACTAACACTAAAACCGGTGCGCAAGCCACTCATTCACGGAAATTGAATGATGAAGAATTTAATAAAATATTTTTTTAATAAAAACTAATGTCTTATTGTTATTAAATTAAAGAGAAAAAAGTTAAAATTTCAACTGACACGGGCGGGATAATAATAATGTCTTAAGGTTAATTTCTTCCCTATGCCTCTGAGCACGCGAGTAAACTAATGGCACTGCCATCTTATTGCTATTGTTCTACCAGTCCACGTAATGGTAACTATCTATGACCCTGGACACTTGCATATACTGATACGTTGTCACTGTAACCCCAAAAGAAAGACATGGAATGCCTCTGTACCCGTAATTAAGTGGCTCCACACACCTTTTAAACCGAACCACAGTCGGCTATTTTAAAATTAAATTTAAAATTAGAACACTGCTTTTTGATGAGAGAAACTAGTAAGAGTGTGAGTACTGACTTTGAGGAAGTTTCTTCTTCTTTATAACCTTTCAAGAGTCTACTGGTAAACCTCTCTTAAATAAGCCTCTCTTAAAACTTTTCACAAAGCCTTTGCTAAATTTCAATTCAATCGCGTATAGTTTTATAGATCTCGTGATTTATATACATACATATTTATATTTATGTATGTATAAATAAATAATATAAATATAAATATCTTCACGCGATTCCCAATACAGGGGTTTAGTCTAGACAATTAAGTCCCTTCGACCCACCTTCCACCGAAGATATTTTCGGGACAACGTGACAGGTGGTGAGCGCGTCGCCGCCTTTATGTCCAAGCCAACGATATAATTCGTACATAAGTTTTTGAAAAACCCATAGATACGAGCCTGCCACCTGGGGATCGAACTCGGGTCTCTCGACTCGAAATTCCGTCCACCCAACCACTCGGCTATCGTGACGCGTATGTATGTATAGATTATTGTAAATCTGTCTTATTTTTCATAGTCACGTTAGCCGAGTGGTTGTGTCACTCACACATTCACTCGACTCGGAATTCGAGTCAAAAGACCCGAGTTCGATCCCCAGATGGTAGGCTCGTACCAATGGGTTTTTTAAACTTATCTACGATTTATATGGCTTGGACATAAAGATGGCGACAGGATCACCACCTATCACGTTGTCCAAAAAAATGTCGATGGTGGAAGGTGGGTCGAAAGGACTTAATTGTTTAGACCTCTGTCTAGTATTGGGATTGGTGTGATCTTATTTTTCTAGTGTTATATTTTTCTGTACACAGTAATTATTTTAATTTTGTCACTAAGTTTATTAATTTTAACTTTATTGTTTATGTTCGTGGGTATTCAATGCAAAAAATCTTCCTTTCTTTCTTAATAAATCCAGTAACTTAAAGTACTTAAATACAGTACAATTGCTTAAAGGATTTCGGAACGCTATTTATTCTTTAATCGCGCAAGACAACCCAGCTGTCCGGAACGCAGCATCCCTGTACATCCCGAGCGACGCTCGCCTGGGGTCTGTTTGCACGCCGCAGAACATTTCTCCGCCTCCATATTTGCCCGGCTTGGAACATTAGCCCGCCCCGAAGTTTGCGCGTCCCCTTACAACACATTCCAACATCTGACGCAAAATATTAAACTTCGTATGAGTTTACGGTTCCACCTTTTACGGCTAACGTCGGAACATATTTCGAAAGAGAATAACGCGGAAACAGTATTTACGCGTGACGTTTAAATTTTAAAACTATATAATATTTTTTACAAATATTATAAATGCGAAAATTAGTTTGATGTTACGCTTTCACGCCAAAATCGAGAAGCTGATTTAATTAATGTCGCTTAAAAAATTGATAAAATAAATATTTTCACGCCATTCCCAATACAGGGGCAGACAGAGGTCTAGTCTAGATACTTAAGTCCCTTCGAACCACCTTCCGAAGAAGTCGAACTCGGGTCTCCTGATTCGAAATTGCGATCACCCAACCACAAGTCTATCGTGAGTTAAAAAATAGATGGCACCCTAAAGAAGATTATAAACTGTTTTCTCGCGATTAACTTAAAAGCTCCTTTAACGCAGGCGAAGTAGCAGGTGAAAAATAGCATAGAACATATCAGTAAGTAGCTACGAGAGCCGAGTGGCTAGGTGATCGAAATTCGAAACAGGAGAAACCCAATGAGTTTTTTAACGTTTACGAATCGTATCGTTGGCTCGCACACAAGATGGCGATATGGTCACCACCTGACAAGTTGTCCCAAATGAGTTCCGGAGAAATATTAGACCCTCAGTCATACGCAGATTCAAGACAAGGAAGACAAGGAAATGAGTAAAGATATAAATACGAGTATAATTTATCAATATGTGGTAAAAAGATTCAAAGAATTATATTGGGTTATTTAAAATGATGCCAGTACTTTAGACAGAGACTGCGACAGTTTCACCACTTGCCACGTTGTCTCAAATAATCTTCCGTGAACCGATGGGTCGAAACGATTTGTGTATTATGAGAGGTCACATAATACACAAATTTCCAGTATTGGCAAATATTCCTAAAGATCGCTTAAGTCTGTACTGAAGATATTAATTTATTTTAAGCATGTACTTTCTTCTTCCAACCGTTACTGTATTCTCTAGTTCTTGTCTTTGGTATGAAATAATCAGATATAAAAAGTGTTTTCAAAGTCAAGAAGAGCTTGCGGTTTTTATGTCTTGAAAATATCACATCTCTTAGAAAATGTACATACAACAGCAAATTAGAAACAGCACTGTGCTCTAAAATTTTAATCGCTCTTAAGTTTTAAGGCGTTGTTGGAGCAATGTAGAGAGATGCCTGCATTCGCCTGCAATGCGAATAGAGACAGAAACGGAGCCAAAATATATTAAGTATATTGCGGGAGCTTATACGAGCATAATCAGTGAATTCACGACCTTCATTTGAATTCTGATATCCTAGTAACTAAAGTAATGTATTAGTGTATGTAGGTAACTTGTAGGGGGGTTGGTAAGATAAATTAAAATCATGAATTTTTTTTTCATATATCGACAGTCCGAGCAACATTTTTATACAAAAAATTTTTTGATCTTTTTTTTTTGTTCAATGCATTCGATGTACTCTATTTTACTCATTCAAAATTCATCCAATATAAGAGAAACGGTATTATTACCTGATAATGAAACAACACAAGTACAACATGAACAATACGATCTGCTCAAAATATCTCCTATTTATGAATATTATGAGTGGAAAACTGGCTGAATTGAGAGGTCGGAGTGGCCCATATGATGAAGCCCCTTAAAAAAAAAAGGTAAATATGTAAGAATGAATAAAAAGTTACGTTCCGAAAATTTCCGTAACACGATTCACATACGATAAAAAAGAGCTGCTAAATAATTCCGGCGGGTTATCGATCAGACCCATCTATTGTGGGGAGACTCCTACCTGTCAAGTGTGGCTGAGGCCCGACTTAGCGAAGGGTAGGACTCGGTTTCAGATTTCCGATTGTGAATATTTTACGCCGGGGCATCGACAGAAATAGAAAGGGTTACATGATTCGTTCGTACGCCGTATAAAGTATTGTTGCTGCCGACAAAGTTGGATTTTGAAACCATTTTCACGTGACTATAATTTTAATGATTTATAATAACTATTTATTTATCAGTTCTTTTGAACTCTTCTCGAGCCACCTTTATGAATGTTTCTTCTACTACTTCATTTTAGAAAATTGGGTGGGATAGTAAAAATCTATAACACGCGAGGGTGGTATATGAAGATTCGACACTTTACTGTAGAGGGAAGATCCTTTCTCTTCTAGAAATTCTCAAGGTTAGTGTCATATTCTCGCCTATTGCTGCAGCCGAACAGTTACAGCTGTTATAACTTCTGTGGGTAAAAGATCTCGAAAGGCAGCGTAATTACAGTCTAATAGTCTTTACATCATAGTCCTGGGGGACGATATGCATCTGTAATCTTCAACCAAAGCAAATCTTCAATTGAAGGTGTTTGCAGGTATCCGTGGGCTGCAGTAACCACTTACCAAGAGGTGAACTGTTAGTTTTATCTTAAAGCTCAATTAAATAAATAAAGTTAAGGTAGCAAAATGCTTATAATCAAAGAAACTTGGTTCCAGACTTGGTAAGAAGTTCATGATAAATGTATCGTTGGTTTGGACACAAAAACGGCAACGGGCTCACTACCTGTCACGTTGTCGTCCCAAAAAATATCTTCGATGGGTCGAAAAGACTTAATTGTCTAGACCTCTGTTTACTATGTATTAGGAAATGCGTTAAGTTTTTTTTAAACGTAAATATATTTATCAATAATCACTAAATATCACAATAGCCATATTGGCAGTGATCCTGTCTGAAAATCTCGCTAGAAATAAGCATTATGTGATGAATATGAATGTGTACTCGAATCGTAGATATTTATAATGAATCTTACTGATTTATTAAGTTTATTTCAAACGGTAAATGAACATAACTCTTCATTGTAGAAAACACATTAAATGCTAAACAAAATAAAGGTAAACACACTGCAGTTATAGTGACAAGTTATCTTCTTAAATAAGTTAAGTAAAACAGTATAGGATTATAAGGCGGACTTATGCTTAAAACCATAATTCTCTGCCTGCGAGCCTTAAGGTAAAGGGAACTTAAATATACATATACATACATGTATCTCGCCGTATATATATAAATAAAAATATAAAAATATATATACGGCGAGATATTCGTCATACTGTGAAACCATAATATTAATAATAAAGCGGTCGAGTTAGTCCATTCTCTCAGCAGCAAAAGCCTCTACTATATCTATCATATTAAAAATATCTCCCTCAGTATTCTGACGAAACAGTTTTTCACAGTTTCCGTTGCTATCATAACACTTAATTCGAAACATTCCAAGCGACTACTTTTGTTTTCTCTACCATTTATTTTTCTCCGTTCAACTATCTACTTATTTCGGCACGGCGTAGATCTTCACGCAAAATATCCCCTGACGATATTAAAGTCGCTGTAAGAAAGCGCAAGAGTCGTCAGCAGGCAAACGACCGCAATTAACAGCGACAAGTAGGGGGTGTTTGAGGGTGTTAGGGGGTCAGCGGGCGCGCTTAAAGCTTTATCGCGCTGGCTTTTGTTGGGTGTAGGCATAAGCTAAGGGTGCCAACACATTAATGTAATAAAGAAAATCGGCGAGAATAAATTGTGTTAGGCTCGGTAAGTATATATATTCTATATAGTACATATATATAGTATAATATAATAGAAAAACTACTCAGCGTTAATTTTTAACGCTAAGTAATTTTTTATCATATTTCTGTGAAAAATAATGAGTTAACGTCCACCTGATTTTGGACGAGCCAGCCTCAGGTGTAAATGTATGTTTCTCATTTCAAAATAGTAGACTATTTTAAAATGAGAAACATATATCTCAATACGTCCAATACTTCCGATTTCAATACTTCCATTGTGCACTTTGTATCGTAAAATAATAAAATCTAGTTCGCGATTGACGATCTGATCCCTAGATGGTAAGGCTTACCCTGCCTTCGAAGTTAAAGGTTCCAATCTCGCCAGGGACAAACATTTGTGTGATGAATATGAATGTTTATGCTCTAGTCATGGATAGTTCCTTTTTACTATTACAATTTTGTTTTTAAAAAAGTTTAGGAATATCTAGCTTCTTGAACTCTTCACATTGCGTCATGATAGGGATGTCAATGGGAGAGGCGTATTGTTGATTACGTTAAAAGCTATTTACAGTATATTAAGATAAAGTCTGATGAAATGTTTCTGCGAAGACGCGCGCAGATTAATAAGATCAACATCGAAACAAATGTAACGTCCAACCCAGGGCCTTTGACTCCATATTCTGACAGTCTAACCACTTAGCCATATGTAACGTACACGTAATATTAATATGAGTGTGTAATATATATGAGTGTGTCATCACCTCTACATCTAACACATGCGCTTTGACGACAGATATCGAGAAATTGACACAGGCGAAGGTGAATTAGTACAAAGATTTATATGAGACCTAGATCCATACAAATCTTCTCCTTGACGCCTTGTAAATGTCTACTACAGGACATGGGTCTGTCCCGTACGAGAGGACTTCCATAATCGCGACGCTTGGCAAGCGGCTTACCGATCGCCAAAGATGTTCGCTGTTTCCCGGTCACCGGTCTGCTAAAATTTGGTCATATTTTTGAGATTATTATCCTTCTTCTTGGCAAATTTGAAAGATGACCTTATGACAAAAATTGATAAGGACGTGCTTCGATGGTTTGGGCACGTTGTTGAGCGATTGAGCGTTGTTGAGCGATTGAGCGAAGACCGAATGGTGAAGAAAATATATAGCGCGAAGGTTAATTTAAAAGGTGTCGAGGTAGACCGAGACTAACCTTCGAAAACCATGTGAGCAAATTTCTCGAAGAGGGGAGGGTCAAGAGTACTCGGATACCTAGACGTGCATGTATGAAGAAGATAATGAATCTAAAAGAAGCGAAAGAGGTATGTAAGGATCGTGACACTTGGCGATCTGTTCTCTCTCGCTACCCCATCAGGGATTGTGCGTGAAGATAAGTAAGTAAGTAAGTTATCCTTCTATTATACGGTAGCCTATTGCTTTTTTCCCTAATTGCGGCACCAAAAAATAAAAAAGAGGTGGTATCTCGTCAATTTCTATATATAATTTCGTCGAAACTTAGCAGTGAAATATTAATAGAGAATACAAGAGCTACAGTCACATTAACAATATAAGTACGCATAGTATAGAAGCATGGATTACCAAGTTCACAGATTAACTTGTTTTTCACACTCATCTAAGAATAAAGACAATAGATACTATCGATCTCAACGCCGGAGTCGTTCTCGCCCGGTTTGCGGTCGCCCCGCCCCCAGCCCTTCGCTCGGGATGGTTTTATGCCTTATAAAACACAATGCGGGCCGCCTGTGTACTTTTTACAACGCCACGTAATGAGAGGTGGGCGACCTCAGCTTGCTTCCTATTTATAGCTATACAAGCTGCAGCCTGCGTGTTCGACTGTGTGATATTTTTGTAGCGATTCCTTGAGATAATACGCAGTTAAACGTGAAGCTAGTAGCGTTAAAGCGTGGCACTGTTATTCTTAAATAGAAATAATACGTACATAGGTAGAAACAACGTCATATACATCACTTTGATCCCAAAGTAAACAGCTCAAGCACTCGTGGTATTGAATCGCAAAACAACGAAGACAACACAGTCACCCAGGCTCGAGAAAATTCAGAAAATGTGGTTTTTCTACCATGACCTGTCCGGGAATCGAACCTGGGCCCTCAAAGATGCCAACGTCTTGAAAACCAGTGTGTACGCCACTCGTCCACAGAGGTTATAAAAACAGAAGCGTCACGATCATAATACATTCAACATTCACCATTCATCATCATTATCGCAACGTCCTGTAAAGTGGCCTTTTGCAGGTCTCCCGCGCTAGAAGCTTTGACATTTTTCATATTTTTTTACAGACAGACAGAGGTCCTTTCCAGACAAAGAGAGAATCCTTTCGACCCACCTTTCACCAAAGATTATTTGAGACAATGTGACAGAAATCTGGAACCTAAACTTAGCCATGGCCTGTATTTTAGTGCCCCAGGTCTCCCTCTGATATACTTTCCAAACAAAAGTGCAGTTAGCTTATTAATTTTTAAATTTTTTGTAAAGTAAGTTTATTGTAAAATTTTACATAACGTGAATTAAAATAACAAATGTCAACTGTGTATCTTTGGATGTGCGCGCACTTTTATACACATACATATTGTCGATGTACTTTAAAGAAAATTCTTTTCAAGTACGCCGCCAAAAGGGCTTGCCGCAGCGCAGGCAACTAACTTATCGACATGGATAGTGACGCCCGTCTCGCAGAAGCCGGGTAATTGAATTAGTGAGTCTCCGAACGGCTCGCGGCGGTACACATTCTGAGTTAGTTCCGTAGGGAACTCACTCGGGATAGCATTAAATACGGTTAGTCAAATAAAAGAATCGTTGAGTTGCTTTAAATAACTTAATTTTTTTATTCTTAACCTATCTCCAACTACTTTTTTATTCAGACTTTTGGTCAGAATTTCAAGTCGTGAGACCTGAGTTCGATAGCAGGTGGCAGGCTCGTACCAATGGGTTTTGCGAAAACTTATGTGCGAATTATATCGTTGGCTTGTACATAAAGACGACGACGGGCTCACCACCTGTCACGATGTCCCGAAAATATCTTCGGTGGAAGGTGGGTCAAAGGGACTTGATTGTCTAGACTAGACCTCTGGCTACCCCTGTATTTGGGAATTGCGTGAAGATATTTATTTTATTTCCCACTACTGTGGTAGATTGAGATCTAGGCAACATTTCACCGGAGCATATTGAGGAGAATGTGACAGTTCGTGAGCCTATCGCCGTCTTATTTATCCAGGCCAACGGTAGAATATGTTTCCAGACAATATAGTTACGTATATAACCCTAAAATGAACATATAAACATCCATAGCCCAAGTACAAATGTTAGCTCCTTGCGAGATTCCAACCCGCTACACCTTAACTTCAAAGGTAGGGTCACTACAAACTAGGCTAGTAGGTAGTCATCTCAGATTCATATTGATTTCTGTTTTAGTGATGTGACAAATGGAAATAAGTTTTATCTTCTTGATCATAGCGATTCATTTATGAGTGAGAGAGACGAATCATCCACTCCTTTAGACATAAACTAGAATTAGAATTCTGTTAGTTGACGAAAGACATCGAAAAGGAGAATAAATGTACTACATCTCTATATTTAATTGTTTAGACCTCTGTCTATCCCAGTATTACAAATATGAAAGAAGAAAGAAAGAAAGAAATGTTTATTCGTGGCTACAACAACTCAATACAAACATATTAAACAATACGGTTCTTAAATTAATAATTTTACATGATATTGGATTGTAGCAACAAAAAGGCATCCGACTCAGAATTATGCTGCAGCAAAATTGCTACAGCGCTGATATTCTGCCGGACCCACACCGAAAAATCATATGCATGAAGATATTTAATTATTATATCTCTAAACATATTACTAATATACTCTAATTCATACATTAGCAAATATTAACCGTGAAGAATAAATAATATTATTTTAACTAAAAGGTTCCTCTATATGTGATATTGTAAGTATAACGAAACTGTCTTGGTTTTTTTAAAACATTGATTTTATTGTGAAATAACTTTATACGTTCTAGTTATGAAAGGTATAAAGGTTTTAAGTCGTAGCGAACTTTTCCTTACTCAATAAATTTAGAAATAGTATGATGAGTAGATCCATTGGTCATGCTGTATTTTGATTATATAAAAATACCTGCTTTCTTCCTTCGGGTGTTTTAAAAGACAACCAAAAGAACAGTATTGAATATTAAAACGGTCACAGAAAAATGGCGGGATAAGATAAACGTCCAAGGCCATCGAAGTCACGATAGCTGAGTGGTTGGGTGTTCGGAATTTCGAGTCGAGAGACCTGAGTTCTATCCCCAGGTGACACGCTCGTACCAATGGGTTTTTCAAAAACTTATGTGCGAATCATATCATTGGCTTGGACATAAAGACGGCGACGGGCTCACCACCTGTCACGTTGTCCCGAAAATATCTTCGGTGAAAGGTGAGTCAAAGGGACTTAATCGTCTAAACTAGACCTCTGTCTACCCCTGTATTGGGAATCGCGTGTAGGTATATATTTTTAAGTCGATATATGTATCGACTTAAAAATATATATCTTCAGATACTAAATACTTTCCGAAGAAATAGTATTATACGCCTAAAGCTAAAAGCGCAGATTCCCCCAGTAATAGCCTACAAAATATGCATTCATCTCCGCGAACACTGTAATCTACTTACACCAACATACGTATCCGTAATATGGGTAGCGTAAACCGGCTGACAGCTCCCAAGTACCGCACATGTGACTCTGGCATCAGTCACCTAGCCATCCCTTGTCAGGGCTTGCCCTCGGGCGGACTCAGGGTTGCGCATTGTTTCAGTTAGAAAATATTCTCTTTGCGTACTCTACACTTGCATCTGTATAGTTGGATAACAATATATCTACATAAACATTACATCATGTTACATATTGTTAGTTACAGTGGAAATTTGTCATCCAAACTCAAATACACAAAGCATACAAATAAATTAAACGGTAAATAAATTACGTCTACGGATTGATTTAGTTTTTCACTATCGACAATGTGCCTTTTGAAAGTAAGTTTATTTTGTTAAAATAATTAAAAATTTACGTACAGAGATATAAAGTCGACACCCCTGCGGCTGCTGAATAACGGCAAGAAAAGAGGGGAGGCGTGCGGGGTGCGGGGAGGGCGGCGGAAGTGTCGTGCGTGCGATTTAATTCCATCGCCTCGCCCGGGACGGCGGCTCGAGTGTACTTGAGCGTAGGGCGGCTGCCTCGTAGATGATATCGATTTTATTCATTATTCGTCACGTAATGATATGTATTATACGTTAAAGTAAGCAAGGTACTGCCTTAAGTGCTGCCTGTGTATTACATAAACGAAATATGGGTGAATTTGTTTAAAAAAGTCTCGATAGCCGAGTGGTTGTGTCGTCGGAATTTCGATTTAAGAGACCCGAGTTCGATCCCCATGTCGCAGGCTCGTACCAATGGGAAACCACCTGTCGAAAATATCTTCGGTGGAAGGTGGGTCAAAGGGACTTAATTGTCTAGACTAGACCTCTGTCTTCCCCTGTATTGGGGTAAGATATTATTTAAGTAAGATATTTATTTTTTTTTGTTTAAAAAAACTGACTAAGTTTCCTTTAGCCTCCGTTGTTTCCGATTCCCATACCACAAGTGCTTTAGCATCTTACATTGGGATCAGAGCAATTTAAGTGATGTTGTCCCTGTCTATATATCTATTTATTTATTTAGTAAGCAACTTGTAACTACATTCTTAGTAACCAAGTTACTGTTAACTGTATGAATGCGAGTGAACATTAACGAAAGACAGAAAAAAATATTATCATTCTATAATTGTATGTAATTAAAATAAAATTACATAATTGTCTCAGCTAATTGAACTATCAAAATCATTTTACGTTCGTTAAATCACAAATTAAAATAAAATTACTATCCGTACAGACTAGAATATACAGACCAGATAATACATTGACCCAAAATCCTCAAAAACAAGTGACGTACAACGTTGATTGTAAAATAAGTACGAAGTTTCCATCAATATTACTTGTAAGTTTGAGCACTCTCAAAATTTCTCGGAAGCCATTCTAAAGCGAAAAAATATGCGTTTTAATGTGAATTACATTTTTAAAGTATATTTATTTTTCTTCAGGCATCTCATCATCTTTCTTCACGCATTTCCCAATACACAGGTAGCCAGAGGTGAAGACAAATTAGTCCTTTAGACCCACACTTCACCGGTGCTTATTTCGGGACATGGTGACCGTTGACCGTCGACTTGTTGCCATGTTTTATGTTGATAACGATATAAATTGTATATGTTTTGAAAAAATAGTACGTGCCTACTTCCTGGGAACTTGACTTTCGATCACCCAATCACTCGCAGCTATCATGACTTAATATAATATGAAGTCACGATGACTGTCATACGCATAATTTGGTATTGAATATTGAATATTTGCATACTGAATAATGTTCGAAAAAAAAAACATCGATGTCGATGTTTCACGGTCAAACACTTCACTCATAAAAGGTAGAAGCGGGCGACAGAACGGGCTGGTCGTAAAATTGCGAGAGCAGGTGATTCTGTCGGCGGCGCGCTCTCTACACAGATGTACTCATACCGGCTCCCGCGACTGACGTGGAATTTGTCAGGGCTGTCAAACATTTATTTATTAAATAATATTTTTATTTTATTTATCTTTTCGCAATTTTCCAATACTGGGCAAAGGTTTAGATACTGAAGTGCTCTCCACCGAAGCTCTTTTGGGACAACGTGGCAGATGGTAAGTCTATCGCCGTCATAGTGTCCAAGCAGACAGTATAATACTTACATACATATATAGTTACATAGAGAACTATTCATATGTAGATATACATCCATAACTCGAACATTATATTCGTATGCATCACACAAATGTCTATCCCTGGTAGCAGCTTTAGCTTCGAAGCCACAACTAGACTATTGGGCTGCTTATTCTACTATATATATGTATATATATATAAAAAGAAACTAAATAAAAGCACACGTCGACTACCAACAACAAATACCCGTGTCGTGCCAAATGAAACTGTACTGTCTTTTTTTTTATAGAAAAAGGAGGCAAACGAGCAGGTGGCTCACGTGATGGTAATTGATTACCGCGGCCCATGAACACCCGCAATACCAGAGGCATAGCAGATGCGTTGCCAAACTTAGAGTTCCCCCCCCCCTTCCCCAAAATGGGGGAGGGGAGTGTGGGACTCCGGGTACCTGCATTCACCAGACGAAACGCAGAAGTTTGTTAGACTTCTACTTCACGCCGTTATTCTGTGAGGCCGTGTTACTTCCCCTTCTCAGCATAATGTCGAGATACTAACCGCAACGCTGATTTTCAGCCAGTACCTACCTAATTGCGCGGCCTATCCCGTATAAAAGTGCAAGAAATCACAATCTTATTAAATTACATTAAAGTTTTAATCAGAAAAAGACGCTATACAAATTAAAACAGTCTGCTAAGTGCACAATGTAAAATATACATAGTGATCAATTTACACTTTGAAGTCGTTGTACATACATAGCAATATAGTACAATAGAATTTATATTTGGGAACGCATTTAAAAATTTGGAAAGGGAAAAATAAATATTTTACTTATGTTTACTTAACCTAAATTTTGCAAATCTAACAGATGTTGTCGGTGTAATTTTTTGAACAAAACTTGGGAACAACTCCTAATTGTGTAATGGTGCTGAGAGTATCGCCATGTGAGTTTGTGTCATATGATGTTGTCCCTATCTGTGTACCTATAAAATAAAAATAAATAAATATCTTCAAGCAATTTCCAATACAGGGGTAGACAGAGGTCGAGGCTAGACAATTAAGTCCCTTCGACCCTCCTTCCACCGAAGATATTTTCGGGATAACGTGACAGGTTGTGAGCTCGTCGCCGTACATTTATTTATCTGCGGCGACAGGCGTTTACCTTTACATTTATTTATGTAATAATTATAAATATGAAACAAAAATTAAAATTAAAATTTCAGCCCTAACAACGCTCGTAAACACGATATGTGCCTCCTACTTAGTGCCCAACCGACTGGCGCGCGAGCGACCGCCGCGTAACTTCTGCTCTCCGGCTCGCATCCGCCGGGTTATTGCATCAACGCTTTTAGTAAATAGAGACTTTTTTATGTTGCCGTTCTGCAGAAAGAGTAAATTAAAAAAAGCATTATAATTTAAGGTCACACACCCTACAATGAACTATATACCTATAAATAAATAACATGTTTAATAGAATGTTAGTTTTAAACCGGAAAAATAAAATGAATGATGCAGGTTTCTTAAGAAACAAAAACTAAAGCACAGCTGGGATGCAAAAAAAACTACCGTAGCCTAGTTTCAAGTGACCTTACTCTATTTTCATCCAGGATTCCAATGATCCAGGTTCTATCATATGGCCGGAACCACTAAAATTGCTAAAATCTATTTAAAATACTGAATTTACTACGAGCTATAGTAAAAGAAAACTTCGAGTTAAAATCTGCCCGCCTAAGGAATAATAAAAGTAATAGTATATTATTTCGAAGATGTGTGTCCGTCAATATCCTCTTTAAATCACGGCCTTACCTTATGACGAATACTCCATCATACGTCCAGTAGTATATACTATTCTTTTCTGTACTATTCTTTTTTTTCTTTATAACGGCATGAAATAGTCTACTGCCTTTCCACTACTCCTCTCCTGCTTGGCAACTGGATAACTGATAGCAGTACCATGTCTTACACCTTCGACGTTACCGGGCTGCAAAATTTTTGTCTGGAATTTTTTGGTATGGTTATCCCACCATTGTCGGTAGTCATTTGCATCTTTTCCCTTAATCGCCTTTAGACACCCACGGCAAGAGAGAGGGTGATATTATTGTTCCGTCGATACCACATGAGTAAGTACTCAAAAATGAATAAAAATAGGCTTGTCAAGTTTTTTTTTTATTAAACTGTCGTTTAAATTCAACATAGTCGGTAAGCGTGCGATGTTATCACTGAATAAACATTACCGACCGGTTAGAGTCAAGACTACTGGACAAAGATAAATATGCAATGAGATTAACCACGCGCTCTAGGAGTGTGAAACTGCGAATTACAAGTAAGAACATAATAAGGTTTATCCCAAATGACGATGAAACATTAAAAACGAGCTACAGGACAAATATACAAGTAGTTTGTTTGTATCAAATAACATTACTTGTATTCACTTTAACCACTCCAGGAACGCATTGTTGTTGCGTTCATTCGATGAATGAAACGCGAATTTACCATCTCTTTTGCACGCATTACTTCCTGGTTTGTGGCCAATTTGTGGTCACGTAGCAGCTCCACGGATCGTTTAAGTTCAAATCTAGCAGAAATTGGCAAGTGCGTTTTCTTTACATACTTTTGTATAAACTGACAGACAATAAAGGTAAAAAGAGACAGTGTAATTAGAGAATGCCGCCTTAGATTTTAAAGGTGACAACTCAATCATAAACTTTCTCTATTAAAGTTTGGCCATGCGCGTCAAATCAAGTTAACAGTCAGCTCTCTTTCAATCCAATATAAACACTCTAAAATACTTTCTGTATCTAACTAAATACATTCGATAACGTTATTAAACTACTAAATAAAAAAATTAAGTAAAAACTTATACATATGTGTATAAGTTTTATATAACATCGATATGCCCTTTAACGTCGCCTCACTAGGACATACGCCCACGGAAAGTTTCCGATAGCCGGGTGAACGGGACAACATCACGTACTCGCCACAAAAGTCGAAACACTTCGCACAGCACTCGGAAGCGATGCGATGCTCTGCAACATTATTGTACCTTACATTATTGTACCCTACATTTACGAGGATTACTTATTTAATGCACGGGGGCGAAGATCGAATCAAGAATTTGTAAAATTCAAATTCATGTTCATAAATAAATAAATATCTTCACGCAATTCCCAATACTAGGGGTAGAGGTGTAGACAATTAAGTGCTTTTGATTTTTCCACCGAAGACATATAGGGACAACGTGACAGGTGGTGAGCCCGTCGCGACTTATGCAAATATAAATAAAAAAATAAACATTGAAAAATAGTTAGACGTCACTTCCGATCTTAACAGTTTAGTAGAGTTGACAATTGAATCCAGGAATAGCTTATTTCGGCTGAAACAGAAAGATTTGAATATTTAGTAATGCGTCTCGCCAAGAGCATATTCGAGCATACTTCCAACCAGCGACGGGAAGCAAGTTGCGTCTAAGGTGCAAAATGTCTGGTACTGAATCGCCAATTCGTTATGATCGCCAACTTAACTAGGCAGCTATGACAAACCCCTTAAGATACGGGATAGGTCTATATCTTGCAGCGAAGATTTGCTCAACGTTATGACAAATAATAATAATAAACATCTTCACGCAATTCCCAACACAGGGATAGACAGAGGTCTAGTCTAAACAATTAAGTTCCTTTCACCGACCTTCCACCCAAGATATTTTCGGGACAACGTGACAAGTGGTGAGCCCGTCGCCGGTAAAATGTCCATGCCAACGATATAATTCGTACATAAGTTTTTGAAAAATCCACTGGTAACCATTCGGCTATCCTGACTCAACATTTTGATGATGAAGATTAGAAAAAATAAACAAAAAAAAAATAAGGTAGAGTTTGACTTAAAGAATTACTTTGAATTCTCTATGTATAGATATCTTTTGTACTCTGCTACAGAAAGTTTCCATTCGTGTTTGTTTTTAAGAGAAAATTAACAGTTCTAAGAAATGTGTCGTAAACAAGGAAGCGTTATTCCTCTAATTGAGTATTAGGAAAATTCCCGTGAAAAATCAAATAAAGGTATTTGGTGTAAACAAAGGGAATTCTATAAATTAATCATCTGAAATTCACTGAAGCGCCTACTTCATAACATTTTATAACTAACATTAGATCGACGCCTTGACAGTTAACGTTTTATATTTGACAATGACTATTTCTTTGATATTTCAAAGACTATTCATGTTATAACATCTTATTCAATGAAAATGTCTTCATTCGGGATATATTTACACACATTTTTCAATACCTTCTATTTACAGTATTGGGTAACCAGAGGTCTACGTAATTTAGTAATTTCTACCCTTATTTCAATGGAGCCTATTTTGGGACATAATGATAAGCGATGAGGCTGTCTTTATGTCCAAGTCAATGGTATAAATCAAAGGTAATATTTTGACTATTAATTTGAGCCTCTCATTTGGGTCTCTTGACTCGAATTCCAATCACCCAATCACTCGGCTATCGTGTCTTATATACTAAGAACTAGAAACTACCAGGTTGTTATTCGAACACATACTACCATAGTTCTATACGGGAAATTTCTACATAAATCTATCAGTCATTATTACATCATCGAGTACGCCGGTGTTTGATTTTATTGGTGAGTTACAAGGTGGAAAGAACATGAAAGTATAAAAAACAGTGAGAAAAGGTTTAGGGTGGCAGACTGTATGAGATCAAATAAAGAGAAGATTGAACTTTCAACCCTGTTACTCCGAGAGGCAGGCAAAGGCCTTGTGAGGGACACTTAGGTCGACTTCTTTTATTAGAGTTAGCTCGATTAGAAACTGGGCAACATGGGTTTTTTCAAAAACTTTTGTACGATTACATCGTTGGCTTGGACGTAAAGACGGGCTCACCACATGTCAAGTTGTTTTGTAAATATATTCGGTGGAAGATAGGTTGATGCCACTATAAATAAATAAATAAATAAATATCTTCACGCAATTCCCAATACAGGGGTAGACAGAGGTCAAGTCTAGACAATTAAGTCCCTTTGACCCACCTTCCACCGAAGATATTTTCGGGACAACGTGGCAGGTGGTGAGCCCGTCGCCGCCTTTATGTCCAAGCCAACGATGAAATTCGTACATAAGTTTTTTGAAAAACTCATTGGTACTGCCACCTGGGGATCGAACTCGGGTCTCTCGACTCGCAATTCCGACCACCCAACAACTCGGCTATCGATGCCACTACATGTAGCAAATACCATACGTCTGAAAGGGGGAATAGGGGAGCAAAGGAGCCTTGATAGTCTTGTGGCCTTGGTAGTACGAGCCGGCATCACTAAAATTCCATGGTAAATTTCATCATCCATGATGAAATTTACCATGAGTTCTTTTTAGAAATGATTGTTATATAAATGTTTTACCTATTTGCACAAAAACAGACTGCATAAAAATTACGTAATGTAGATGCTTTTTATACAGTTAATATTTATTTCTAAATCTTATAACACTTCTTTCTAAATCTGTACACACCTTAGAGCAAGGATTTCCTGTAAAAATCTTTCCTACGTTGTTACGAAGGCGTAGAATTTTATTTCGCGGTAAGTCGCGAATAATTGCTACAGTAATGTACAGGGATAAGGGCGGGCGATGTTACGCAACAGGAGCGATAAGTTACACGGCGAGTCCGCCAGGCGTCTCTGGCGTCGCGTTACAAGTAGCTCTCGGCGCTAATGACGCGCTCGTCGCCGCCATGCCCGCCATTCCCGTCGAGCGCCCGATCCCGCCTTTAACCGCCATCGCAACACTACCTATCTTTATTTACAAAAGATGTGCGACGACTGGATTTGTTACTGATTTTTATATAAGGCAATAGTTTTGTAGCTATGCTTTCGTTGTGTACATACAGATATAAACAGCGGGGTATAAAATATATTAGGTAATAGTTTTGTTGCTATGCTTTCGTTGTGTACATAAACAGCGGGCTGCAAAAGACCATAGCAGGAATAGGATTCTCCCATAAGGATGTGCCATGCTATAATCGAAAAATTTCGGCAAGGGGATTAGCGATCGCAGTATCAGACATCTAGCACTTTTGATGTTGGTCCCGTTCACCAGTCTGCTTTATTTTGGTCTGGTTTATTACGATATGGTTATTCCGTCATCTGATGGTTGTCAATACGGTAATTCAAGGCTTTTCTTTAAGTCGAATGTTAAGACACCAGAATAAACATAAAAATTAGCAATTAACAATTAATAATTGTTGACTTAAAATTTTAGTCACATACATATTTATAAATGAACCTAAGAAAGAAGAAAAAAATGTCAGAAGAAATGAAAAAAAATATATTTCTTTAGACTATCACCAATAAGTAGACACCTCGGCCATTGTATAGTGGTTGGGTGATTTTAAATCGATCAGCAGTTTCGAGTTAAGGAATGATAAAATATTAGTATGGCGTTGGAACACTTTATGTTTCCAAAAAAAATCAAATGTACACTATAGGGAAGATGATAATGTCTTAAACCGGCGACATGTTCACCACCCGTCACGTCAGTTAAAGGTGGTTCGAATCGACTTAACTGTCTTGACTTCTATCTCCCACAGTATTAGGAAAATGCGTGAAGATAAAAAATATCACAAAGGAAATTGTTACGAAAAGTATTAATTTTACATACTGATTAAGTTAAATTCAAAAAATGATTAACATTTCCAGTTACATTATTGTTATATTCTCTATATCTTCGTCGGCGCCATAAGAACAATACGTCTCAAAGTCCCGACTCGCAAGTTTCGAGACGAAGACGCCTTGTTGAAGCGGATGGGCCGCGCCGGGTTCATTTTTATTTATTCCCGCAAGCGCTTGTAGCATTTTATTTTAATTCTTGCCGTATTTACGATTGCAACTCGTGCCTTCCGATGCTTTCTCTGGTGAACCGCTTTGATCCAGTTTTCCTTTTTAAAAAGCGATACTAAGTTTAAATTTCTGAAATTCATTCGTATTTATTTTTGTAGTCCGATTGATCAGAATACGAATCGGTGACTTTAAAACAATTGAAGTTTGAGACAAATGACGAAACTGTTAAGAGCTCCGACTTTGCCAGTGTAAAGGATACTTTATTTATTATTTATTTATTCATCTTCACGCACAGTCTGACGAGGTAGCCAGAGAGAACAGATCGACAAGTGTCACGATCCTTACATACCTATTTCACTTCTTTCAGATTCATGTTTTTCTCTACACATATGATCTCGGTATCCGAGTACTCTGGGGCCTCCCCTCTTCAAGCAATTTGCTCACATGGTTTTCGAAAGCTACCTCGACACCTTTTAATATTAACTTTCGCGCTATATACATATTTTCTTCGCCATTTGGTCGTCACTCGTTCCCTCAACGTGTCCAAACCATGTATATGCTTTACAAATACGCCGTGTGATAACAGAATAAGAATGTATAACTACCTTCTTTCTTCCTATGAGCATCGTAAAAGGCTACTTAGGGAAAAACCTTTAAAATTCCATTGGCTACCGACATAGCAGGTTATTGTCTCTAAATATACCAGACCATTATTTAGGCGATCTTCGACCGCTTGCCAAGTGTGGCCATTTTGGCAAATCCCCACGACAGAAGCTTACGTTCTGCCAGAGTAGCCCAGAATATCTATGTTACAGGACTTTATAATTATGTAATTAGGTATTTCAAGTCACGATAGCTGAGTGGTTGGGTGATCGACATTCTAGATTTTTCGATTCAAGAGACCGGAGTTCGTTCTCCAGGCGGTAGGCGCGTATCACTGAAGGTATCCAAAACTTATGAATGGTTTATATCGATGGCTTGAAATTAAAGACGGCGACAGGTTCACCACCTGTCACGTCTCAAAAATGTTCGTGAAAAGGCGGGTCGAAAGGACTTAATTGTCTGGACTTCTATCTACCTTGGTCTATCTATTCCCGGTGTTGAGAATCTTGAACAGCAATTATTTTTATTCTTCTTCCTGTCCCTTATGTGGGGTCGGCACAACATGTCATCTTATTCCATTCTTCTCTATTTCTCGTCATCTCAGTGCTCACTCCCTTCTTCCTCATGTTTCATTATTTTTATTTTATACGTATTTTAAGTCGAATGAAATCAAAACGAGGCTTTATTTTAATATAGAAATGAGTAAATGCTTTATGTCGCTTCAATTGTCTGTTAATTATTTCATAATCTCGCGAATGAAACGACAAAAAAAAAGCTTTAGGCGTGGAAAATAAAAACCCGGGGCCATCGACGACATTTTGCCGCGCGGCTGCGGTACCAGGCGGCCATAAATTATAGACTGGCGGTCAGTAATTGCAGCGCGCGTCCGGGAGCGCCACTGGAGGCGTGCCCGACGCACGTTAGCTCACGCGATGTTCGTAATATTATTATATGGCGATCACGACGGAATACCGCCGCCCTGACGATTGCTTTATCTACGTTATACGAAATCATATTAATATTCAAGGGGGGACAAAGAAAATTTGCACAATTTCTAAGCGTCTAAGAAGTGTCTGGTACTGATCTCTGGACTGATCGCCAATCTGCTTTCCAAGCGTGACGGCAAAACCCTCGCGTACCGGAGATGTCTATGTCCTGCAGTAGACTATGCTGTTATGATGATTTACACACCGAAGTATACATACATAAACATATCCCTAGGAGACACGAGCCTACCTCATCGATACTTAAGTGTCGTTACACAATTTCCGATAACCCAACCACTCGACTATCGTGACTAACTATTCTGTACAAAAAGAAGTCCATAAAAAATAAGGCCCGTTTTGGTAAAGAATTAACAAAATGCTTTATTCTCTTAGGTAAAAATACATACGCAGATAAGGACTACATCACGTACATTGCACCGATCCCAAAGGAAATAGCTAAAGCACTTGTATTATGGAATCAGAAACAACGAAGACACCACCCACACGCGAGAAAATATAGAAATAGTGGTTTTCTACATTCACCCTCCGGGAATCTACTTACCTCAGAGATAACGACCCTGAAAACCGGCGTAAACGCCACTCGTTCATTGAGGTCGTAGATATTTAAACGCTATAAGACATAATGGAAATAGTCGACTTGAAAATTATAATTTCCAACCAACGGCTCCAAAAACAATAATGAAAGCTTATAAATGAGATAAGGTTACCACTTAAAAGCGGTATGACAATGGCTGGTAGCTGTAAGGAGTTACGACTGAGTTTCATTGTCGGCGGTTGCCGTAAGGCCATCTTGTCTCCAGGCATCGCCCATAAAACGCCTTTAACAATTCAGCATCGTAAAACCGAAACGCGACCGCATTGGAACGGCATCGCCATAAATAAAGCGTATAAAGATGTTTTCACACAGCTTTCAAACGTCTACGCCGTAAAATGTATCTTGCACTAAGAAAGAATGAATGAAAGAAAAGTTTTGTGAAGTTTAGAAAAACTTGTCATATAAAATAACAATAATCTGTAGTAAAATAAAAATAATCTGTAAAGCAGCGGGATTTCAATACGAAAAGTAGGGTATGGGCTAAAGTCTAACACTATCGAATAGGCTACCGGATATTACTATTCAGATTCAAAAGAAATATCTTCCCGCTATTCCCAATACAGGGGTAGACTGAGGTCTAGAGAATTAAGGCCTTTCGACTCACCATAAACTGAAAACATTTTTTTGGAACAACGTGACAGGTGGTGACTCCGTCGCCGTCTTTACGTCCAAGCCAACGATAATTCATGCATAAATTAAAAAAACATCATTGGTACGAACCTACCATCTGAAGATAATAAATGAATATCAAAAGCGCACAGTACGAATGTTGGATATGTCGGCCAGATGGTATGGGAAAAATTACCACCCATTAACGGACAGAGTTGGCGGTATGAGATTATAAAACTCATCTGCACACCTCCAAAGAACACGGACAGCTTGAAATAGGTAACAATAATTTGACATGGGTGAGGTAACTAAATTAAGAGTTCAGTTTAAGAGTTCGAGTATTTTTTCCGTGATCAGATCTATGTATCAGTTACATTCATAGCAGTAACTAGAATATCGAGAATATTAATTAACGCTACGGGTGGCTTACACTGCAGTTTACAAACTATTCGCGTTGAGATAGCCCCTATGAGAAACTTTTCCAGCAGCTTTCCCAGAATGAACAGTATCTACAACTTTATTCTTAAGTACTTTATTCTTCTTCTTACTTCTGTCTACTCCTGTATTGGGAATGGCGCGAAGATAACAAAAAGACCAACCATGGTACTCGTAAAAAAACGTAAAAAAAACCAAACCGAAAACCAAAACCGAGCGTATCTAAGAAGAATCAATCAACCAGGAGAGCATAATCAATAGGGGCAACGTTCCGGACGTCAACGTCACACCACTCGCCAAATTACAGTAGCAACTTGATAACAAGCTAAACTGAGCACTTATCGTTCCGGGACGCGCGAATGAATCAATCAATCAGCGTGGGCGGTGGGGAAAGCGGGGTAATGAGCGAGGCGTTCCAGCGCTAGGGAGGTGAAAATGGTGGGAACTCCATTACGAAGTAACGGTGTGGGTGTAAACGAACTGGGAATTATTATCGTGGTCGGCAACGATTCAAAAATATTTCACACGATAACATCGAGTTAGAGGATCGCAGAAATCTTAACTATCCGAAGAGAATTCAATATAACAGGAAACTTAGCAGAAACTATTTTATGTCAATATTGATTTTAAACAGCATGAAATATTATTTTACAGTATACAGGCGTGAAAAATATCAACTTTTGAAACTCATTATATTGGGAAATGTTGCCGAAAACAGAGCTGTTGTACCCAAGATGTATAGGATTCACGGTTTCTGTCTAGTTTTTTTGTCTATCTCTCAACCTTCGCTAGTCAGGGAGGCACTCGAAGAAGAAGAAAAAACACTGTATATTACTTCTTCTTCGTATAAATTCATAGAATGCGAGATCAAGACTCACACCCTAATAATTACAATCTGTACCTTAGTTCACAAGTAATACAAGCAGTAAAACAAGAACTCTGATATATTTATCATCTGATTCACATGATCCATCTGATTTTCATCTGATTCGGATTACCCTGGGTTTATTGTATATTATATCTTCAAGCCTAAAATAACAGTTAGCAGTTGAGTTCATAAATAATATTCTATGCTGTCATTCCCCAAGCTCATCCCAGAAATATTAAATTATGCGACGCTTCCCGCCGCGTCTGGGAAGCCGATGATTAAAAACTACTCATTAATTTATCGCCTATCGCCGGATTTAGTGCCGGCAGATTATTAAAAACTTAGTTTGGCATATTACGGCTTAATATCTCGGACGTCTGGTATCAAAATCGCATGTATTAAATGAAGTAATTCATTCATGGCACTGGAATTTTAAAATTTTCAAAGCATTAGCCGTGATTAACATTGGAGAAATTTTGAAATGTTATAGCTTGATATGCTTTAAATATCGTGCCAAATTACACTGTAATTAAAAAAAATATATCTCTAGAAACATCTGCATATTACTAACTTTTTCGCATATCTTCTTGAAATGTTCAAATCATACACACAAATCTCATAATTGTAACAAAAAAAACGTTTTTTTTTTTCTGAAATAAATTGGTTAAGAATATTCTACGTTAAAGCCTCTTCCTAATTTAAAACTGAGGTGTCATTTGTTTATTAAAATTCCGGAAAATATATTTTTGTGATATTGGGACAAAGTACAGGCTAAAACTCCACCGGATGATAAATTTGATTACTGCAACCCAAAAATATTTGCCACCAAATTCAAACAAAGAAGTTTCAGTACACATAGGAAAAAAAAGTTACAATTGCGTTGTCACCCTCCA